>CANSZD010002309.1:0-425454 GCA_947648045.1 Beta corolliflora
TAATAAATAAGGGTTAATAAGCTAAGTTAAGATCCAATATCTTTCGGAAAGTGAAGTATAAAACAGAACCCAGAAAAAGAGTTAAATCCAGCTCTAATAAACATGCCTGTGAATATATCAGATGAGTACTGCCAGATGTCTGTCAGGTCATTTAAACCAAAAACCTGAATTTTCAGCATTCTATGAGAAGAAGCAATACTAAGAATAATCATACAACGAAATACTTTTGTCATCCGAGACACTTGCCAGTCTACCAGACCGCACCCCGGCCCCACCAGGTGGTCGAAATGCTACCCCCCAGACCATGTCAGAGTGGTTAGTCATGCTCTGAACAGCTGCTCGCATGCTCAGGTCCCAGAGCTTCACCGTCTTATCACTCGATCCACTTGCAATAGCCGCACCATCTGGGCTTGGATCAATGCTCAAAACCCAGCTTGAGTGTCCCGACATCGACCCAATCAAGCTCTTCCCCTCAGAATCATACATATGAATATGGGCATCATCAGATCCTGAGAACAGAACTCTAGGGTCACTAGGAGAGTAAGCAAGAGAACGAACAGGTATGAGGTGGCCCTCAAGGTGGTGGAGGAACTTGGCACGCGCCACATCAAACACAGAGATTGTCCCATCCATGGAGCCACAAGCAAGTCGTCTACCGTCAGGAGACCAAGCAACTGAGAGGACAAACTTCTTGGTAGCAATCTTATCGTTGGGTTTGCTACTTTCAGGACGGGGGATTTGTAGTGACGCAACAAGTTGCCATGTTGTGGTGTCCCATACCTTAATTGAAGTGCTACTTCCTCCAGCTACTGCTAACATAGTTCCCTGAAGACAAAAGTTGCATAAGATTATGAAATTGATACAAGGGGAGAACATAATTCAAGTTGTTTGATAGCAATTAGCAAATGCAGAGAATTCAGTAATACAGAAACCTATACAGCAGGTTATAGGGGAAAGACAAACAAAAATACAACTGCACATCCAAGACAGCTTACAGCCAGATGGCCTATATTAATACTCCTTTGTGCAGTTAGTCGATGGTTCATCACCATTCATGACATTGGTAGAGTGACATCTCTAACTTCGTGAAAGTAGCTATTTGTAGAAGTTATACGTCAGTCAAGCACTCGATAGAGAACCTAAAGACGAATCCGGAATGGAAAAGAAAGATGAATAAAAGCATGGATACATACAATCTCAAAGAAACAAAAAAGTGGAAAAGAGGTTCATATTCATTAGCAAGTACCACAAGAAACTTAAGGAAAGAAAGGAAATTCATACGAGATAACTGATTATATAGTACATCTGGTACAAGAGAGCATGCAGCTACCACTTAAAGCCATTTCTAAAGGCTTCAGAATGAGCACTGCTATCCCCTTGACCTCCATATGTAAAACATTTCCAGGTTGCTATTGCCAAAACATGAAAGGGTATGTTAGAAGTCATGCAAATGAGCTCCAGATATTTACAGAATAAGATTTAGTTATACAACAGTGAAGAGCTCATGTAAGTGCGGCACAAACTCAAAAAATGAACAGCGTGAGAACAAAATGGATAAAAATGCTAAACAATATCTCGTCAATGCCTTCATACATGTGCCTCTGTTAATCAGTATAAAAAAAACTTCTCAAGATTATATGCCCTGAAGAAAGTTTGAGGGAGGAATGAGCGTCATTTCAGTTGGACACTCTTGTTGCCGTAATGTCGTAAATCGTAATGATAAAAATGGCATTAAGAAGAAAAAGGGATACAGATATAAACTACTACAGGAAAATGTGCTGCAGTGGTAAATCATCCCAGAAAATACCCCAATGCACATAAATCACCAATAAGACCAAGACCATCAAGTCATGAGCACTACAAGAACAACAACATTTGAGGCCTAGACACGGGCATAAACTGAGGAACCATCAATCAGTCAGCCATGAGAACACATGAGTAAATGTAGTAACATAGCTGAAGATCAAACTTTCTAACAGAAAACAAAAAATACACCTGAACTAATTACGAAGTCGAAAAATTCAGGAAATACTATTTCACTTTCAGCACGCAAGTGTATGCAAGACGTGAAATCACTGTGAAAGTGTGACTACATGAAATAATAAAGAATTCACTGGTTCAAGTTACTTCACCCTAATCTTCCAAATGCATTTCCATTTTCTAGAGGGCAGAACAATGTGCATTTAAGCAACATAAAGACGCAGTTGAAAGTGAAGAACAAAGGCAAACTAAACCGAAATGCACCTCATCTTGTAAGGACTAATCCCACAACCCCCATGCTGAAAGACCAAAAAGAAACTAGTTACCAATTTACTACAAAATGAAAATTACCACCCCAGGTTTCCTGAAGTAGAATTAATTTTATTACCGAAAAAGCCATTTGTGTACATCCTATTTGGACTTGTAAATCATACTACACGCCAAAAGATCCTCAAAAGCATTACATAATCCATCTGAATATTCAATGCTTGTTTTATCATGCGGCATGTGATTAATGACAGCGATTTCAGATGCAACTTAGTTCTTACTTATATATGCTATTCTTAAGGGTCTGTTCGGCAAAAGTAGCTGTTGGCGTAGTTGTTAGCTGTTGGAGTAGTTGTTAGCTGTCGGCTAGTAGCTGTTAGCTGTGAAAGTAGTTGTTTAACATATAAGTGTTTGGTAAAAGTAGCTGTTAAGATTATATAAAATAAAAAACGCATATTGTTTAGTTATAATAATAATTTCAATAATATGATTAATTAATTTATGGTTAAATTAAATGTCAATATTATAAACACAGTGCATTATTTTGTTTTACTAATGTCCTTAAATTTATTAAGTACAATTTTGTCTAGTTCTCTTTATAAATCAATAAAAATCCTATTATACTTGGAACTCTCTAGAGATGTCCTTATATTTCATCTCAGTATCTCACATTCTCATATGACTAATGACATAGTATAGATTTATAGAATATAGATAGAACTTTCAGAATGACACAACTCTCTTAATTCACTCTCTCCTCTAATTTCATGCGCAAAGATGATATAACTTCAGATCTGGGATTCAATTTTTTTTTATCTTTCCTTCGTTCAACTCTTAAAACATTCAAATCCTTTTCTGTCTTTTTTTGTTCTCTGCTTCTTCTTTTTTTCATTCTTTTTGCCCCAAATATCTTCCTTTTGGGTTGATCTTTCTGGGCTTCATAAATTTCCTTCAATAAGATTCTGAAGAATAGATGATGGTGTTTTTGGGATGGATCTTTCATTTCATTCCAAATGATATTTCAGGGAAACTAAAGAAGCAATAGCACAGGAGGTATTCTTCCAGAAACTTGAGTACATTTTGGTAAATATTTATGCGGTTTCTTGGTTAATCCCAAATTATAATCCATAAAAAGTGGTAATTTTTAAGATACTATTGAAGGTTTTAGAGGAAATTTGCAGCAACTATGGAGGTAGAAGATGAGCCAAGCGTATTATCTCTGATTTTTGGTATTTTTTTCCCTGAAAAAAAAACTTGGAACGCTACTTTGGAACTTAGAACGTTATACTTTGTAACGTTTGTGAACAGCTAACAAAAAGCTACTTGAAACACTAACCACTACTCCAACCTCTAGCATGCCAAACACATAATTAGTTGAAAAGCTTTGTATGTTCTGAAACAGTTTCAAACTTAATCTATTCTTATGTTCCCAATTCTTTAAAAAGTTCGGATTAGTTTTATAGAATTCAGCTCAGATTCATCAAACATTCCATGTTCCATTACCTTTTATAAATCAAACCGAGTATCTACATCAATTTAAGACATTCAGATACATGTCGCAAACTTGTACGGCACAATAAATTCGTTGTCTAATATTAGAGATGACAGCAATAGAATGAATTTGTACATGTGGATACATGCATATGCTTCACATTATGGTCTCTCTCCCAGTAATACAAAAGCACAGAAACCCCATAAGTGGTTAGCAAAACACACAAAACCAGAACTTTCTAAAATCCACTTGTTTTATCCTCTGGGTAGCTAGAACTCTACAAGAACACACTCATTCCTGGTTCAAAATTCGCCAGAAGCACGATTCCTCAATTTAGCAGCAAATAACACCCCCACAAAAGTAGCAAAAAACACAAAAACACCCAAAAAAATACAGAACTCAACATATTATAAACAACCAAACACTAGAATCCAGAATAAAAATTCTCAAGACTAAAGTTTCCTACAAGAGTACAAGTCAACCCTCAACAAAAACACATAGAAATCTCCCCAACAACAAAACTTACCCATAAAAAGGAACATGATTTTTTTTTTCATTTCTCAACAGTTACAATCAATTACTCAGGGCACCACACACCACCCTAAATCCAATCCCACCCCCAACCAAAAAAAAAGTAAAAGGAAAGCTGCATTACAAACAACAACAGCAGCAACAACAACAACAACAACAAAGCCTTGTTCCCAAAACAATTTGGGGTTAGCTAACACGAACCATCATAAAAGATCGTTTCCGTGACAAATAAAACAAATAAAAACAACTACCCAGAATCAAAAATCCAAAATTGGGTTCATAATTCTCAAAAATCAACCTCAATTATTCATCTAGCACTACACTAAACAACACACCCCCCCCAAACAACAACAACAACAACAACAAAGCTTTAGTCCCAAAATGCTTCGGGGTCGGCTAACATAAACCGTCATAATAAATCGATTCCATGACACATAAATCAATAAAATCAACTACCCAAAACCCAAATTCATCAAAAATCAACCTCAATTACTCATATATACACTACACTAAACAACAAACAAACAAACAAAAGAACCCAACAAAAAGATTAAAACTCTATTGCAATACCTTAGGATGAAACTGCATTTGCCAAGATTCAGAAGGAGGAGCTTCAAGAGTAGCAATAGTATTATTACTATCAACATCAAAAACCCTAACAAAACTATCAAGAGAAGCCGAAGCAGCGATTACGCCCGAAGGATGCGCGGCAACCGACACAACGCCAAGACTATGGCCTGTGTTTGTGCGCTCCAACACGATGTCATCGTCGGCCTTCCAAAGACGCACTGTCTCGTCGAGGGCGCCTGTTAAGAGGAGAGAGAAAGCGCGATTGTCGCTCGGTGGAACCCATGTTGCCGCCCATATTGAGTCTTCGTGCGCTGATTCTAAGGATTTTAGCCCTGCTAGTTTCATTGTGTTGTTTTGTTGACAACAATTTTGGGCATGAGTTGCTCAAGTAGGTAGCAGTAGCACACACTTTTCAGTTTCACTATCGGTATTTGGTATCTCTCTCCTAATTGTTTTCGGATATTAAGTGCTTGTTCGGTCGACATGTAAAAGATGGGAAAGTAGAAGTTTTTAAGAATTAGAAAGATGGTAGGATTGTTTATGGTTTTGGGTTTTCGTTGCAATTAGTTATTTATATTTTTCTTTTATTAGAATTGGATAAAGATATTAGGCGCCTTATTGTTTTAGGAATGGCGAACTGCTGATAACTTAAATTGTACGAATTGAAATGAGCGAATTTCCATTGATTTAATCCAAAAGAACCGGGTCTAGATGGGAATGTGGATTATGATTATGTTTACTCGAATATGAATGTGTTAATAGGAGTATAATTTATAGGAAAATTTGCCAAAAAAAACCTTGTAACAGTTTAATTTTGCGAAAAAATACTTTTAAAGTATTCTTTGCAAAAACGGACCACAAACTTAATTTTCTTTGCAAAATGAAACCTATTCACATTTTCCGATGTGGTTTTTGAGATGCGGAGCAACTCAATGGTGGTTATAACACCTTGTAGCTTGACTTTTACATCGGCTTTTAAAGCAACCTTGCTTGCTAGCTACAATGTCTCCCAATGGTAAGCTACATCACTTTTTAGCTTGTCATTTTAAAAAAAATTATAAATAAATAAAAGTTTCCACATGGCATATTATAATTAGATGTGTTACCCTCTTATTTTTTCAAGCTACCCTGCTTGTTTTGGGCTACACTTGCTTTGCAAGCGGGTTTGTTTTTTTCTCTCAGGTAGTTAAGTTACGTTTACATATTTAGCAAAAATTGCAAGCATACCCTTATATGAAACCATTGGAGATGCTTTAAGGGTGGCCCTTCTATCTTCCTTTAACCCCTGTTTCCAATAAGCTAGCATGACCACCCCTATGTATCTCAAAAACCACACCGGAAAATGGGAATAAGTTTCATCCTGCAAAAACAATTAAGTTTGTGGTTTGTTTTTGCAAAGAATGCTTTTAAAGGCTTTTTCGCAAAATTGAACTTTAAAAAGGTTTTTTTTGGCAAATTTTCCTAACTTATATGTTCTTAGTTATATTTTTGTAGTCTATTTACGTGGTTAATGAATGGGAAATGAGAGAAGTGGAGAGGCGTGAGAGAAGATATATGGCGAGTGAAATGGATGAGAAGATTGTTTAAACTAGGGAGACGGCTACGTAGTTAAAGGTTAGCCTAGTAATTTTAGTGTGAAGTATAACAACTCCCAAGCGATGTATATATAAATAAGACAAACAAACAAACTAGAAATCAAGTGAACTCCATACAAAAACATTGATATATATTGCCACTATTTTATACATTTTTTAATTTTGGGCCTTGAGGGACATATCAAAGTACATAATCGTTATGTTTTTGGCCCATTCAGCCCAATCCACAAAGACCAACAAGACTACTTAACTAATCAACATTGAGAGGACGGTCTGCTAAATGAGAAATGATAAAAGCCGTAGAATAACAAAGTTTAACTAATCGAAGCATAAAATGTTTTGGCTTAGAGGGAAACAAACTTTTATGGCTTCCACTTAAGAATTATTAGATAACACCTGAATCATGCTTGATATATCCAATTGACATTTATACTATAATGTTTTGGCAATGATATACTCTAGATTTCAATGTACTAAGTTTAAATTTCAATAAAAAATATATATATAATATTCGGTAAATTCTCAACTTAAAATTCCAAGACAATTTTTTTTGAGGGAATTCAATTAAGTATTGATATGTTTAGGAGGGAAAACCGATGTTAGTAGATTTTAGTATTTCATATAATATAAATATATAAATCCTTAGGAAGTGAGTAAAATATCATTAAACTACCTTGTATTCATTAAAATCAAATATATCTTGATAACCCCTCTTTGTAAAATGAAGTAACTGATTTGATAATTAGGATATATACAAGCTTAAGTAGACTAGTGCTCCATCATATAATTCATGATGTACCCATGAACTATTCTTTTTGCTTATTTAGAGCTTTTTCACCCTATTTATTCAATCATTTAGAGTTTTTTTGAATAAGAAAATGAGCAATAAAATAATTTTGGAGTGTATATACTCACTATATACACCCAAGATCATAGTGATCCGAACACAAAACATAGCACTGAGCCTCTTGCTTTCATATCTCTAATATATTTCGAGAACATCACTGTCTTAGGAAATGGTAAAGCAAGCTTTACAAGAAATTAAAAACAAAAAATAAACAATTCAATCTGGTTCAACCCACCTTAAATCTAATCACTGCATCACCCTCTTCTTACCAGGATATCATATCAGCTGAATCATATGTTACATTCCAATAATTAATAAATCATGATGATGATAAGCAAACCATCTTCACAATTAATTAATAAACTGATTGTTAGTATCTTTACGGACTATAAAAAAATGTTTTTTTTTTTGTTTTTGAGATGAATGGAAGATATTAACAAAGCAAAACATATTTTCCAGCAAAAAGTTGAAGTATGATATTTTTTGGTGACCCCATGACATCTTTTACCGAAAGAGTTCCTAGATACTATTTTTCTTCACCACCTAAGCCACAGCATACATTCTTTGAAGTACATTTCATTCAAAATTTACATTTAACTTTTTTTTTTGAAAGTCATTAACTTTGTTACAACCCAAAAGGGGTAAAAAAAAAAATACAAAGGAGGAAAGAAAAGAACCTATCAATCTCCTTCCATAGTCACTTCAAAAAAGAAAATTGAAAAAGAAAGAGCTTTGTAATAGAAACCTCAATTTGTAGTCTTTTAGCATTCCTCTTCTGGTGAAACTTTCCCACAGGTAACCTGCAGAGTAGGCTTTGCAGGCATCTGTCTCTTGTACCACCTAGCAGAAACAAGGTACAATCCGAAATTTATGAAGCTTAATATAGACAGGAGCCCGTAAAAGCAGTCAAGTCTCCCCTTATTAATGTTGTCTCCCATCCATCCGCCGCCACCAAAGCTTAAGGTGACTTTCTGAACAATGAGAACCAAAAAGCTGCTGATGAAGAAACCGAGTGAGATCGTAACAAGAAATAAGCCCGTGCTCATCCCTTTCATCCCTCTTGGGGACTCGGTTATGAAGAAATCAAGCTGTCCCGTGTATATGAAAGCTTCTCCAGCGCCCACTAAGAAAAACTGTGGGATCAGAAGGAAAACACTGACTGGAAGAACTGACATTCCAGAGGTAGCTCCTGGACACTAATCGACGCTTCAGTTCAATCATTGCTGCAACTGCCATTCCTAAGGCAGATAGAAGTAGACCCAGACCCATTCTTTGCAGGTTGGTAAGACCTAAGATGAAAAGAAAAAGATTTAAGAATTCAATTTTCGGAGAATTTAAAACTTTGGACTTTCAAGAGTTAAGAATCTTTAAGAGCTTGCTTACCAGCCTTTCCTTTCCTTTTCTTCCACAGTGGTATGACTATGCGATCATACACTGCCAGAGTGATTAACACAGCTAGAACAAAGAATACAGTTAGGGAGGCAGCTGGTATTTGGAAACCGCCAATTGATCTCTTCATAGTGAATGCTTGTTCAACTGAGAAGGTGAGCATCTGTGCATACGTAGTCCAAAATAAAATCGTTGTTGCCCAAATAGGGAGTAGTCGGATCATTGCCTTTACCTCCTCTACTCTAGTAACCGAACAAATATTCCATGGATTGCAATTCAAGACTCCATCTTTCACTTGATCACTTTCAGCAATGATTGCAGCTTTATCCAAGAATCTACAGAATAAGAAAAAGAAGATATGAATTCTTGCTAATAGTAGCTTCAGAGTATGTACCCCAAAATTAGGGCTCCACTGTCAAAAAAAGTTAATATTATTGTATCCTCGTAACAGTAGATTCTTGTTAGATAATACTATACTTCTCCGTTCCAAAATAAGTGAAACACTTCTCTCATTTATGTGAGAGCTTTTTGAGACAAGTGTTTCACTTATTTTGGAACGGAGGAAGTATATGATGCATAATTTAAAAAGAACATAGTACTTGGAAGTTCAACATTAGCAGGATTAATTGTATTAGTTTAAGGCTTTAAGCCTTAAGGAGTATTGTGATATCATTTCATATTTTGTGAGCGGAATCTTCTTGGATAGTAATGGCTTAGATGATTAGCATTATTATCATCAGGAAAGTAGTAGTTTAGGCATATCAGGATATATATAAATTCTATTTCTCCCAGTATTTTAATGCTATGAATACCCGCTTCATATGCTAATAATTCAATGATGGTCGACGAGGAACTCCATCAATATAGCTTACATTAGGTACATGACTATGGCACATCGATTTTCAGCCAAAGGCTTAATAATTACCTTCCATGCACAAAAACTTGAAAGGGAGAGTGGAGGTCAATCTAAACTCACTTACTCTACACAAGGATGTGTGTGTGTGTGTGTTTTTTTTTTTGGTGTGGGGGGGGGGCTCAATCTTTGTCAAAAGTCCACCAAGGAGATGATGGTGAGTGGTGACATACTCTAAATTCACATGCATTATGGAGGGAAGTAGCTTATATATCAGTAATATACAATATACATAGATGTCTTCAAATAAAAAGCAAAGAAAGAAAAGGAGGTCAGATAAGTCAATGCATGAAACATGTTGAGTGAGGTAAAGTCTCCCGCTCACATTACATGGAACGTACAGTTTAAAGATAAAAAGAAAGGGGGTCAGTGATTTTCATATTTGAATTGAGTTGGTTGATGCAAATCTCCTAACCTGAATTGATTGGTGTGATGAATTCTTGATGCATCAGGAAATCTTTCATATAGCAAGCTTGTATTGTAAGGAAGATTAATTGTCCTTTTCTTGGTGGCAGCTACAATTACTTGCAGAATATGAGCAATGGGACTGCCATGATTTTTCTTAAATCTGTATCTCTTAATTCCCAAGAAGAATGCATAAATGGCAATAAACATTGATGCTGAGCAAATTCCATAAGCCAAGCTCCGACTAACTTCATCCTGAAGGTAGACAAGCACTGTAACTGCCACTAAAGTTCCTGTACTAATCAAGAAGAAGAATCTGTTAAAGAAGTAGACTAATTTAGCCTTTTCCTTCTCATCACTCTCATCAAACTGATCAGCTCCAAAACTTGAAACACTTGACTTCAAGCCACCTGTCCCAAGGGCAATGAGGTAAAGGGAGAGATACAAAATTCCCATTTGGAAGCTACTAGCAGGCTCACATTTGTCTGCATTAGTGGTGTCGCAAGGTGGTGGATGCAAGCTTGGCAGTCTAGTTGACAGAGCTAACAACCCAGTGCCCTAGTCAAAGAGCGTTCCTTAGTTTTCTGACATGCAACCACAAGAAAAGAAGAAACAACAGAGAATTTTCTAAAGCACAGCTTACAATGGTCTGAATTATGGCAGAGATAGCAATAGTTCTGAATCTCCCAAGGAAAGAATCTGCAAGAAAACCTCCAAGCAAACACAGGAGAAACGAAGTGCCCATAAAATTGGTGACAATATTGGCTGATGCTGAACTAGACAGGTGCATTTTTTCCACTCAAGTAAGTGACAAGATTCACTGCTATACCCATCGTTGAAAGCCTCTCACAAAACTCAATTCCTGTAGACAGACAAAAAGGGTCTGACATGTAAACGTTGTAAAATATGGAAGCTAGATAAGCTATCCTGACAACAGGAGGCTCAGCCCTCTAATCCTGAACTCTCTTTTTTCACTTATTGGACATTAGGGGAAAGAGGAGGGGACAGTTAAAACCAGACCTCATTGTAAATGAATGACAATAGAAAGGATACCTCTAGGCTCTTTTCAGCTGAGCTATAGCAAAGACAAAATGAGAAAATTTAATTGGCAAGCAGAAGTTTCCAGCATCACATACCTAAGATAAAAGCTGCAGGTAGCCAACCACCAGTTTTGGACTTGTCAGCGAGCAATCCTTTATAGTCAAAAGCATCTGCATGTATCAAATTCATCTTCCTTCCCTGCTTGCAACATTCAAAACCATATATTATCAATACTTAACACAAATAGAAGAAGAGGTTCAACCATGCGAACAAAAAGGAAAGCCAGGCAGATAATGAGAGACAATGAACCTTACCAATGTCAGGTATTAGCATAAGCTGCA
The DNA here is from genome assembly GCA_947648045.1 of Beta corolliflora. NCBI lineage: Eukaryota > Viridiplantae > Streptophyta > Magnoliopsida > Caryophyllales > Amaranthaceae > Beta > Beta corolliflora. The sequence continues at coordinate 11,372 of CANSZD010002309.1, forward strand.
GAAATAATTTGAAGAGGGAGAAATTAAGAGATTACTTTCTTCTAACTCAGCTTCACATAGAATGAAAGCATAGTGTGGCTCCTTTTATACACAAAGAAACTGGTAGCGACAATGACTCCATTTGTGCTGAGAAACAGCTGTTTTTGGCTGGTAGTTTGCATCACGAGACTGAAATATCTTGTAGGTTGTTATCCCCTACCTTTGCTGCAACTTGAATTAACATGACTATAAGAGTGCAAATCTATTGGATCAAAGGTAAGACAAATTAGCAGTCTCTAAGTGCATAATAATATCTGTGCCGCAATTTAACCCTCAGGAGCACTGAGCTGGAGCTTTGTAGAAAAAGAATTAAGAACTTGCTGCAAACATGAGGACACCTCTAAGTCGGTATCTAACAAAGTCACATTGTTACCATGTTCATTAAGGTATCACCACTCCCTCACCCCCAAGGCTATGAGGGAATAGGTTGCAGGATGCATAAAGAATAGGGTTTAATACTTTAATTATAATGTACATGAATAAATAGTCATTCACTGATTCACAACTCTTCATGCAGTAAAGAAATGCAGTATACCTAAACATACTATTGAGATTCACAGTCTGAATTGTGGGATACTAGCCTACTGGGAATAAAATAATGATTAATTGAAGATTGTTCCTTTATTAGCTCAAAAGAGGATAATTTAGGATCATGAGTAGGGATATACCGATATAGGATCATTGCAGAACCATTGAGGTCCCTAACATGAATACTAAGAATCACAGTTGAATTGCCTATGCCAGGATCACTCAGGATTTGTCTATTTTAGGAATTTGTCGTATGATATTGATGGATATTATGAGCCTTAGAATGATTAGAGCTTTTGTCTGTGGGATGTCTTAGCAAAACTGTACATTACATCTATTCATAGCGTTTATAGGATCTTAAGATTTTTTATTGATCCTAACAATGAGGACCCTGCACTCCTGTCCTCTACCAATCTAATGTCAGATCCCAATCCATATAACCTTGTACTCCTTTCATCTCATATCCAGTGTTCCTATTGACTTTTTCTGGTCAGCCTTTCATAACTCCGTCTAGTAATATGAAAATATATAGAATTTTATTGTAACATACTACCTCCGTTTCATATTAATCTACACACTTACACTTTTGACACTATTCACAAATTTCCCTTTGACTATCATTTGTGAATTATGGTTAGAGGAAAATATAGTCTGTGGGGTTTTTTTGATTTTTGATATGTAGTTTTAGAATATCGACTTTTTATATTTTTTACAAATACAAAATTAGAGATATAAAGGCTCAAAGTAGTGCATCGGCGCAAAAGTGTAAGTGTGTATTTAATAGGAATAAGTTAGATATCTTTTAATGATTTATATTGATACAGATTAATAAGAAATACTGGTCGAAGACTTGTGTTGGAAACTGCTAAAAATCCCAAGGGAACATTTATGTGGGATAAAGGGAGAACCTAAAAGCTTTAAAAAATATTATCAGGAGATGACAGGTAAAGTATGTTATAGAAAAATTAGATATGTGGTCAAGTGGCAACCTTTTTAGCTACACTGCACTATTGTAAACATGGAGGAAGGCTTTAACCAATCAGTACATGATAGAACTTGATAATTACTTCCATCAAGTAAATGTAGTAAGACCATATATGCAAGTGGGTGTTTCTATGAAACAAAAATTCATTTAGGTAGCCATATCAATGAATGTGAATATAGCACCTCATTGATTGTACTTATAACTTAATTAAAGATAATAGTGAGTTGATAGAGAGAAAACTTTAGAGCTCATGAAAAACAAAACTTCTGCCTGAAAGTTTAATAATTGTGCACAGAACTATAATATTATACTATCAATTGGAGAAAAAGTAGACTTAAATAGCATGAGATCACCAATAAGATCCCAACAACTTATGAGCTACATGATGTTAAAAGCAAGAAAAGACTACTAGCACAAAGATTTAAGTTCCAGAACAATTAAGATACGGAAACTTAATTGGGACTTGATTATCATTCAGAATCTACACAGTATTAAAACCTATCTATGAAGATTTAGTGCAATTAAATCAGATGGCTACTCTTCTGCACAGGATCTGAAAATATCTCTAAGCACTTCTAGATGGGGAATATATTTCAGTATCGCTCTTGCTGGACAGCAGTGAAATAGCACAAGGTAGATTCCTCAGTTTAATGCCACTAGCAACTACTTATGTTAGAGTTTGATAACTTATCCCTCAGTGCTATTTTTGATGGAAAACAGACAAGCAGCAGAAGGAGAAGGGTTGCTTAGTTTAATGCAACCTATGTTGCATGGAAGCAGGAAATAAAAGCATAGAAATGTGAATTCACATAAAATTAGGAAATGTTAAAGACATAATAACTTATGCAATAACCAATTATTTTTCTTAAAAGATTTAATTTCTTTTGTTTATTGTTAACAAATAGTGCAATAAGGAAAGGGTATTAAAGTTCGTTTGGTTTTTATTAAAGAGAAATGCGGAAGAAAATGTCATTTTGTGATTTTAAAGATTCTTGAGGTGAGGGGTAAAAACCTACTGGTCAATCAAAGAAAATGTTTTGCCCTAAGTATCCTTGACATTCTGAGTTTCTGAGACTCAAAGAAGGGAACTGTGACCTAATTAGATTTTATGTGCATCAGAAAAACCAACTACGTTTAGAAATCCTGCCAGATCAGAATATTTTAAAGACCTAATAAACTTAATAGATTGCTGTAAGAAACAGGCTTTTTGGAGTAAATATCCACCTAAAGTCCCTTCTTATTGTAGAGCATGAGCTAAAAGGATTTCAGTGCACTGGAAAGTAACATATTGAGGGAGAAAAATGAAAATTAAAACTTTTGCCAAGTATTACTATATCTGTCCCAAATAAATAGGACATCTACGTAGTATACTTTTGGGAGTTGACCATAGATTTGATTTAAAAGAAATTGAATTGAGCTACAAAATTCGTGAGATTAGCATTACTAGATTATTTTTAAGAAATAATTTTATAGTATTTAATATAATATAATCTATCTTAACAATTACATTAAACGGTGTTGTGTTTAACGAACTATTGCCATGAGGCCTCCTCTCTATTTACTTTGGTTTATGTACGATGTGTATTTTTAGTGAATGGAATATACGAGTCATATTGGAAACCTGCTAAGATTCTATCTAGCGATCTCTTGGTAAGAAAGATGTGATTTCTAACAAACATCCAGTTGTAAAATTGCAAATAAATGATAAGCCAAAGTTGGGGCACAATAAATAACAATGTGAAATAAATAACTAATCTAGATTGATAATTTCATTTATTATACTGTAATCCCAATAATTTTAATAATTTAGAAGTTTCATTCTTTTTTCATTTATGTTACTTCATTTTTAAGTCTTAACTCTTTCTATCTCTCATCTAACTTTTTTTTCTACCTAGTATAACCAACAGCCTGTGCATTGGTCATGACCTAAAAACTAGTAGTCAAAAATTAGAAGTCAAGATTAACAAGATTTGACTACAAATGTAAGATGAGATCTTATTGTTTAGGAGTGTGAAAGAGCAGGTACAACACTTGAAGAGGGAAGGCTAATGATTGGAACGAAATACTCAATAGAAATAATTATTCTAGGAGTCCAAGTCATTCATGTAGAAGTATGCAGTGAGCTGAGCGAAAAGCTACCTTCATGGCATTGACTTGTGATCCATCTGGTTCCCAAGATATAGGTAATATTCTAGAAGACATGAACGGGAGTGAATAAACACACAATGCTTGCAGAATTCAAATAGGGAACCCAGGCATATCTATCCTTCTGTCCCACTGATTACTGAAGAGCCCAAATCTAATCATGAGATTCAACTCTAATAGGCTCCGATTCCTGTAGAATTGTACCAACAAACATAATAAAGTTAGAGCAAGTCTCAGGGATAATAACAAAGAAAAAAGTGCAGCTAATTATACTCTAGAAACTCACATGTACAAAGTGTGACACTTGCAAATTTTTCTTTCATTGCAGATTGAGCTATAAAAAACAATGTCCTCCACAACTTCCAGAACATTCGCTGAGTTGTTTGATTATTCATAAAGGGTATAACCCCAATGAATCTCCTGCATGCAAAATTTCCTAAGTCTGGTCAGCTAACAATTGTTTAATTGTTTAGCAGATTCTTGGCTATAGATTGCTTCTGCACTCCATTAAGTCCACGTTGGTGGTTTGTCGACAGATTGGAAAATAAGATTAGGCAAACAGCAATCCACAAAAATAATCAAGAAGAGTGCAAAACTTGTTCAAAAACAAATCAAAAAGAAGGTCGATCTTAATTCACTGACTTAGATGTATCCCTAACCTATTCCCACTAAAAGGTTGCTGGAATAGAACATCTATTTTCTTACAGTTGTCATAACTCATAAGATTGTAGTGTCCTGGGCTTCTGATAGAGTAATAGGTTCCGTATAAGCCTACAGAAGATCACTTTACAGCAGTCTGTGAAATTCTTTATCACTCCGACGTTGCTAAGTTATCAGACTCTTACACCACAAACATGACACTTGGACACATAGCTCACAAACAGAATCATCAAAGGAAGACAGGCCCGACCCTTCAAATCTACACTTGAACCAGATGCTTTCACCAAGTCCAAGTAACAGAGCTCTGATGAACAGTAACTGCAAAGTGGGAATAGGAATCTTCAGTTGCTCGCTCAATTAGACAAAAACCATATCATTGAATCTTAACCTTTATTTCAGCTAAACAGATGCTTACTGAAAATAGATGTTTGCTAAATTGTCTCTCAAGAATGTCTCCATGAACTAACATAAGTACAATGGATGCTGAGCCTACTAAGGTACATTGTGAGCCGAACCCCAAGAAAATCACCATAAGGGGATTGGGCAATCAGGTCAAGTTGGGTCAATTTTCGCCGTTGATTTATATTTCTGGTCACTTACCCCTAACCCAAACCCGACTTGATTCTAATTTCGGGTCGAAAACCATAACCCAAACCCGACCTTACCGATTTCGGGTTGACCCAAATCCAACCCAAAATGACTAGAAATGAAATTCAACTATACACGCTAAGTTATGAAAGTATGGATTAATGACCTGAAATGAAATTGAGGTGATCCAAGAAATAGACTTGGCCAAATACAAATAAGAATAACAAAAGATAGGTTGTGTAAGTTATGAAAGTCCTAGGTTAATTTCGGGTTGACCCGATTTGAAAATAATCCGACTTCTAAATCGAGGTTATTCGGTTAATTTCGGGTTCTAAAAGTCAACTTAACCTAACCCATTATATTTTCAGGTCGAGTTGGGTCAGACCCATTTTTTATTTCAGGTCGAAAATCTCAACCCAAACCCGGAATTTTCAGGTCGGGTTATCGGGTTGGGTCAACTTTTGCCACCCTTTTGTATAGCTTGTCACCAGAACACTCTAGATGAACATATAGCAGACCCTGTCTCTAACCAAAGTTTCTCTGTTATACACCCTAGAGATAAATTTATCAGCAGTCTGACAACCAACGTGAACCTTCATAATTACACATTAATGATAGGATATCCATTCCAGATACTGATAGGATAGGTGCAGAAGCAATATCCTGCTTTTCAGTGCACCATTTCTCGATTGTGCACCTCACTACATCATGTAAAAAGCTCTGAAATAACGAGTTCACACAGCGGTTTGTCATCTTTTTTTGTCATCTTCTGTAACATCGTATGCGTCCACTGAAAAAAGTGATAAATTTCAATATCTAGTCAAACCATTGTGCATCCAGGATTCTTTTTGATCTCCTTCTGTTCCATCATTTCTCTGATGATGTACTTGTTCTCCCAAATACAGAGTTTTGCATATATATTGGAAAGAATCACATAATTTGACTCGTGCATTGGCTCATTTCTAATCAACCTCTCTGTGAAAACTTCATTAAGCTTTACTTGATCTTGACTATGACAAGAGTTGATCAATGTTCGCAATATTATAGAGTTAGGTTCAATGGGCATACTTTCAACAAACTTGAGCGCCTCTTGGACAAGGCCAGCCCTGCACAACAAGTCCACCATGCAGCCATAATGTTTCATCTTAGGTGGAATACCATAGTCCATCATCGACTTAAAATAGAATCGACCTTGATCAACTAATCCCGCATGGCTACAAGCATTCAACAAACTGATAAATGCAGTATCATCAGGAGTGACTCCAGCTCCTTTCATCTCCTCGAAAAGGAAACAGCTTCCTTTCCATGCCCATGCATTCCCAGTCCAGAAAGCACAGAGGTCCAAGATACGATGTCCCTTTCCCTTCATACTTCTGAAAACACTCACTGCCTTCTCAACATCACCACACTTCATAAACATACTGATCAACGAGTTACAAAGCTCAACACTTTTTACGAATCTGTTCTCTCTCTATATAAGACTCAGCCCATTTCCCAAGTTCAATATCACTCAAATCACCACAAGCTGATAGAACCGCTACCATAGTGAACTCATCAGGGCTAACCTTGGCAACCTGCATTTGTCTAAAAAGCTCGACAGCATACACCGACAACCCCAACCTCATATAAACACCAATCATCGCACTCCATGTTACAGAATTTCTCTCACGCATTTCATCGAACACCTTCCGTGCATCCTCAATTCCATCCTCACAACAACCATACATATGAACTACCGTATTTCCCACATGTAAATCTCCTTCAAACCCTAATTTCAACACCGACCCATGAAACTGTTTCCCCAATCTCAAATCCCCAACTCCAGCACAGGCCTTAAGAACAAATGTGTATGTAAATTTATTGGGCAAAACCCCATTCCTGATCATAAAACAGTAGACATTCACAGCACAATGCTTTAAATCAGAGGTTTTTGCATAACCCCTTATGACAGTATTAAAGAGAAAGGTATCATAATTGCGCGTATCGACGTCGGAACGAAAGAGAAAGGAAGAAGCATAATCAATGGCGTGGAGGTCTGAAGATGTAGAGGTGAACTTTGTAAGAATTAAAGGGTTGTTTTGGAGGCCAAGCTTGAGAATTTGAGCATGGATTTGATGGAGGTGAAGCAGAGATTTGCAGTTTTGGAGGAGAGAAAGACAGTTAAGTTCCGTAGATCGTTGTTGTTGGGATTTGGAGGAGAGAGATTGAGTGGTAATGTTGCGGAAAAGCTTCCTTTGGGTGGCGTATAGCCGCATTTACCGTTATTTGTGCAGGGAAAGGGGTAGTTTGAATTAGTTTCATGGTTTGATACTTATACAGTTATACTACAAGTTCAATCATATACAGGCTCACTTGGAATTCATCTTTTTCGGTATATTTTGATTATTTGGATGATTTCAGTATGAAAGTAATTGAGGAAAAAAAAAACTCGAGTATATTGTGTTGATGGTTTCACAAGACACCTACGTGTATGATAAAAATTTTCCTTATAACTCTCATCTCCTTATTCTTTTTTATTGTTACTATTATTTGATGATTTTAATAGGTTCACCAAAAAAGAAATGTTGCATACTAGTTTCACAAAAAAAACATAGGAAGTACAAGTTTCCTCAGTTTGGTTCTAAAAATCATATCGGATTTACATAAAATAGAAGGAAGAGATGTAAATAGAAGTTAGTAAGATTCTACATTTCTTTCCTCCTAGAATTGGAGGAATTTCAGAGGAAGAAAGAAATTTAGAGGTTGGTAAAAACTTTTGGGGATTACATTTGCCTCTTGAGGATAAGACTCAAAATTAAATATATGTAGATAAAGCGATAAAATAATCCTATGCAATTGTCATACAAAACATATCCCCTACAACTATTATATATCCTATATTGCACAATTAATTTCTCAGTATTAAGTAGGTTTCTGTCCATCTAATCATTAAGTAAACCATATAAAAGTATATAAAAATATTTTTTTAACTCTTTAATGTATAAAGCAACAAAAAGGATAAGTCGTGACATACTTCCCCAGACAAACTAGGATTTCCATACCACCCTTAAGTAAATCCTCAAATATGTCACAACTTACTACTTGATTAAGTGAGATTCGAATTAATTTAACCCACGATTCTTGTACACTGTGCTCCTTCACAATCCATAACTCTATGATGTAATTCTTCCTAATATTTTCGATAACTTGGTTGATAAACTTGGGGTGGTTGATGATTTCATCGTGCCAACGTGTGCAAAAGCACTAAAGACAAAGAAGTTGTTTAACTAGAAGCCTTGAGAGAATATTATATTCCAACCCTATTGAGAGATTATTACCACCACTATAACAAATTACAATTTCTTTCTCTTTAAAAAATTATTGGTTTAATAGCTCGTAAACACGTTGGTCACAACCTCGATTCGAGGTTGAGTTGGACCAAGTATGTGGGGTCACGGGATGACATATAATGGAGGGGGGACATGCTGTTCATATGGGTGATGATCGATATATCGACGAAAACCTGAATAGAGGAGTGACAATCGCCATGGTGGTGGTTATGTTCGGCTGGATTGGTCGTCGTCTCCCATGATTGATAATTTGATATGATAGATAAATGAATCAATTGAGAGAATAAAGATGAATGCAAAAGATGTTGAAGCCAATTTTTATTGTAGAGAGGTAATTAATAAGTCTAATCATAGGAAAATTCGCCCCAAAGTATTTTTCCATTATAGCTTGCTTGAGTTGCATTGTTTTGACCCAAAAGTAAAAAAAGGAAGGAGGAGATTTCTTAAACAATGTTGGACAACAATTTATCGATTTTGTTACTTTTTCTTTGCTTAAAAGTCATAATTTTCTCGTTTTTTAAAATTGTAAGGGTGTGTTTATCGGTCTGGGACTAGAGTCTTTGCATCAAATTTTATTAAGCCTCACACACTCTTAGCAATAAAGTATAAGATATAGTGGAGACATCGTGGTTCTCTTTATAACTCAAATCTGACAAAGATTCTCCAAAACGTTAATCATCCTAACGTTTTAGAGACACTACCTAACTTCTACTTAATCCTCTAACCTCTATCCTAACTCTTTGTCCGTCCAAAGACTCTTATTTCTTTCAACTAGAGTTTTGACCTAATCTAACCAGTAACCCCTATCTGCTACCTAAAACGCTGATGTCGAACACACCCAAAATCAAAGTCCAATATGGGAGGAACGTTATACGTTCATCCATGGCACATGCTCTGTTTACTGAAACCCAACCGTTTTTCTTTATGACGCCTACTTTTGTTTAACCATCAAATTCATTACACGTTCACAATGCTGAAGACTCCACGTCCTCCATACTACACTCTCTGCTACAATTTCTCTCTCTCCTACCTTCGTTCTTTCTTCGACTAATTTCCGCAACTGTAAAATTCAATCGATAGCATATTCAGACAGCGAGAGAAAATGATCAACAGATTTTCGCAAATTTTTCGCATCTTCTCCAATGCATCTGTTCGTCATAATCCTAATTTTCGACTTAAATTGATCCGCTTCTTCTCTAATCGTCCAGGTAATTCTCATGTTTTTTCAATTTACGCGTAATTGAAGTTTAAATCGAAATGATTTGATCGAGTGTTATAAGTTGTGTAGTTATTCGCTATTATCAGTTGTTTAAATTCAGCATGTTTTGCTTCTGTGTAATGAAATTGTAGTTCTACATTCTACGTTGTTGTAATTGGTAATTAGTTGATTAATTTCGATTGAATTTTGAGTTAATTGTTATATTTTGATTGACGTTTATATTTGTCGAACATTCTTCTTTGTTATTAGAGCTGGATTTTTGTTTTTTGGAGAAGGAATTTCATGGAAATGGATGTAATGGACGTGATTGAATTTTGGTTATTGTTCTTCGTGTTTAGATAATACTAAAAAAAACTTTCAAATGACTCCTACAAAGTATACAATTTTTTGATATTATGATATCTCAATGTTGTAATATAATACATATTTTGGCCAATTAACTGTTGCTTTCGGAGAGTTTTGGTCTGTCAAGTTCAGACTGTTTTAGTGACTTCAGTTTGGAGCAAATAAGTTTTGTCATGTCAATGAGGGCTATGATAATGCGAGAAGATAAGTTGAAAAGAATTCTTGAGATGTACATTGGAATTTGGATTGTCTGTTGTTCGTCTTTGTGAAAAGACTTCAATAGTTCAACAATTGCCTAGGACGAATTACACTTCTTTACAGGACATCGCTTTTAATGGCTTAGGATTTTCCTGTTCACCATCTCGTTTCTACAACTACAAGAGTACAAGTTCCTATTTCCAAGGTCTTCATATTTTAATTTTCTTATAATAAGCTACTGGCACTAAGCCGTGCTTGTGCTGGAGGCTTGGTCAGACACAGCCTAGGCACGGCACACTGGCTCGTGCCATTGTTGTGCCATGCTGGTCAGAAATAGAACCAAATCCCGGTGTGATGTGTCGTGCCTAGACTTCAAAAAATTGTGTTTTTGTAGTGCCTTTTCATGCCGGAGGTTGTGCCTAGTGTCATGTCGTACTTTCCCATCCAAAAATGCGGGCCTAGTATGCACCATATTATGCCTGTGTGTGTCCATGCTGGGTTGTGCTGGCGGCCTGCCCCAATACCATCTTATGTTGTTTAAGTTATATTCAGGGGAACTGCCTTTAACTTTTGGTTATACGAGATGCTTTGTTTGTCTCTGTAAAAATACTGAAAATAGAATGGATCAATACATGGACTGTTTCTTATACTGTACATGTTATCCTGAGGCTCAAGCTGGTCTCTTTCAGTTATTCTTGCGCACCTTCAATTAGTCAATTGACTGATAGTGAGTAAAAGAAATTCTAAATACCTGTTTGTATTGGCTGAATTATGTTTTTACGGATCAGTTGGTAATTGGTTGAGAATCTCCCAGGACCCCTGGTACAATACCAGAATCTAGTTGAGCAAGGGAAGCTACAGCATGATCCATATCAAGAACGAGTTGCTTCTGAATTGGAAAATCTTCTGGGGAGGCTGGAGAAATATGAGAAGGATATGGAAGTATATCATGTATGTCAGCTGGATGGATGATATCTAACATCTTTAGTGATTTGAGGTGGCGAGGATAACTTGAATTGTTTCTGATTTCTGCACCTGTTTTGGACTTCTATTTCCAGGAAAAGTTAGCAAGCTGGGAGAGCAAAAGGGAGGAAGAGCACCGCCGGATTCTAATGGAGGAAGCACAGCGCAGACAACAGGGTGATGTGTGGTCAGAAATGAAAAAGAAGCGAAATAAATTGGTTGAAAGTATGACTCGGTGAGGCATGCTATTTAATGTCAGAGATTGCTCTTGATGCTTTTGACATGTCTTGAACAGACATACCTACTTCTCCATTTTCCTACAGCTGCTTCTTAATTTTATTTTAAACTTTGTTCCGTGTACCTCTTGGTGTATGTTTTTCACTGTCTCTTTCCTGTTTCGTCAAATGAGATTTTGTTTGGAGGGGGTGTATGTGGTAGGGATTGGGGAGGGGTGGGTTGAGGAGGTAAGGGAGGATTTCCATGGAAGTGCAAATGCACTTTACCATTGTTTAGCGCATACTTCGTTGTTGGTACATTGTTGTGTCTTATCTTCCCTCTTCCTCCCCTCCTTTTCTCTTTCCAAAAAGATGCACACATGAGGACTGTTCTTGAGATTTAACTCTAAATTATGTTCGGACCAATATTTTATGAGCTCTTCAACTTTTGTTCTGGACAAAGAAGATGAAGATGATATTTTTTTAATAATGAACAAACTGGTTACGCTGCCTTGTCTCATGCATCAATCTGTAGAAGTTAGAAACCATTGTATTTATCTTAATGGCTATGCGGTAGTTTCTGTTTGCGCTGGTGCCTGGTAGTGCTGAACAAATTGAAGCTTGAGGATGGTCTGTCTTTGTAGTGAAATTGTTTACATGAAAGAGCATGAAAATGATGAAGCAAACATTGTACAATCTTCAATTTAGAGAATTTTCAAGAGAAACAGTCCCTGGGGCATTTAAATGAGAAAATTATTCCCCTTTATGATGTGGTTGCACCAATTCAAGTTTTGGGATCTTTTGGTAGGTCTTTGATGCTCGCTATGCCAGTCATATCCAATTTAGAAATCTCACATGGTATAACTTTCTTAAGTACCATCAATGTGCCCATAGTATAAGTTTTGGAGTTTGAGAGAGCTTCTAACATCATTCATTTGGTAATTTACTATCTTGGTGCACAGAGTCAGCTCACAGATCGCTGAGAGAATGTTGTTTGCGCTCTGATTGGCCTTCTCTGTCCAATGATTTTCTCTTAAAAAGTTCGAGGAAAGTTGTAGTTGTAGACTTGTAGGTCTAATAGTGCTACAAGCTTATGAGTCTTCATGAGCAGTCTCCAACAGCTGCTTGTGCTACAGCCGACCCTTGGTTGCTACTTAGAGTTAAGTGGTGCCTCATTGGACGAAGTCTTGAGACCCTGTCCTTTTGAAATGCTGTTCGTGACAGACTCACGATTCGAAGACCATGGAAAAGTCAGATTATCAGAATGGCCTTTTTATTTCGTGTTGGGTACATCACTCCTTTTTTCTTTTCATAAATTCTGCAAGGATGAACATTATCTGCCAGGGGATGGGGCTGGGGTCATTGTAAATTTGGACTTGATGGCAAGGTGGAGGGCATCAAACTGCATCTCATTTATAAAGATTTGGGCAGCGCTAGTGGAAGATACCTCTTAATTTGGTCATTCCTGCAATTGTGTATGGCATAAGGTAATGGTAGGATGACCGATGTTCAAGATCCCAGCCTCCTTGTTTCTCGTGTTTTGGGGGAAGCCGGGCATATGGGGGGGGAGGGTGCTTGTTCGCTCTATAAATTGTTTCATCTTGGTCAGCATATTTGTGCACGTAAAGTTTCATATCACCCATTGTATGAGACCTGGATCTGATTTTCCTACATATTTTAATGTTTTTGAAATATGATCACAATGTTGTCTTACATACGAGTATTTATTTTGTGGCCAGGAGGAATTCTCAGGATGTAGAACCGGGAGTGGGAAAGTGGGTTTCGTACCTCAACCGGGAGAAGAAGTTGGATTCTTTATTTGGTCCACGTCCAGTTGCTCCTGTGGCCCCAAAAGGATTATATTTGTATGGAAATGTGGGAAGTGGTGAGCTGTAATAATCAATCTTCTTAGACTTGAGTTTTGTCATTTATACTTCAAGTCAGTGGTATAATGGAAGAATAGTTAGGACCTGCACATTAGATGAGGGATGGGTTCTTTCAAAGTTGCTTCTAGAGTTTTAGCCTTTAAGAGAGGAGATTCTCATTCCTTTCCTGTCTATCTTTGTAGGCAAAACTATGCTCATGGATATGTTTTATCGCGCAACAGAAGGAGTTGTTAAGCATCGAAGACGGTTTCACTTTCATGAGGTAAAAAGGGAAAGAGATAAAGAAGAAAAGCTTTTGGGTACTGCCAGTGCGATCATTAAAGTGATGTGCCTTTTATTGGCAGGCTATGCTAGAGATTCATGAACATATGCATAAATTATGGAAGCATCAGGTGGAAGAAAAGTCATTGCAGTCAAGTATATCTAGCTGGATTACGAATCTTCCCTTTGATAGCAAAGTCAAAGAATGGTTGGCTGCAGAAGAACAATATAAGCAAGAAGTACAATTTAAATACATTCTTCCTGCTGTGGCAGATAATTTTCTGGTAGGTCAGCAAGAGGGTGAAAGAGGAGCTAGCATTCTTTGCTTTGATGAAATACAGGTTAGTTTTTCTTATGATGTTGAAAGTATTCTGATTGTGAGCCTATAGAAAAATATATTGTCTGGTGGACGGTGGTGGACATGTTCTTGGGTATATGTCCTTGCTTGGGAAATTGTTGTAGATCATTTTTAATTGTGATCTTTATTGTTGTCTGTACCATACCCCTTTCAGCTGTTTCCCTTCATATGTATATTTTGAGTTCCTGTATGGGTTTTGGCAAGTCTACGTGTCTGGACGCCCTAGGACGGTAGGACCCTATGATGGCCTTGATACTGTACCTCGACGTGACATGAGTGTAAAAGGGGTTCAAGAATCACTTTTTATGTATATAAGGGCTAAAATCACTTATTTTGGTGTTGAACAATTCACGCCTTTGAACCCCTTTTACGCTCATGTCACATCCAGGTAGTATAGAAAGGTCGTCATAGCTGTTATAGATAGGAAAGTTGGCTATAAGTGATACTCTCAGGAGATTCTTTTGAGGAAAGGGTGAATTGATAGCTATATGGAAGATAACTATCAGGAAGCTGTAGAAACTAAAAATGGTGGTAGTAGATATGATTATATGGTCACAGCCATATATATTTAAGGTGGGAACTGCAAAAGTATCTCCTTAAAGGCGCCATGATGTCCCCGGGATCGTAGTCAGGGATTGTCGACAAACTTTAGCTATTCATTGGATCCTTGAAGCAGACTTTTCACTGAACAACACACCAAGATCCACGGGACAAGGATCCAAAGAGGCAATTAAGTTGAGAGGCTTAGTTGATGATCTTGGTTTAGCACAAGATGCTGATGTGAAATTTTGCCATAACCATATGCTATCCACCTGAACATCATGAATAAAGAAAACGCATCTGTGTAACATGTCATTTTAACGTGACATTGTAGCATGAAATAAATATGTTGTTGAAATTGATTGCCACAACATACTCCCACAGTCATATGAACAAAGCATGTTCAAAGCATGTTCCTGTGTCCAATTCCAGCATCTGTTGGACTTTGTCGATGTTTAAAATAATCATTTGTAGTCTTTACATTTTTTTTTTGGCAGAATTCAACTCGTGGAAATTTATTGAAAGCTGCTTTGAATACTGAGTATATTTAAAAAGCTTTTTCTTTGCTCCAAACTAGATGAGAAAATCACTCTTAACCGCTGATTCAATGACTATTCTGTTTTTGGTAGTTTCTTAAGTTTACTACAATGAGTGTAGAGTTTAGTCTACAATGAGTGTAGAGTTTAGTCTATATATTTTAACTTTGATTATTCGTGTTACAATAATCATAAAGAGATTAGAAAACCGGAGATAGTGCTTAAGTAATTTATCACTCTTCTAATATCCTTACATATTATTACATGTTTAGGTGTATTATTTAGAGGTTCTGGAATCTGGCTACTGGCTACTACAAAGATAAGAGAATGTGATCTCTTTTTTTCGGTAGGAAGAATGTGATCTCTTTGAGATCTTAATTTACCAGAGTAAATTTTCCTACTCTTGCAATAACAAGTTTCCTGCTGAATTGCTTGGAAATCTCCATTATTTCATTCTCTCAGGAAAACAAACCAAAAAAAAACAAAATTGAGAATCTTAGCATGTTACCAACTGATATTGGTGCTGGTTTTAGTAAAATCCCTCCCCTTGAATATGAACAAATGATTGTTATACTGAATGACAATCTTTAATATATTCTTTTTTCCAAATTTACGTTTTTTGTTACTTGTAGTATTTTGTTTACTAAGTACTACATTTGGGTCTTTTAACTTCTTTTGATATTAGATACTCTCATTTAGTTAATTTGTGACATAAGATACATGTGTTTTTTGGTAGCAATGTTGTTTTGCTACTCAGTTGAACGTGTCATCTCTTTGTTCTCTACCACAGACTGTTGATGTATTTGCTATTGTGGCCCTATCTGGAATTGTTAGCAGATTGCTGAGTACTGGAACTGTGTTTGTAGCCACCAGTAATCGAGCTCCCAGGGATTTGAATCAGGTAGGCATTGTAGGCTTGTAATTTGGAGTTTCTTTCTTTCCTCCTGTTTGTTTTAATAAAATTAGCTATGGTCATTTCTAATAGTGATGTTGTCTTTCTTACTATGGTCAGAAATGTTCGTCTTTAATCTAGTCATTTGTGTTTCTCACTTTCAAATCTTTAAAAAGCTTGTAAAGAATGCCGACAAAGGTATCATATACAATGATACAAGTCTTTGGTTTACTTTCTCTGCTTCATTGGGCCTTTTTTTGCACAACCTGGGGATTCTTGACCTGCAATCTGATGGCCCTATCACCTACTTGTGAACTGAGTCAAACTAGATTTGAAACTTGGCCTCAATATTGTAGTATATGACTACCCTTTTTCCAGATGCCACTTTTATGGTCAATCAAATTCACAAAGTTATGAAGGCTTTTCTAGATGACTTTACTGGTTAAGTGATGCATGCTGTAACTGGAAGAACATGATGGATTGCAGGATGGAATGCAGAAAGAGATTTTCCTAAAACTGGTTGAGAAACTGGAAGACCATTGCCAGAATGTTCTAATTGGAAGTGAGATTGATTATCGTCGACTTATTGCCCAGAGATCTGTAAACCAGGTGAGGGTTACTTTTGAAGATTCTAGTATTCCGATAAATATTTTACTCATCCAATGACCTCTTTTCCAATTCCACCTTGACTGATTATGGAATTATGGTTGTGCTCTTACTTAATGTATCTCCCTTTTGCAGATTCACTACTTCTATCCTTTAGATAGCAAGGCATTGCAGGAATTTGACAAAATGTGGTATGAGGTCACCAACCATTATGGAGGAGACGTGACAACTAAAACTCTTCCTGTGATGTTTGGGAGGTAGTATATGGTTTATCTAAGTTCAGTATGATGTTTGTTCAATGCCTAATTTGACTAATGATGCATAATTACACAGGACTTTAGATGTTCAACAAAGCTGCAACGGGGTTGCACGTTTTTCCTTTGAGTATCTTTGTGGTCGAGCGGTAAAGTTTTTCTCCTTGTTTGTGGAATTAGTGGGTGCTCATGTCTAGATCTCTCTCTCTCTCTCTCTCTTTCTCACTCTATCAATTTTTATTTTTTTGTTGGCTACAAAAAGTAGAGCTTATTATCTGAAGTACTATGTAGTCTTGTGGTCATTCTAGTCACTTGTAATCATTACCATCATATGATGCATATATTGCACTGGACTGCTTACCTAACACCATGTCAGGACTTTTACATTGTAATTATGTGAGCATCTATAAGATAAGAAGTGAAGCTGCTTGCATATAGCTTTAAAAACTGGAATATAAAGCATTCGGGTGCCAATAATGACATGAATCTGCTTTCCACATCGGGGTTCTTTAACTGAAATTTCGTTATACTAATTAGCAGATCTGTGTGATATGCTGTATTTCATTTTTCTTGGCTAATGAAGTATATTATGGTGAGCACCCACTAAATCTTTTTATAATGTTGGTAGGTTGGTGCAGCAGATTATATTGCAATAGCTAACAATTACCACACTGTCTTTATATCTGACATCCCTGCTATGAGCATGCGTATCAGGGACAAGGTATGCATCGCTAAGCCTCCTCCATGCGCTTTTCCTTGGCTATAAATATATTTTAGTTTTTCGATAATGAAATGATTGATTAGTATGCATCTGATTAGATATCCAGTAATTGAATCAGGATTTTAGCTGAGGAAACAAATTATTTGGAATTATCTTAGGTGGACTTGTGTGCTATAATTATGATATCATATATCACCAAATAGTGATGTGACAGCCTAAGTATTATCAGATTTCAGCCTACCCAACTGATATCTTCTATTCCTTGAGGTTATTTATGTATTGGCTGATATGGCCAATGAGATTGATACCATCAGATGTAGAATTTATGTCGTTTCAACTGCAAGTCAGCAACGTATTATATATTTATATCACACCACAATAGTGTATGGTTCCGTGATGTGCGACTGTTATTGCGACCATGACTGCTAACTATGATTGAAAATCTTGACTAAACTACTACAACATAATTTCACTATGGACAAGTAAATATTTGCAAATACATGCCACTGCCAGTGTCAGAATCCACATTTCGCATTGGAAGAGAAAAGTATGTAGGCGATGATAGTGAAAGAGCACTAATATATGGCACATTTCTCCAACAGTTCCATTCTAGACTTGATGCTTTGGCTATATCAAATATTATGGTTTTCAGGCACGGAGATTCATCACTCTCATAGATGAGTTATACAATCATCACTGTCGCCTATTTTGTACTGCTGCCTGTTCTGTTGATGACCTCTTCCAAGGAACTGAAGAAGGAACTCTTTTTGATTTGGAAAGGCAAGTGCTAGCTTCTTCATGCCTATCTTCACACTTTGTTAAAAACTCTTTTTTGGTAACTGTTAACTTTACCCTGTAAATGCATTTTGATCTTTCACAAATCATTTTTATGCACATCAAGTGTTGTGTACTGAAATTTTAACCTAGGATTTTGATTTCTACCTATAAATTCATGTTACACGTTACGTTCTAGAATTTTGATTGTGATCTTACCTTGTCGAGTCACTCTGGTGATACTGAATGGAACTATTGTTGGCTTTACCATTAAAGTATCCATCCAATCAGTTAGATGTAATTGCTAAGTTCCTGTTTGTGCAGCTTCCCTCTGCCCTCCTATGAAATGTTGACCCACAAGTCCACAATCAAGAACCACACTACACATCAGTGGCTTGTTATACCCATGTCTTTAAGATAAATTTGAGGTGGTTTAAAGTATATTCTAGCTCTTCCAACTGACGATGTCGGCAGTATGCCTGTGTTAACTGTTAAGTTTAGCCATGCATATAAACCCAGTGCCTCAAGTCAATGGTGCTTGAAGGTTTAAGAATCTTTATTTGGACATTATGTTTGTAACCTTTGCCTTCTCTTAAGATGCTGAACTTCAGGTCCTCCCTAATTAAAATTGTCAAGCTAGTTATTACACAAGTTTCCCCATTGAATGAGAGGCGCCCGTAAGCAGCAGCTGACTTCTGGACTAGATTGATCATGAATCATACAGAAACCTATCTATCTTGTTTCAGTGCTTTCAGTAACTTGGTCGTTGAAGGACTTAGCGTTTGGATTCTGAACGGGAAATTGAAAATATGTACTGTCATTAATCTTGTGAAATATGCTCTTGAAAAGCATTTAGGACAGGTAAATGTTGGTTAGAGGAAAGGATATACTGACAAAATATGGGTTGTCTTTCAGTTTTCAATTCGAAACAGAGATGGAAGATGCAAAGCTTCGCAGGGATGTCTTAGCAGAAGGTAGTATGGGTTCTGGCGGATCTCCAAGTGGCATCATATCTATATTATCTGCGCAAGAAGAAATGTTCGCCTTCCGTCGAGCTGTAAGTAGTTACTTTTCTGGTAAATCAGAACTAGAAATCGTCCTTCCTGGTTCTGTAATGATGAAATGTCTTCAGTCAATTTCGAGGGTTAGTCCTGCCGGACTAGGCCATCATATTTTTCAATGACTAGATAGGTTGATACTTGTCTCCCAGTTTAAAAGGACAATCTTTTAATTACAAATAGGTAGCTGAAGTTAGTTCCTAATTGATGGTGATTTCACATGTTAATGATATAATCAACTTTAGAACTGAATTTGCCTCTCCTCCCCTCCCCTCGCATGTTTCCTACTCAGTAGCTAACTCTCCTTACACGGTTACACCCACTGTAGCAGAGTAGCAGACACATCTGTTTAGTTCATGTTCTAACTGGACTTCCTCAATGTCGCAGTTGACATCTAATGTTTTGCCATATATTTTCTGTCTCAACTTTTCCACTGAAAAATATCTGAGTTTTAGGGTGTTGAAATATAATCTCTAAGAGGGAGTGTTTTCTTGTTGTGATTGAAGGTCTACTTGTATTACTGTATCATTGGGAGACTTGACATATGTTGCAATAAAACTAATGCTTGAAGTACCTAAATTGTAACCCTGAGGCTTGCCTTGTAGGTTTCTCGCTTGATAGAAATGCAGACACCTCTGTACTTGGAAGGAGTTCGTTACTTGCATCCCTACTTCCAAAGACAAACAATTAGCCTCGAGAATGATCATGCAAGAACATTGCAGTCTCAAACATCTTCCTGACCATTTTTACTGCGGAGTTCAGCCCGATAACTAACTTCCTTGCACTCACCTCTTCTTCTGACTTGGGATTATATGTCTTCCTGCAGAGATTATACCAGTATTTGACCATATGCTATGAGCCTATGCTGTCTATAAGAAGTTATGCAACGCAGAGATGTTACTATTACAATCTACAAGATATGGCATATATACTGATATGCCCTACCTGTTATATGTTGATAGCATTTTTACAATATAGCACAAATTTATTTGTGGTTACATTTTGTTCATTCATACCATTTGACATGCCTCTTAAAAACCCATTTGTTGTTATTGTTTCCTGTGTTGTTTCTAAATGTAGCTGTAATTTGAACAAGAGGCATGATGAAATAAATATGTATAACCATCGTACAACTTAAGTAACACAAGTACACAACTATTGAATAATATTTTATTAATCTATTTTTTCTTATAATAATTCCCAAATCCTGTGTTATTTTTGTGAGAAGGTGTACAAGTCATTTATTTTTTTATTTTTGGAGAATATAAAAACACCATTTCTCAAATAGGGGATTAAAATGAAACAAATTCCAAGCTCAGTTTGACAATTAAGTCGGTCAAATCTTTTTCATCTTCACCAAAAAAAAAAAATAATAACCAAATTTTCTCCTTCGAGCCTTCTACTCCTACTTCCTCTTTTTCAACAAATTCAATTTTCAAGTTTCCCATGCCTACCACCTTCGGACCTCACCAGTTACCTAGCACCTCCAAGCTCGTTGCTTCATCCTTGCTCTAGCGCCATATCAGCGTTTCACTGCTAATTTCTCAACATACGATTTCGTCATTGTTGGTTGCTTAACGCTACGCCTGATTTCTCAGTTACTATAGACTCTCACAGGGGTGCTTTCCCCAATTATGTTGTTTTCACTCCCAAATTAGATAATGTTGGAGACATTGCGCCTGCCGCCTAGTATCCATCGCCAGCACTGGCATACTTGCTCTTAGTTTGTTCACTGCCTGCACAAAGACAATATCTTATCATTTTTTTCTGTCACGTAAATAAAACTGTAAGAGCAAATTCATTATCATGTAGCCATTATGAGAGATTCATAGAACACTTGAGTGATGTGCAACGTGTTAGAAGATCAGCTCTCATATCTAGTGATGCATGCATGTATTGAAGATCAGCTCTCATATCTAGTGATGCATGCATGTATTGAGCTAAACAGAAGTTCATTAATTTTGATCCAAGCTGCATTAACCAGATGAAAGCGATACGATATATAGTGAGAGCTTCTAGACAAAGCAGGAAAACGAGGATCAAAAACTCCCAGAAATTTTGGAACAAGCACTCACATATATACATATATATATATATATATATATATATATATATATATATATATATATATATATATATATATATATATATATATATATATATATATATATATATATTTCCAAAATAAGTGAAACACTTCTCTCATTTATGTGAGAGCTTTTTTGAGACAAGTGTTTCACTTATTTTGGAACGGATGAAGTATATATATATATATGGTTGTTATTGTTGCTTTCCCATTCATAACTCTAGTCACTCGATGTGTAAAATAGAACCAGAGTCTCATCTGCTAAGTCAGGCTCTCTGATTCATGTCAATTACTGTAGCTTATATATTACAAGTCACATGAAGCGAAGAAGTCCCAAGACCAATAATCTTTTTGCTTGATTAAGTAATAAGTCAGAAGAGGTGATTAAGATACGCACCCATGTTGTGGTTACTCTCTATTTGACCCCTTTAGATGATCGATTGGATGTCTTCCTGTCACCCATTCCACAAGCAATACATCTTATAACAGACATCACCTTTCCGTCAACTTCATATATTCAGGATCCAAGTATCCAGCTGTCTCTTTGATCTGAATAGAGATGCTGGTATCATCTGGATCATCGACCATCAGGTACCAATCGAAAAGCCCAATGTGTGAGGAGAATAATTGATATGTTTGTCTCTGTGAATTGGAGGATCTGTCAACTGCAAGCGCAACGTAAAAAGGAATTTATTCAATCAATGTTCTTCTACCATAAAATAATAAAGCAATTCAACAAGCACTCAAGTTATAGATAACTCCAAAGAAATTGGTAGACAGACAGTGGTGCTGATTAAGATTATATGCAAGTTCTTGAGATGTACAAATAGGTGTGGTGCAGGAGCCTGCAATTCAAAGAATATATTGAGCTCATCAAAGAAATGAAAATGTGGTGAGTGTAACTGCTGCATACTCTTTGAAGAAAGCAAAAGCACATTGTAATGATAAAAAAAAACTCATCCCAGCACCAAAATTGGCACACTTCAAAACAATCAAATGTTTCAACAAAATGGATTAATGGAGTTGCCCAGCAACAAACTTACCAATATAACAGGTCAGTAGCTAACAGTTGACATGCATTGGGATTAGGAATACTATTAGTATAGAAATGAAGATCAACAACAGTGTCAAATTAAGCTGAGTTATGGACCAGAATATAATTCTTTAGGAGTTGAACATACACCAGGGCCAATGCCTATTTATGAACAACTTATCCTCCCTTATCATAGGTAGAATAGTGAAAGCACGACTTAAAACATGTATAAACTGCTTCAATTGACATACTTGAAAGCTTCACATTTATAAATTCCCGCAAATGGGCAGCACCTCCACATCAAAAGTCAATAAACATGGTCTCAAAAGATTAAATCAACTAGATCCACAGAAAAGATAGGCCCTCAATTTCAAGCTTTTGTACATCAAAATCATGGAGGCAATGTACACCAAATATTTGAAATGTAGAAACAAATGAGAACTGACCTCCATGACTTTTCAGGTCAAAGTGCTGGATCCACGTATCTGATCAAACACCTCCAAAATATCCCACAAGCGCCATCATACTCCATGGAAAAGAACTAAACCATGTTGCTTGTCTAAGATCAACGTGATATAAATGCAACACATTCAAAAACTATTCAATAAAAGAGAATCCTAATCATACGAAGAAAATCTTCGATCCTCACTGTTGAACCCTTACACAAGAAACAAAAAAAATGTAACTTCACTCGCAAGAAGAAAAAAACATAATTTTTGCTCTATTAGTTACAGCCATTCATGACATATATATACTGCCAAGATGGTGGATCAGATCTAGATCATTACCCAACAATGCATTTGGCTCTATGCAACATTCTTATGGCATAGTGCATCACTTGAATTATTGCATTAGATAGACTTGTTTAGTAGTAGTGAATTTTTTTTGGCCAAATTTTGTCGTAGTGAAATTATACAGATACAGCACAAAGTCTTGACATAAACCAAGGCCAGGGTAATGTAAACAAACAAACACATACACTTACTTTTATTATGATCAAGATCTCAAGTTACCATTGTCAGTCCTCTCGTTGATGGTTCTATCAGCGTCATTGAGTCTTTTGGCTGATTTATATGCATTAGAAACAACAATATGCAATTCCTTCTTGTTTATGTTGGGATCAGAATTAAGCATCTCGAAAAGTGACTCCACGGTCTTTAAGTCACCTCTTGCACCATACAGACTCAGCATCTGGAAGTGAACCTCATCTGGGAACATACAGCCCTCTTCTCGCATCTCTTTATACACTAAATCAGCCCTCTCAAAATCCCTGACTTTTCCATAAGCATTCAGGGAGAGAGCAATGACATTTGAATTGGGAAAATATCCTGCTCTTCTCATCTTCTCAAATACGTCTATGACATTGGTATATTTTCTGTTTCTTGAATAAAGTTCAATCATACACTCAAATACAGAGATATCCTTCACTTCTCCGGCATCAAATGCCTGTCGAAAGACCCATGTGGCCTCTTCGATCCTTCCAGCTCTGCAAAGGATAGTAATGGCAGTATCTCGGGGGGATATTATCAGGGCACTTAAGCTCATGGAGCAATCGTTTTGCATGAGCAACTAATCCTGCTCTCTCATAAGCCACTATCATAGTCTGATAAAGAACCTGATCAATCTCAACACCGGAACTCCTAAGCTTTTGAAACAACTTGGCAGCACGGTCCAATTTCCCAGCCCTACTCCATATAGAAATGATTGTTGAATATGTAATTGCATTTGGCTGAATCCCTCTTTTCTGCATCTCTTGCACCAAATTTCCAGCTTTCTCGTGCTCAAGAGACTTGCCATATGTTTTTATCATGGTATTGTAGGTAACAACATTCTGTTCAATATCCTTTTTCTGCATCAAGCGAAAAAGATGTATGGCTTCGCCAAAAAGCTCAGCTTCTCCATACACCCTCAAAAGAGTATTATAACTAACAACATTAGGTTCAATGCCCATTTTCCTCATGCTCCAGAAAAGCTGATCAGCTTCTTTGGCCATATCAAGTTGTCCATAAACATCTATCATGATATTGCAGGTAGTAAGATCAAGAACACATTTAGCATCATTCATCTCAGAAAATACAGATAATGCCTCAACGAACTTATGATTCTCCACAAACATATTCAAAAGCGTCGAGTAACTAACTGTATCTGGATTAACTCCATTTTCTCTCATCTCACTCAACAGATCCTGAGCCTCACTAAAGAGCTTAGCTTTCCCAAACACATTAATCATTGTATTATAAGCCACAAGGTCAGGCCTAATACCAGACCTCTTCAACCTCGAAAACAGAGAAATCGCTTTAGAATAATCACGCAATTTGCGAGACAACTCAATCAAGTTGCTGTACAAAACAAGATCACCCGACACACGATCCTGCTCCATTTTCTGCAGCCAAGAAAGTGCATAATCAAAAAGCCCCTCTTTCCCGAAACGGGTAATCAGCATCGAGTAAGTATACCTATCAGGGGCCAATG
Organism: Beta corolliflora; assembly: GCA_947648045.1. Taxonomy (NCBI): domain Eukaryota; kingdom Viridiplantae; phylum Streptophyta; class Magnoliopsida; order Caryophyllales; family Amaranthaceae; genus Beta; species Beta corolliflora. The sequence goes on from CANSZD010002309.1 coordinate 36,063, forward strand.
CTCTCTGCCGCATTTCATCGAATAAGCCATGTGCAACCACCCATTGCTTAGCCCGAAGCACGTTACGGATAACAACATTGTAAACAAACACTGATGGGCTATACAAAGCAACATCATTTATCCAATCAAGCAATGCAATTGACCGTTGCCAATCTGATTCACGAGAAAGAAGAGAGACCATGAACCGAACAGATAGTTGCCTGCCTTTATAAGGTGACAACAAAGCAAACAATTCTTGCTCATCTGCTGTTTGGGCTATAGATTTCAACAAATCATCCATGTCTATGCTGTGGTCTAAGAAGGTGTTTCTCTGTGTTCGTTTCTGGCGGTATGTCTGAGGTGGTTGCTGTGAGAAAGAAGTGGATAATGAAGAAGACGAAGCAAGTGATGGTGACCTGGTCCATATGTCTTTGGTTGAACATAATGTGGCTCTTGTGAGGATACATTGAGTTCCAAATCCATGAATGATGTTCTTAGAAGGGGCAATTCGTTGAGCTTGTGTTATTGTAAGAACACTACCAATACCATCCATCACCAACATTATACTATCAAGCATCCTACATATACTTAATAAAAACAGCTTCAGAATGAAGTTAGATGCAAATGGTTTTATGATCAGTCAACCCCCAAACATGACAATCAACTATCTTTACAATAAATGAAAAGCGTACTTATACTCGTTTGGTTCAAACTACGGAATGGAAAGGGAATGGAATGGAAAGGGAATGGAATGAGTTAGAGGAGTGGAATGGTAACAATAACCGTTACTTTTATCGATTGTTTGGTTCAATGAAGGAAAGGAATCATTCAAGCCACCACCACTCACCACACAAATCAAATCTAAACCCCAAAATTTTCAGGCAAAGATAAGCAAAACCAAACCCCACAAAAACAACAATTTTGATAAATTTGTCATTCAAAAATCGGAAAAATTAAAATAAATACTCCTGTGAAATTAACTGATAAATAAATTGTGAATAACAAAGTTGCTGAAGCTCATGTCGAAAACTATTTCTCATGTCGCACCAAATCCAAAAATTTCAACAACAAAATACAAAATGCTATGAATCATATGCTTACCAAGACAAAATCGATCCTCAAATTGAGAAATTGGAAAATCTTGCCTGATATGTTGCAATTATCTTCACGAAATCATCAATGGAAGATAGAGAGGAGAGGTGAGGTGAGAGAGAGAGAGAGAAATGACAGGGACGGGGATTAAATTAGAGGAGGTAACATTGTTTTTAGTGAACCAAACATGGGATTAATTGGTATTGGACGAAACATCACAGTACAGTACTACAAGTGATTCAATAAAATCACCTATTCACAGTTTTATCAGACTTGGAACCGATATCCCTTTATTTCTTCCTTTATCATTTAATTTAAGCTCGCACACATTAAACACATATCCGAGTAGTATGGCATATTTAGGAATTGACCCACGTAGGTTTAGAGTCGTTCAAAAAGAAGGCCAAGATAAATTGATTAAAATATCCAATACATTAGTTCAAATCCAAATCACAACCAAGGAGTTTAACCTGTACGATAGCTAATTAGGCACTTAATCTCAAAGGAAATTAGTGACTTCCAAACTCCTCACCCCCTCGCTCTTTACGACCCAACAATTATCAAATTATGATAGCTAATTAGGCACTAAATGCATTCTAAAAGTTGGAAGAAATTAAAAAAAAGTATATGATACTGATCAGTCACCAATCAAATCTAAAATATTGGAAGAAAAAAAAACTTTAACAGTAACCAGTTATAGTTATCTATTAATCTACTAACATTTTATTTGAAAAAGGAACTGATATTTGAATTTCGAAAACAGTCAAACGGAGGACTAAAGTGAAGGTTGACAACAGTGGCTTGGGCGCTTGGCTTACCACTGTGGAAGTTCGGAAAGGCTGAAAGGGCAGTCCAGCTAACAATTTGGTGGTGTGTGAATGAGAGACTGTGTGTAGATATTTTTGTAGGGCCTGGGTTGGTGAATGGTGAGGGAAGAGCGGGCAGTCGTGTACTTGTTTGTGAGGGTTGTGAACTGTGACATATGAAATTGGGTTAGCAAAAAAACTGAGGGGAAGAAATTAATTGAAAAGTAAAATTTTGGTGGATATGTGAATTGAGAGTGCATCCAATCTAAACCCTTACGTGACTACGTCCAGGCTCTTTTTACTCATTTGCTCATTTAAACATCTCCTACTCTACTAATTTTATCAAGAAAATAGCATGCTCACAGTATACTTGATAAGAGTTGTAGTAAACATCATAGCAACTCTTTTGAAGATAGCAAAACCACTAGGCTAAACTCTATTTTAGCTCTTACAATGCACGTATCGCTTATTATATGTTCCTTTAGGGGTTTTTTTCTTCCACATTTATGTGGGCTCGAATCCACGCTAAATCCACCCCTGCCAAGCTACACCATAAAGGAAAGAGGGTATTTTTCCTTTAATTTTTCAATGAAGATAACACAACTCAAAATAACGAATTCCGCTACTTTTTATCGAATGAAGTGGGAAAGAGAAGATATAATGTTTCATAGAAAACATTCTTTTTACAAAACAAAATGTTTTTTCACTTAGAAGTACAACAATATGCAAATTTCAATAAAATGCTAGCACTCATACATAAAACAAACCACCCTACTAATCTTTACCAACGTCACCCGATCCAACAGTTCGAAACAGTTTAAAGCCACAAAATCATACCTAAATAATAAAGATTAATCAAGTGATTATCATTGTCTTAGAGGAACAAACTAATCGTCATTTCATAAAGAACACCGAATAAGTATTACTTCATACATTATGTTCACAACTTTCAAGTGCATTTTAGTACATTGTGTATAACTTGAAATTACCAAACTCAGGAAGTTTCTTCACAAATGGCATACCAAAAGGTTTTTATAGAAAAAATATCCAAAGGTACCCAACAAATCAATAAGAGCAAAAACAACCAGAATATCAGAAAAGCGATTCAATAAAATACAATAGTCAAAATATGTTCTTGCAAGAATTTTTAAACCAAACAATCTTTCAGAAATGGAACAAAATAAAAAATGGCAACTTTAGAAAATTGAGAGAGAAAGACAAGACTTACTGTTGTTGGTGGTGGTAAAAGAGTGCGGCAAAGAGTGGGAAGTAGAGGAAGGTACTGAGGTCTGTGGGGAAGAGAGAAAATCAGACAAGTGCATAAACATTTACAGAGAGCTCGGCCGAAGGGGGGTTATCTGTTTGGATTTTTTTTTCTTTTGAAATAATGCTAGCTTAAAAATTAATTCCCATTTTACGCCAAGTCTAAAATTAATTCCGGCAATACTGTCCACATAGGATGGGGTGGTGCAAAAAAATATACTTCCTCCGTTCTGTGTTTTAAATGAAACGTAGGGCCTTGGCACGGGGATTTATGAGAGGAGAGAGATAGAGAGAAAGAAAAAGAGGACCCATGTGATGAGGAGAGATAGAGAGGAGTGAATACCAAATAAAGTAATGTTTCATTTATTTTAAAACGGTCTAAAATGGTAAGTGTTTCATTTACTTTAAAACGGAGGAAGTATTTTTTAATCCTTAGCTGGAAACCGCTAATGTGAGTGACGGTTCAAGTTTCCTCATAAACCGCCACTAGCAGTAGCGGTTTTGTACCAAGAGGAAAATATAAAAAAATCTGAACAAGACAAGTACGAAACCAAACACGAAAATAGGACAGAAGCTTTCATAATGAATCAAGAACAGAAATTTCACCCAAAAAAGACAATAATACATCTAATAAATCGATTACAGCAAAATCATATACCTTTTTTTTCTACCCTTTTTCTCAAATCCAAACGCATAATTTTCCAAAAATTACTAAATGTGTGATTTTGCTTGTTTTTAATAAAGGAATTTGCAATGAATAAGGATGAAAACAGCAAATGTTACCCATTTTTTCAACAAATTAAAAGGGTGCTTTTGTTAATTAAAATAAAAATTCTAAATTTTGGACACCTCGATCACTTGGTAGATAGATGAGAAAATGACGGCAGCTGCTACTGATGCAATGATGGAGGATTTGAGAGAATCATCTCTGCTACTGTTGCCTCCTCAGACACAATAATTTCAACATTCAGCAGACATTACTTCATGCATCTTTTTTCTTTTTAATTTCATATGCACCTTTGAATTCAATGTTCTTCTTTTTAGCATCTATCAAATTCTTGATATTTTGCCCCACTTTTCATCAGTTTTTGAATTTCTTTTGGTGGGTATGGTGTAATTTGAAGTTTTAAAACTAGGTTTGGATTCTAGGGTTTATCTGATTTTGGGTGTTTATGAATTGAATTTTATTTAAAATTGTATGTAGAGAATTTGAAGGGAAAGAGAGTGAGAGAGAGAGAGCTGTGTTTGAAAGCGTAGAGAGAGAGGGGGTATTGTCAAGTCCTAAGAGCACCATTAATGGTGAATGAAAAAAAAATCATCCCACTCTCTTTCTAACTTTCTCTCTCCAAACATCCCACAATCTTTTTCCACTTTCTTCTTAACAATGAACAAAAAAAAAAAAGATCATTCCAACTATTTTTTCCTCTCTCTCTTACTTTTTGACCCTACCCAACTACTTTTTCTCTCTCATCACACAACCACCATTATACAATATTTTTATTATTTAATTTTTAATGACATGAAATATTCATTATTAATTGCTATTATATTATTAATTAATTAAATTAATAATTTAAATATTATAATTATCATTTTAATAATTAAGTTATCTACATAATTAGCTATTATTAATACGTAGCATACGCAATTAGCGTTTTTAATATATGCTCATTAATTAGCGATCTAATAATTAAATTATGAGACACAATTAAGCATTTTTAATATATTTTTAATTTCGAGACACATAATGAAATACAAGAACGAATTATAAACTTAATTAGGAACGAAATACATAAAATACATAATATTTTGCTCTTAATTAGCGTTACGGCCAAACTTCTGCCATATATTGGCAACCAAATCACGTTTCAAGGATTGATGCACATGTTGATCTTCAATTGCATCTCTATTCGCCATGTAACGGTTGATATCTACAATCCGATCATGATAATATTCAAATTCGTCGCCATCATTACTTGTGTTTGAAGTGAACTCAGTAGTATCTGCGTAGTGTGCATATGTATCTCGTTCATCTTCCACAATCATGTTATGCATGATAATGCAAGACAACATGATATCATTGAGAATTTCCTCATCCCATGCGAGGGATGGTTTACGAACTATAGCAAAGCGAGATTGCAGCACCCCAAATGCTCTCTCAACATCTTTTCGAGCTCCTTCTTGGTGTTGAGCAAATAACTTGTCCTTGCGAGTTTGAGGACATGTAATTGATTGAATGAATGTTGCCCAATTCGGATATATACCATCAGTGAGATAATAACCCTTATCGTATTGGTTACCATTCACCGTAAACTGCACGGGTGGTGCTCGACCTTCTAAAACATCCCTAAACACGGGGAGATCGGTGAAGAACATTCAAGTCATTGCACGAACCTCGGTATCCCAAAGAAAGAATGCCATATCCATAAGTCACGATCGGCCACGGCTTCAAGAACTAATGTAGCAACACCCGCTCTTCCTTGATATTGTCCTTTCCATGCCGTCGGACAATTTTTCCATTCCCAATGCATACAATCTATGCTGCCGATCATTCCTGGAAATCCACGTTCTTCACCGTACGCAAGTAGTCTAGCCAAATCATCTGGAGTTGGCCGTCTCAAGTACTCGGCACCAAATTGGTTGATAACCCCCTTCGTGAATTTCATTAACGCTATTCGAGATGTGCTTTCACTAATTCGCACATACTCGTCAAGTGAGTCTACCGCAAGCCCGTACGCAAGCATTCGTATAGCAGCTGTGCACTTTTGAAGGGGAGATAAACCTAACCTTCCGGTACAATCTCTTTTTTGAGTGAACCATGTATCACTTGGTACGACACTTTCCATAATCCGAAGAAAGACATGTCGCCGCATTCGAAATCTTCGACGAAATAAACGAGCGAGGATAGATCGGTTGATCAAAGAAAGTAATCATTATACAATCGTCTATGGCCTTCTTCCCCGCCTCGAATAGGCGTGATGATCCTCATTAGGATCGGTCACTTTTGCTCTTCTATTCCTTGGTGCTTTGGACTAACATTTGATATAAGAGTTGGAACATTTGGTTGAACAACATTAATCAAGAATTCATCTATTTCTTGATCAATGTTTGCTCGGGATGATCTTATTTCATCCTCATAACTAGATGAACTTGAAGCGGTAAAGTTTAAGTTGAAAGAGTTCATTGTATAAATTTGAGAGGGTTTAGATTTGGTGTGAGCAAAGGGTGAACAAGCAAGCATGAGTTATATAGCAGAACAATAATACATAAAAGTAGTACAATAATGTAAAAGCATAGCAGTGAAGTTATTAAAGCAGAATAATAATTTAACAAGCAAGTGCAATAATGTTAAAGCATAACAATAATACATAAAAGTAGTACAACAATAAAGCATAACATCTGTATTGAAATGTCATAACATTAAAGCAAAGCAAGTACAATAATGTATAAAGCAAAGCAAGTACAATAATGTATAAAGCAAAATAGTACAATAATGTAAAACAGTACAATAATGTAAAATAGTACTTTTTTTTATTAATTGAACTTAAACATACACATTACTTAAAAAGGAAAATTTAAACTTAAACATAAAAAGGAGAATTTAAACTTAAACATAAACTAAACATAAACTAAAATTTAAACTTAAACATAAACTAAACTTGAACGTAAACTTAAACTCAAACATGAACTTAACTTAAACATAAACATTACTTAAAAAGAAGAATTATTCGTCAACCATATTGTTAGTTTCTCAATTGTTGCCTCCTCAAATGGTGATCGATTTTCCTTCCACTACAAAAAAACGCTCGTATAGCGACGGAGTTTTAGAAACGGATTTGTATCCGTTTCTAATTTAGAGACGGAAAATTAATAATCCGTTTCTAAAAAAATATAGGGACGGATTTTAAAATCCGTCTCTAAATTAGAGACGGATTTTAAAATCCGTCCCTAAGTTAGAGACGGAATTATAAAATCCGTTTCTGGTGTGTTTTACCAATTTTTCCAGACTTTGTCAAAAATTTAGATCTAATTTAGAGACGGATTTTGAAATTCCGTCTCTAAATTAGAGACGGATTTTTGAATTCCGTCTCTAAATTAGAGACGGATTTTTGAATTCCGTCTCTAAATTAGAGACGGATTTTTGAATTCCGTCTCTAATTTAGAGACGGATCTTTAAAATTCCGTCTCTAAATTAGAGACGGATTTTCAAATTCCGTCTCTAATTTAGGGACGGATTTACAAAATCCGTCTCTAATTTAGGGACGGATTTTCAAATTCCGTCCCTAATTTAGGGACGGATTTTCAAATTCCGTCCCTAATTTAGGGACGGATTTTCAAATTCCGTCCCTAAGTTAGTCAAGTAGATATGTTTTAAAATGCACTTTCAAATCCGTCTCTAAATTAGAGACGAAAATTCAAATTCGTCTCTAAATTAGAGACGGAATTCAAATCCGTCTCTAAATTAGAGATGGATTTTCATTTCCGTCTCTAAATTAGAGACGGATTTGAAAATCCATCTCTAATTTAGACAAGTAGATATTTTTTATAATGCACTTTAGAGACGGAAATTCAAATCCGTCTCTAAATTAGAGACGGAAATTCAAATTTGTCTCTAAATTAGAGACGGATTTTTAAGATGTGTTTCTAATATTTCTTTCAATTATTATCAATTCCACACGTAAAAGTAAACAAGTAGTACTTGGTGTAGTTGGTATGAGTTTCTCCTCGTGACTTAGAGGTTACAGGTTCGATTCCTACCAACTGCGGTTCTTGAGAATGGGGATTCCCCTTACCCATTTCCACTGCTTCCAAGAGCCTTGCCTACAATGCCCGGCACGGGTTGACCGGAGCGAGGTTCCGAACCGAGTGAGATTGTGAACCGGTAATGGGAGCGGGTTGAACCGAACAACTAACAATAGGTGATTTTAAAAAACCATTCCTAAACTTAGAGACGGATTTCAAAAATCCGTCTCTAAAATTAGAGACGGATTTTTGAATTCCGTCTCTAAAGTTAGAGACGGATTTTTGAAATCCGTCTCTAAAATTAGAGACGGATTTTTTAAATCCGTCCCTAAACTTAGAGACGGATTTTGAAATCCGTCCCTAAACTCAGAGACGGATTTTGAAATCCGTCTCTAATTTTTTGCTACGGAATTAGAAACGGATATTATTCCGTCGCTAAATTAGAGACGGATATTTGGGATTCCGTCTCTAAGTTCGTTTAGCGACGAGGACTTTAGTAACGGACATAATCCGTCTCTAAGTACATATAGCGACGGATTTTGACGATTTAGAGACGGATTATGTCCGTCGCTATAGAGTGATTTTTTTGTAGTGTTCGCATACAATGATTGCAGCAAATCCCAATTCTTATGATACTCTTGTATGTTCAAGCTCCTGGTTTGCAGCGCTATTTCTTGTTCCTTTGTAGCAACCTTCCTTGTTTCAACCTCCAACTTTCTGGCTTCTCTTTCAACATCTGCACTCCTACCCTCTGAATGGATCCGAAGTCTTTCATTAAAATTATTGAAACACTCAATTGTCTGACCAGCCACCCCTTTCAGCTTAGACTTCACTTTCTTCACACCATCTCCTCGTGGCTCGACGTCACCTCCATCACCACTGGTAGGTGTCTCGGGCATTGAGTCACTTCCATCAACTCTCGGCCTTTTACCGCTACTTTCGCTTGCAGGTGAATCCACATTTTCTTGTGGATTTTTGGGGCGATCACGTGGAGTTTGCAGTGATTTTATAACTATGGCCCTCCATTTACGAAACCTCCTCATCAATTTCCAAGCATGTTCGAGGATGAACCTACCATGTTTCCTATTATGCAATAAATGAGCTTCTTTCAGAACATCTGCATCGTTTTGACCACTCTTTTTTCTTGCAAGAGCTTCGTCATAAAATGCAGCAAACCTTAAAACCCGTGGAGCAAGTCTACTCCAACGACCTTTCACCATATCCGCATTCCTTGGAGCAATTTCTGTTGGGTTGGCAATTCTTCCTGCCTCGAAAGCTTCCCAAACTTTTCCCCAGAAGACGCCTTTCTTTTGACTCGTCCCAATCACCTTATCAAGAGAAGTGTTCATAAATGCTGAGATGAGATTCTCATCTTCAACTTGATCCCAAGCCCTCTTACCATTACAACTCATTTCTGCATTGTGTTGTGGTTGTGGTTGTGGTTGTGGTTGCTCAGATAGATTTGGTGATAGTAATTGCGAAAAGGATTGAGTTGGCTGAACAAACTCATCATAATCATCAGAATCATCACCTTCTTGGTATTGACCAACATCATTGTCACCTTGTTGGTAATGACCACCATCCTCATCAACATCATTGTATGGAGATGAATCTTCTTGATATTGAGAAAACCCATAATTAGGATCAAGTTGATTATATGAAAGGTTGGCATTTTCAGATGGAAATTCATGGTAAAGATTATCATATTGAGGAGAATAATATTGAGAATTTTCACCCCTTTGATTCGTAATTATTTGAGAGGGTTGACGATAATTTGACTGATTTTGAGAGGGTTGACGATAATTTGAGTTATTTTGAGAGGTATTTGAGCGGTTTTGTTGCCTAGGCATTTGGTTTTTTGAGCGGTTTTGGGGTTGGTTTCTTATATAATTAGGATTATTAGACTCCATAATTATAAGAATTTCAAAATAAAAGAGCAATAGAAGAAGAGTTAATGAAATAATTTAGAACAAGTAAAAGAAATTAGTGAAGGAAGATGGAGAAAATTAAGTGTGTCCAAAATATAGCAAAATGGGTCTCTATTTATAGAGCTCGAAAAAATAAAGTCGTTGGTATTTTTTTTTTTTTGATTTGTATTTTTTTAAATATAACCGTTGCAAAATTTACAACGGTTATATTTTAGTAACCAATACGAAGCTGCCATGTGGAAAGTAGCGACAAATGTCGCGTGCCTACTGGGTGGGTGTGTCAGCACGTCAGCGCTGACAATTTAAATTTTTTTTGCCTCTCCTCCAGCCAAAACGCTGCGTTTTGGCTGGAGGTCTCTCACAGCTCTAGCGAAAACGCAGCGTTTTGGCTGGAGGAGAGGCAAAAAAAATTTAAAAAAGTCGGATCAGGCAGTGGGTCCCACTCCCACGCCTGATCATCAACTCAATCGTGGGATGCAATTTTTTTTTCCCAATAAACCAACAATCTTATTTTTTTTTCACCATTAAGAGAACCCATTTAAGATTTTGCACATAATCTTTCTTTTTTTTTCACCATTAATGATGCTCTAAGAGCATCACTAATAATGAACCCAAAAAAAGGGTTCATCATTCTCTCTCCTCATTTCTCTCTCCTCCACATCATTTTCACAAACCATTTCTAATTTCACTCTTAACCATGAACCCAAAAATAATGGTTCATCACTCTCTCTCATCCTTTTTTCCTACCCCACCACAATTTCTCTCTCTTCAAATAATTATCACAAGTTGTATTGATTTAATGTAAAACTAATTAACGCTAATTAATTATAATTAACTCTTATAATTATTAATTCATAATTAGTTATTTTTATTATATATTAATTATCGATGACTAATTAATTATCGTAATCTAATTAATTTTTTTTTTTGAAATTAATTAATATTAGTTGACAAATAGTAAAAAAGATGCATCCATTCAAAACATATTACATATATCAAATGAAAACAAGACATGGAAAATTAAATGCAACAATAAAATAAAAAACTAAAATTGATAAAATTCCATTATTTTAGTTCCCATTGCTACCGTACTTTGCCCATATATGTTCGATCAAATCGTTTTTCAAAGATAAATGAGTTTGTTGATCTTCGATTTGTGCTTTGTGCTGCAAATATGTGTTGATATCGATAATTCGCTCGTTATGATATTCAAAGCGACCTTTTTAAAGTAGGAAGTGTATCATCACATGGGCTCTCTGAAAATGAGTATATAATGATGTCTCTTCAGAGCTATTTTGCATGGGATCATTGTGATGTCTATTCAGAGACAGTAACACATGGGTTATCTGAAAAGTAGTATGTGATCATAGTGATGTCTCTTCAGAGACAGTATCACATGGGTCCTCTGAAAAGGAGTAGGTAGGGGATCATAGACATGTCTCTTCAGATATAGTATCATGCACATGGGTTCTCTGAAAAGTAGTATGAGATCATAGATAATGGATAAAATACTCAAACTTTTATAACAGAAACTGGCATTACAACAAAAACTTAATACATTACTACTGAAACACTCAACCTAAAACAAAATACATTAACACTCAAACATACAACTTAATTAACATAATTAAAAACACTTACACCTAAAACATATTACTCCAAACGTGAATACTACACTCCCACAAAGTTCTGAAAATATATTTGCAGATTGCTGATCATTTCATCTTCCCATGGTGTGCGATTTTCCTTAGATGTTAATGATTGGAGAATTTGCCAATTCATCTGATACTGTTGCATCTTTAAGTTTTTCTCTTCTAACTCTATCTGCCTCTGCCTGTTTATCTCTTCCAACTCCAATTGCCTTTGCTTCCTTGCTTCCTTTTGCTTATGAAACTCTAGTTTTTCATGTTGAATATCCTGAGCTTTACCCTTTTACTCACCATAGATTTGAAGTCTGTCACCAAATGATGAAAAAGCTTCAATAGCTTCAACGGTTTGGCTCTTGCCCTTGAGTCTGGCCTTAGCTTTCTTGTTGCCTTCTGGACGAGGCAAGGAATCTCGAACATATCCGCTTGTGGGCGTGGTTGGTGTGGAGCCTCCATCTTCAGACCTTGTTCTCTTCCCACTACTTCCAGAACCAACAGAATCAGACATTTGAGGCATATTCGATGGACGTCCACGTGTTATCTTGTAAACCGGGTTAGTCAAGATGGAACGATACTTATCAAACTTACTCATGTGGATCCATTCATCAAAGAAGTGAAATTTACCTCCCGTGCTTTCAAATATCTTATGAGCTTGGGAGATCACATCATCATCATTTTGGCCACTCCTCTTTCTTACTTCTGCCTTGTCGTAGCATCCACACCACTTTTGCACCGCTTCAGACATTCTGAACCATTGGCCCTTCATACTGCCAATAGTGCGGAACTGAATTTCATGAGGGTTGGCTTCTCTCGCTGCCTCATATTTTTCCATCACTCTCCCCCCAAAACACACCCTTTTTTCGTTGCGTTCCAACAATGTCGTCTATACTCGTATTCATGTATGATGAGACTAGTGCTTCTTTTTCAGCTTTCAACCAAATCTTTTTCTCATTTACAATGGGTTCTTGAGTTGGTTGTGGAGTTGTTTGAGGAGTTGGTTGAGTAGTTGGTTGAAATTGTGTTGGTTCAGACAGAAGTTGAGTGAAAGTTTGTTGCGTGCATGGAACTTGAAATTCACCATCATCTTCATCTTCACTTTCACTATCATCATCGTAATCTTGAGTTTGTAGATAATTTTGTGGGTTATGGGAACTCTCAGGGGTGGAATTATATTGGTAATTTTGTTGTTGTTGGCGATAATTTTGGGGGTAATTTTGAGGATAATTTTGATTTGAATTTTGTGGATAATTAGAAAATTTTTGCTGATAATTATGCGGATTTTGTGGGTAATTTGGGGGGTTTTGGGGATAATTATTAAGATTTTGTTGGTAATTTATGGGGTTTTGGTTTGTATTTTGTTGTGGATTTATTGGACGATTTCTGCGTCTTCTACTAGGATTAGGATTAGGTACATAATTAGGATAATTAGAATCCATAATTATGAAGTTTTTTTTTTTTTGGGAAGATTGTAAGCTAAAGCAAAATTATGTGAAAAGAAATGATAATGGGAAGAGAAGAGAAAACTGAAATTGTGATAAAAGTATAGCAAAATTGGTGTCTATTTATAGAGAATGAAAAAATATGAATTTTGGTATTTTTTTTTTTTTTGAGTTGTATTTTTTGAAATATTAACGTTACAAAATTTGTAACGTTGATAATCAAAGGGCGAATAGAAATAAGACAAGTGGCAGCAGGGGAGTGGACAGCAGCGTGCGTCAGTGCCACGTCGGCACGCGTCAGCTGCTGCTCCCCGGTTTTGTCTTTTTGTGCGCTGCTCACCCAATCCCAGTGCGCCACGTGGCTTCCCCTTTTTTTTCCCCTGATTTCCTTCCCTGCAGCTCGCCAGCGTGGATCAGTTTTTTGCCATGAATTTTCATCACGAACCATTCGGAATTCCGAATGGTTTTGCCTCGGTTCATGTGTGAACCTTTATCCCATTCATCATTAAGACAAAAATTAATGGTTCAAGCTTATGAACCATTATTTTGTTCATCATTAACAATGCTCTAACGCCCTCAAATCAACATATTAGCGAACAGCTATTACCACTAGCGGCTTTACTAAATGAACAGTTAATGTTATTAGCGGTTTTGCTTTGTTGTTTTTTTCTTAAATTGTCTTCTACACATTTGCCACGTGGACAGTATTGTCGGAATTAATTTTAGACTTGGTGTAGAATGGGAATTAATTTTTAAGCTAGCATTATTTGGGGAAAATTAACTCTTTTTTCATGAAAATTGAACAAAAATAATTTCAATTGTAGTATGTTTCCAATTAGCTTTGCCCGATTGATACAAGTTATGTGATACTTTCCGAGTGTACCTAGCTCTACATTACTACATATACCTAATATGAAATGAGTATATGAAAAATATATAGAAAAAAATTCTAGTGAGAGAAAGAGTCCGAAAATGATGCAAGAGAATTCTAGAGAGAGACAAAAGGAAAAAAATTAACGAGAAGATGCATAGATCTTCTTCCCCTCCTCCTTCACGCCCTTCTCAGCCGCCCTCTGTGATTCTTTTCCCCCTATTGAAAGTTGCTACCTTTTCCTTGAAAAAAACCTCAAGCATCACAACATAATTAATTATTATGCACTAATAGCACCAAAAGCATGCTACTGTGCCCCCCCTTCCCGAGAAAATCTCCAAGGTTTAACCTTTCCTCTCTCTCTTCAAGATTTCTTAAATCTAAAAACTCGAAGAAGAAAAGCAAATTTATTTGTCGGATTACAATACGGTGATTCAAGGCCATTTGCTGTTTACCCTTCTTGAGATCCAACGATAATTACACCTCTAATTTTCCTTCATTAGGCCATTTCTTACTAAGTAAGCTTCATTAGAGAACCATCAAATTTCAAGATGTCATTTTTCTCTCTCCCTTAAAGGATCTGCGTAAATCTTTATTTCTCCAGGGAAGTGTCTCTACAAATCTCTTTTTAGTTTCGATGTTAATTTTGTTCACATGCCGTACGAATTTGGGTTTCATTTCTTTTTCTTGCATTTCGTTCTTCTCTCCCTATTATTTGTTCTCCTTATATATGTTCCATTTGCGAATTGTTTGTGTTCAATTTTAATTTCGCACTACCTTTAATATAGTTTGTGTCTTCCCCCTTATTTAAATCCGTTGTCTCCTCTAGTTCATCCTCAGCCCAAATTTTTCTGTCTGCGTTTCTTTTTCTCTTGTTTGCACTCAAGCTCCCTCTCTCTGCATCCTAATTTCGTTCATGTCTGATATCCCCCCCCTTCCACATTATGCCGATGCACTCAAATCCTCTAGCACTAATGATTTCATTTCCTCTAACCTTAATAGGATCCTACCCTCCTCAACTTCCACTTTGGAACACCATCTTAGTCAGGCCAATCCCCCTTGCTCCAATGCTACCCAACACTTGCCTCATCACTGTCACAATTCACCCCCTCTCCCAATGATCCATGGAACTCAATCCTTTTGTTCCAGACGTTTCAAGTTCAACTCCCCCAAGCATAGTTGTACGTGCCCCCATTTGTGAAGATTCTTAACTCTCCAATCTCAAATCCTCTTGCCTTTTCGGTAAGGTTTGGGGTGACCCAATCCCTACCGTTGTTGTCACTACTCGGCTTCATCGTGACTGGATCTTCATCCATGGTGAAGTTTCCATCGCTACTTGGCTAATGGTTGGTTCTTAATCACTTTCTCTAACCCTATTGATAAGGAAGATAATGTTTGGGACTAGAGACCTTAGTTTGTGCAAGGTCTCAACTTTGTTTTACTCCCTCAGCACCCTTTTTCAATAGTATAACCCAAGTTGACCAGTGGGTGTGCATCCTTTTCCTCCCTAATGAATATTGGTCATGGCCTCGCTTAATTGCTCTTACTAAGGATATGGGTCACTTAATCAAGCTTGATGAGTTCACTCTTCAAAGTGATGAAAAAGCTTAGTATGCTAGAGTGTGCCTCAATATTAATATTTCTAAACTAGTCCCTCATTCTGTCACCGTGACTGCTGAGGGGGAATCCTCTGAATTTTTTCTTTCCTACGAAGGGGTGCATGAGGTTTGCCCTCTTTGTGGTTGCAATTAAGGACCATATATCCTCACTCAATGTCCCAAAAAGTCGGCCCCTTACTTGGATCTTGTGGTTGCAAAGCTCGAGGCTAGCAACATTAACTAGTTGTCCCTCTCTTTTTAAACAACAATGACTGGATTTTTGTAAGGCCCCAAAGAAGACAAAGAACTCGTTTTCCATATAAAGTTCCTACAAAAATCCCAAAAGCCTCCAATTATTCCTCACCCCCCCCCTCTTCAGGCACCTCCCCGCTCCACTGCAAGGAGAAACTCTAAAAAACCCACTTCTGTTAACTCCCCTTCCTATGTTGTCATAAATGTCCCTTTTGCCAACACATTTGCCTCCCTAGCTGACTTCCAGATTTCCTCAGGAGATGGTGTTCATCTTGCTGATGAGGCTTTCCTTTAAGCCTTTGGGGGTCACCACAATCCCCTAACCTCTTTTGATGCCGATATGACTGAGATTTTATCCCCAACTGCCAACTCTCCTTCTTTCTATGAGGACGATGCTGCTCAGGATAATTTGAAGCGTCGTCAAAAGGAAGATGAGGACAAGACTCACTCCCACACTTCACCCTCCCCCTGATGATGTTTTTTTAATCTTCATAGCTAGGTTGAGACACTTTTTGGGTTTTCTTTTGCTTAGGCTTACCTTTTGTAATTTGCAACGTCAATTATCTTATAGTAAGCCTCCTCAACCTTATTTTTTTTTTGCCTCAACTTCAGTAATTATGTTCTACTTGTTAATGGGTTTTTAAATATAGTCATTGCTCCTCATTGTGTTATATGCATGTTATCATCCTCCATGGCTATATTATATTCTCTTCTTATTCGTATTAAATGTTATGTGTGTATTTTGCATGTTGTATATTTTTACTTGCTCGATCAAGTTCTTTATCCCTGTTCTTTTCAGCGGCAAATTCTTCACTTCATCGGAATTGTGGAGACTCCTTCAGTCACCTGGCTTCATCTCATTTGTCTCCTGTTTTCATGATGCTTCTACGGGTAATGGCAACATAAATTATGTTTTATCTTGTTATTTGGTTGTATGTATGGACTGAGTGTTTACCCTATTGACTCGAGTGCTTAATCACTCACTATTGGATATAGGTATTGTATTACCTCCTGAATACTCTCTTCCTTTACTCAGATCTCTATGAAGTCCATGGGTCTTTCTCCTTGCAATTACTTCATTCACAATCCCGTTTTTGGCTATACTTGCAAAGTTAACTCGCACATTCTGATGTAATTGTACGTCATTCTTGATACAATTGCATGATTCCCCCTATTTTTATATAGCATCTTATCTATATATTTGTTAGTATACCGACATTTGCATAACGCTTCATCCCCCATCTCGCCTATAAAATGAAAATTCTAAGTTGGAACATACAAGGTGGAAAAAATCAAGAGCCTTAACGGAATTGATTTTCCTAAAAAATAAATATCAACATGCATGACATTATTTTTGTTCTAGAAACACTCACTAATTCTACAAATACCAAAAGAATATTAAAGCTCTACATTTTGACTATAAAATAGTAATCGATCCCGTTAGTCATTGTGGGGGTATTTGGGGGAGTTGTAACCAAATTAGTTACAATGTTACCAACTATACCACAACAGCTGCGCCCATGTACAAATATCATACAAACCAACCAATAAAAACTATATAATTTCTGGGGTATGCGGTCCGACTCAAGAGAATGGAAATGATTCTTTTTGGGAAAACCTTGAAAGTTATATCGCCTCCATCTCACTTCCATGGCTTATAGTTGGAGGTTCAATGAAATGCTTTCATGCCAATACAAGATTGGTGGACGTCCTCTACTTCCGTACAAAATGCAACTCTTTCCTTCCTTTTTGGCTAACTTAAATGCTATACATATCCCTTGTCTTCAAAACGCGTTATCATCGAAAAGCAATCAAAACAACACTATTATACACGAACGCCTCGATAGTGTAGTTGGCCATGTCTCTTTCCAAAAATGAATTTCCAAAAAGCACAATTTGTTATGCATGGGCGCATGGCCAATTCACAGTATCCGATCATGCACCCGTTTTTTTCCTCCACGAATGATATCATGCCCAAACGCCCTTACCACTTTCGTTTTCAAGAGTTCTGGACTTTACAAAAAGAATCTCACCAAATCGTAACAAAAAATTGGAGCATGCCAATCAAAGGTTCTCGTTTCTTTCGAATACAACATAGACTTGCTAGAATAAAATGGACTTAAAAATATTATACTAGTAATAATATGTTTATAAAAGATAAGTTCAGATCAGATAAGATAAGTTTAAATCAGATTAGAAAAAATAAAATTCAGATTTCAGATCAGATCAGATCAGAAAAATGAGTTCATATCCCATCGTCGAAAAAATAAGTTCGGATCGATAAGTTAAAAATAAGTTTAGATCAAATCAGATAAAATAAGGTAGCCTAAACATAATCTTAGTCCTTACTCCGATTATTCCCACGATGAGTCATGATTAATTCACTACGTGACGGGTTAGATTGTGACAAATCTAGTTACACTAACACATAGAGAAGTTTTTATACCATGTCTTGAATCAACAAAGTCTTGCAAGTACACATGGAGATTCTCGGACGCTGAATCACGCTTCAAGTCTTGAGCGAGTTTGAGTCAACAACTCAACACCAACCCACATCACACCTCACTTCACTTGTCACTCTAATTCCGTCTTCACCAACTCCTCAACGTAGTAGGACAGGAGAATCTTATTATATGTAACGCAATATAAAACCTATTTATACACAAACAAACACCCCCAAAATTATCATATTCTATAAAATCTACTCATATAAAAACTGGAGTGCAGCAAACCAGACAACCTAAATCCATCAGACCCTTTCTCTGTCTCTTAAGGGCTGAGGGAGAGAAGAAGCAGAAACACCCACCACTTCTCTCTCTTCCCCATTTCTCAATTTTTTTTCTTCTTCCATCTCTCTCTTTCTGTGAGTTTTTTGGTGGGTGTCAATCAACTGCAGAAATTAGAATATCTTTGTATACTTTTCTTCTCTTAAAAAATCAAAATCATCAAAGTTTTCACCTTTATTTTCTCTAAATTCCCACACTTTTTTGTGACACTTGCAAAAAGATTCAATTTTGAAACATACCCAATTGCTGAAAATCTATTCATTGGTGTCTAAGAACCTCAATGTTGTCATATAGCACTATTTGAAACCCTAGAACAAATTTCTTTTTTTGTTTGTTTGTTTTTGAGGCTATTTGATTCATGGGTTTTGATAGATTGCAAATTTGTAATGGAAAAGAAAATGGGTTTTTGAGTAATTGCAATTTGGGGCTTCAATGGAGTATTCCAGAAGAGAGTTATCAAACCTTACCTCCTACAGGTGGGTTATTTGCAAGTATTGGGCAAATGGGTAGTGTGGGTTTTGGTGGTGGGGTGTCCCCAAATCCTTCAAATTCAAAGGACAATGAAGGAGGGTTTAAGCTTCCATACATGGATTTATATGTAAAGTATGTTTCTTCCCCTGAAGGGTTTAAAATTGTTGGGATTCCTGAGGCTATTGAGGAGGAGAAGGCTAAGAAGAAGAAAGGTGGTTTTAAGTTGAAGATTAAGGTTGCTAATCCTTCATTAAGGAGGTTGGTTAGCGGGGCGATTGCCGGGGCAGTTTCGAGGACGGCTGTGGCTCCATTGGAGACAATTAGGACTCATTTGATGGTTGGAAGTAGTGGACATTCAACTACAGAAGTGTTTCATGATATTATGAAGACTGATGGGTGGACTGGATTATTTAGGGGGAATTTGATTAATGTTATTCGGGTGGCTCCCAGTAAGGCTATTGAGGTACCAGAACATTTATTCTACTCAAACTATTGATGTGTTTTTTTTTTGTGTTTTGTGTGTTTTGCTTGTGTTTTCTTTAATATTTTACTTGGTTGAGATGCTCATGTAGGCTTTATGTATTTATTGCAAAGTAATTTTGTTTGGCTTCTACTAGTTATTAAATACTGGGTGTTTTTTGTTTGGCAATTGATGTTTGTGGTCTTTTGGTGACCTTGGTTCAGTGATTTCTTTGCTACTATGAACTTATTCTTGGAGTTTACTTGGAGTATTTTTCTGTAAATCAATGTTGCAGTCTGTATGAATCTTGTCTCCTGATGTCTATTGTTACTCTTTTGTTGTCTTTGTGGTGAATCAGGGTGGTTATTGGGTAAGATCAAACTTCACTGTCTTTTGCTGATTGATAATACATCGTACATGTCTGGTCTATTTTTACTGAGATTTCGTCATGCTGTAGAACTAGAATGTTCATAGACAGCTTGACTGCTTGTGATGCTTTTAATTGAACTTTATCTTAAGTTGAAGTAGGATGTCAATATCATGTTAAAAAAATTCTGTTGAAGAGAGGGATGTGGTTGCGTTGGAACTTGCAATTGTTGGTGTACTGGATGTTTCTATACTAAACCACACAAACCTCAAATCACCAAGTGCTTACAGATTGCAATGTGTAGTCTTCCTAGTAATCACCAACATGGGTCTTGTGTGTCCTTATGCAACTACACTTCTTAACAAATTTAAGGATTTATTATGTGAATTTTGAAGGAGAATTTACAATGTTTAGACATAGAGGGAAAGGAAGGGGAGAGAAAGCTAGGAAGAGATAGTAGTAGAAAGGTAAAAGAAGTGATCAAGTTGCAGAAAGTCTGGAACCTTATGTGAAGTAAAACAGCCTAACATTTTCTTTCTCTACGAGGAATCAACATGAATTCCTCGTGGAGCATGATTGTGGAAGGCAATACCATCCGGGAATCTTATGTGAGACGATTAGGTCTTACGTTTTTAGCTAGCTTTAAACTTCTGTAGTTGACTATTTGTAGGTACAGTCCTGCTTCTTTTGCATAGCTTAATTTCAATGTTTTCACATACAATAATATTAGCTGAATAGGTGGCCAACAGTTTTGTGGAGTTGTGCAGATGTGTTGTGGAGAATAGTTCTATAATAGTAAGGGTTTTGCAAGACATGGTGCTTGTACCAAACATTGCAGTGAGAATTATGTACTTTGCAAACGTCTATCAGCACCTCGTGATCACCATATGAATTGGAATATATTTCATTCTTACTCACCGTTTACTCTATGCATCTTTGAGGATTAATAAAATCAAGTGCTAGATGTAATTTGCTTGAAATATAATCAAACTACAGGGTGATACTTTCCGAGTTTCCGTATGTGGTTGATAGTGTTTGTTTAATTGTCTACTTAAGTGGAGTGATTCCTTTGTGCTAATTGAGTCTTTTCTTTATTTTTAGTGTTCTTTGTGATCATATGATGATAGGTTACGGAATGTTTTATAGTTTTATGGTGAACCCTCCTCTATTGAAGTGGTATTTGCTAGCTCTAAGGATCTGATATAAGAAGAGATGATGAGGTTTTTACTATCTTAGCAAATCATGTGTATTGGTATCTGGTAATCAGGAGATATTTGTTCGGAATTTAGATATGTTGATCTGTGAATTTTGTTGCAAGTTGCTGCATCTTGTCCTGTTTGCAATTAACTCTATCTTTCCACTTTCAGTTCATATAAAGTCTGCAATACTTGTTCCCCGTAGTGACTTTTTGACTCTTGAGTGATACTTCCATAACTCGTCGAAATTACCATGTGGATCTAGTAACATGAAATCACGAATACATGCTATTGGTCTTTGTCTTGGTATGTGAAGAGGCAATAATGCTGAAATAAGTTTTACATCTGTTGGTTATTTGCATCCTGACAAGATTGTAGTGTATTCTCTCAATTGTATAAAAGCCTAATACTAGATATTGCTTTTAGTTCTCCATACACTTTTTGGATCTTATAATTTGGAACCTTAGATTTGGTTCCCTTCCCTCAAATACTTTAGCCCATGTTTATTGTCTTAGGTGTAGAAAGTATACATTATTGAAGTTTTGACTGTTCAAGCAAACAAGGATACCAAAAGGTATGGCTAAAATGGACAAGACAATTAATTCTGATTGACAATGTGATATCCTATTGTTTTCTTTTCTTTCTTTCGGGGGTTGATGGGTGTTTTGGCTTGTATTGAAAGTGGTGCTTGTTTGAAATGTTTGAGCTTATGCTACCAGGATGTTCTCTTCTTGAAAGAACGCCTGCAAAACCAATCAGCACATAGTTCATGAATATAATGTTCATAGTTCTTCTTGATTCCTCCATATAGCTCCTTGCATATGACACGGTCAACAAGCGCTTGTCACCAAAGCCAGGAGAACAATCTAAAGTTCCTATCCCCCCTTCTCTTATTGCCGGGGCGTGTGCAGGGGTCAGCTCTACCATGCTGACATACCCTCTTGAGTTGGTGAAGACCCGATTAACCATACAGGTGGTTCTTTCTCCTTGAATCATTCTGCCACAAATATTATTTCCTCTGTAACTAACTGATAACATTGCCTGGTAACATCTTTTGGGAAAACTTACAGAGGGATGTCTACAATGGCATAGTCGATGCTTTTGTGACAATATTACGTGAGGAAGGTGTTTCAGAGCTATACAGAGGCCTTGCCCCGAGCTTAATTGGTGTAATTCCTTATGCTGCGACGAACTACTGTGCGTACGACACGCTGCGGAAAGCATATAGGAAAGTCTTCAAGCAAGAGAAGATTGGGAATATCGAAACCCTGCTGATTGGTTCTTTAGCAGGGGCCATCTCCAGTACTGCGACGTTCCCTCTTGAGGTGGCTAGGAAGCATATGCAAGTAGGGGCTGTTAGCGGAAGACAGGTATACAAAAATGTGTTTCATGCTTTGGCTACTATCCTTGAGCAGGAAGGGGTACAAGGTTTATATAGAGGTCTCGGCCCTAGTTGCTTGAAGTTGGTGCCAGCTGCTGGGATTTCATTTATGTGTTATGAAGCATGCAAGAAGATACTGGTGGAGGATGGAGATGAGGCATAGGAGACTTTACCTAAGGAATAAATTGATGACACAGATGGAGCTTTTTGGGCAACTTGTTTTCCGCAACTTTTGTTTTTCACAAGTTCTTTGTTTGGGTTTTGATTCGAACGGCCACTCTATAGGGGCTGATACTTTTTCTAGATTCATATCACAATTTTCCATTTTTTGTGGTAACTTGCTTGACCATGAAATGAAGTGGAACAACATGCGGAAGTTTTGGTGTTGTGGGCGTTGATTAGTGAAATTTTACTGTAATTGTGACTGTGTAGCTGTGATTTACATACGGCAATTCATAGCAGCATGTGTAATGCAGACATGCAGTAATGGTAATAACCAAAATAATGCACTAATGCTCACTCAATGTCCTGAAAGTTACTTCCCAATTTGTACGTGACAGTTTTCTCACTGAAACTCTCCTGCATTGGTCAATAACTAATTTTCTCTATAAATTGAGTTCTCAGTTTGAGTCTTTTGGCACGAAAATGTGAACCTCCTGCTTGATTGAGGGATAATTGATTAAAAAAAAACACCATTTGAGTGGAGCTTCTTCCAAAAAGTAATATAATAAAAACCACTTATAACTTGTACTTTTTCCGTCCTGAAGTAAGTGAAATAAGTGAAACACTTGTCTCTTTCATGTGAGATTTTTGAGAGAAGTGTGTCACTTATTTCAAAACGGATTAAGTATTTGATATTCAATACAAACCATCCATACTCATCTAATTTTTTTAATCACTTGGAAATTGGGCATAGGAAATTGTGTAAAAACTTGACAGAGGTGGTTTTGGTTAATGCTTTCACTTAAAAAAAGGTGGTTTTAATTAGCTTGGTCTGTTGTTAGAGGGGGTGGTTTTTGTTAAATTTCAAAAAGACCAAACACCTCTTGTTTTAAGTTGCAGAGCTGTACATGGTGTATGCTGCAAGCTTTCAATTATTGCAGAGCTGTGAATATTTCACTATGGATATCAGATTTATCCAAAGATGATCAAGTTTTCGATTTAAAAACGGCAGGCCACAGGTAATTTTGTCCATGAAAAAAAATGTTCTTGGACCAGTACATCAAAATAGTGAATGCAACAGTAAAGCTTCCTATAAGCATAACAAATGAGAATAAATCACAATCTGCAATGTAAGAAATCAGAATAAAGATATGGTTCCTTTTGTTACAAAATTGATAGGGAAAGCCTTTGTGGCTAAATCTGTTAGTACAATTTACTTGATAGAAATCAGGACAACCCCTTACACCACTGACAAACACACAATAAAAACTGAGAAGAAACCACAGCTGCCTAGAGATCCTATGCCTGCTCCTCCTCTGCATCTGCCTCCTCCGCTGCAGCAGCAGCCATCAACTCGTCGAAATTCTCGGACTTCTCCAGCACGATTTCAATCTACAATATAGATTAATAAAGATTTAACAAAGTTCCAGAACACATCAGACCAAACTAGACCATACTAGACTCGACCACAAAGTTTCAGACCAAACCACAAAGTTCGAGGCTAGACCAAACATTTTATCGTGAAACTTATCATATCACCTCCTGATATACACAAGCCGGACCTAACTACATCTGACCAGAAAGATTCAAAATACCATGCTAGACCAGAACACCTTATTTCAGGTGAAGAGAATATAACCTAAAAGAGCTTAATAAATATTCCTTTCCTGGAGGAATAAACATTTTCCAGTAGCATTCCTGTTATTGGCTAGAGTACAAGGAACAAATGTCCACGAGGATAGCAAAATACCTTAGCTTTCTGGACAGGTCGTCCCCCTGATTCATTGATGTCAACCGTTGAAGTAGCTATTTCTATCAAAACAAACAAATCACCGAGTTGCATAAACATAGTTAACATTAGAAATAAGAAAGCCCCAAACAAGAAAAACAACCAGGACACAAGAATAAGAGAAGTGAAAAGAAAAAGATACTAACTCTTTTCAACAGCAAATCCATTGTTTTTCAAAATCTCAGCAATTGTGACGACTGTTGCAATAGCTGCAAATAACATTAAGCAAATCAGATATTTGGGGGACCAAAAGGTTTTAGGTATGAAGAATGATAGAGAACTAAAACCACTAGCTTTTAGCCCAGAGTTGAAATTCTCGGAACCCAAAAGGACGGACACGGACACAAAGTATCAACAAGGAACTCAGCAGAAACATGAGAATATGACAAACCAAGTTATTGCACCAAGCCAAAGAAAAGGTTTGCAGCCATAAACTCATTAACTGACATATACAGTGAAATTTCATTCCTAACTTGAAAGATACCCCTCCGTCTCTCAAGTCAATACTTTTCTGGCAGAGATATTAAGGAGCATTGTGTGTGTCATTTAGTAAGCAGTGGGGTCAAAAAGTAAGGATTGAAATGATATGATTTCCTATTTATTTTAATAGGTGAACCTAATTGCCTAACTCATATAGAAAAATGGCAAGACATTTTAATACAACCCTAAGGGCATGCTTTGATTGGGGATAATAAACTTAGGGGGCAATAGAAGAAAAAGGAGGATAGAGGTGGTGATGGATATGATAGGATATAGATTGTATAAAGAGGGGGAATTTTTATCCTCATTTTGGAGGTAATGGTTACCCATGCTTCCCCTGGGGTAATACATTACCTCCAAACTGAGGGTAATACTTTCCCCTACCATCATCTCTTCTAACACCACCTAAAGTTAACTTCATTTTCTTCATTAGGTCCCCTTATCCCCCTTAATACATTATCTCTCAATCCAAACATGCCCTGAAAGGAAAGTGGGTAAACTATAGAGAGACAGATGGAGGACTGTATTTGACTCCAACAATGGTAGGTGAAATGCATAAGTTTCTCTCAGGGGCGAGCCTAAATTCAAGTAATTCACGGCCATCTTTTGGTGAACTTCAAAACATCAGGAAAAACACAAGCTTTCAGCATAGTCATGCCCTAAGATAGAAGCAGGAGCCTTGAAAATTATTTCCTTGCACAAACTCTAACAACAATCACTACATATTGGCTCTCATACTTCACCAATATCAGTCCTTCACCAAGAGACAGACTACCTAATTGGAGAAAGCTCAAAAACAGTGTCAACAAAACCCAAATTATAAGTTCCACAAAATCTTCTTCTTATATATGATGTGCTATTCTCTCACGAGGAAAATCACCAAAAACAAACCAGTGGAACACATACTAGCAAAACAAAGAAAAGCCAACAACAGAACTAGACACTAGTAATAAAAAGACCCATCCAGTCACTCAGGATACACTTGGCTTACTCTGGAAGCTGCACTGAAGGAAACACCATTGCCAGCTAATTTTAGTACAGGAGTTGTTCTTCAGCAGGAGGCCAATTATAATAGATTATCATTGAGTAACACTAAGGGTGCCATCAGTAATACGTTATTATGTGAAGGGGTCAAGCACATAGCCAAACCAATCATAAGTGGCAAAACTAGGTTGCATGGGGACTTTTACAGAGGTCAGAGGTGTGACCCTTACCTTA
Source organism: Beta corolliflora (assembly GCA_947648045.1). NCBI lineage: Eukaryota > Viridiplantae > Streptophyta > Magnoliopsida > Caryophyllales > Amaranthaceae > Beta > Beta corolliflora. The sequence continues at coordinate 61,990 of CANSZD010002309.1, forward strand.
CCCTATTTGAAATCTACATTGCTTTACACATCTTGGAACATCTTAAAACCAATGTTTTCCCCTTTTGGCTTTTGCACATTTATTATTGTTGTAAACTTATAATTAAATTATCTAATCAAACTTTCTTTAATGATAAATATTTCTTGTGTCCCAGTGTAGGGTTGTCCCAAAATACTATCCTCTAGTTATAAAATGCAAATTCATCAGTACGACTATCCTTGCCAACATATTTAACATCTTGTACCACACACTCTGACAAGCCGTCTAATAGGTATTTTTTTACAAATGGCAACTTTTTGCTTATTTTGCTTAGATCTAATGTGACTTTGTTAAACAGATACCTACTCTCACCAAATAGGTATGTCAAATGGTCAACAGACCGGCTGATAACATATTATCGGTTAACTTTTACTCATTAAATACACTCTTTCATTTCATAAAGCTCAGTAAACACAAATACAGTGAAAGTACACTGAAATTAAGAAAGATTTTGTCCAAAAGATTGGGAAGATCATAAGATCAAATATATTTTGATTGGTTACATTTACATCTTTTGCCTACATCTAAAATACATGTTTGTCTCATATATTTGGGTTGCCATTTTTCTACGTCTGTATACCTGTATTAATGTTTTCTACCAAACAATTCAGTAATTTAATTTTAATAAGTCATTTCAGATTAATTCAAGACTAACTATCAAAACTTCAGCTTATTAGACAATAGACATCATTATGATGGGACATTACAGCTTACATGGGTAACATGCTATTTTGCTCATAACAATCTAGATCTTCAGCTAAATACAAGCCACTACCATCACAGCTTACAAGGGTAAAATTATAAAAGACATGACGGAATGAACAAAGGAAAATTGACATAGAAAAGCCAAACTTGCCCGCATATTCTCAAAATAATCCCAATGAGAATCTTCTCAATTCCATAGTGTTAAATTATCCAGTCTTCTTTAAGTCGTTTTGCGTTAATTTTACATAAAAAAAAAATTTGGATTACCTTCGAGAAGATACTCCCAAACTTGAAATTATTCCTAATAATTTGAAAGTTATAAATTATTTCGAGGAGTTCAGTGAAATTTGAGATAATTCATGTCAAATTTCCTAGATAAAAGATATCACACCCAGAAAGACATCATATATTGTAGTAGACTAGTAGCTCAGACAATCGAAAGGATAACTAGATCAGCAAAGAAATACCCATTCCAAGAGCAGAGAGCTCCACATCATTGTGTTGTTGCATGTACCTCTACAAAAAAAAACATCGATTACATTATTTCCACAAAATATGTGGCAAGGTCAATAAAACTATAAAAGTGGTTTGGCGCTAGATGTATCCCAAACATCAAACCACAGTTATGCATCCAACATTCAAAAGATAAGAACTTCACATGCAGTGAGCTGTGAGCTTCAACTACAATATAAGTAACATACTTGCGGAACTGATGTTGACATCATAAGTATTACATAAAGAAAAAAATGGAAATATTGACACTAACAGTTCTAATCATGCCCCTCTTTTCCAAAAAGCTCCAACTATTGATTGACCCGAAATGGTCCCAACTTTGAGAGGAGTCTTCCCCAAGCAGTCTTGCACGACTTATAGCTTGTTAGAATAGTAAAAGAAAGGGAAATGGTAAACAAAATTCCTCATATTTTCTTGTTACAAGTTCAAAAGATGATATTTCATTCGGGGTTGCGTTGAAACTTGAAAGGCAAACCCAAAGTTGGGACTCTTCCAAGTTCATCAATAGCTGTGACGACTTAAAGAAGAGGGGGCATAGGTACTTAGGTAGAACTCTAGGTGTCAATTATTCCAAATAAACTTAAGCAGCATGCCAGCACCCAATCATAGAATGTCATCAACCCATCCATATTCTATATACTGTCTAATTTATACCACCATATCATATCAATGGCAGAACTATATGGTCCAAAACTAAAAAATTGTTAAATGTCATTGTCATTATGTTCACTTGTCACACAACGATAATTGGATTTCAGATTAGGGATAATCTACATCCTTAAGACTAATCAGCAATAACAGGAAAATCCAAATTCATCTCAGACAAGCAAGAAAAAATTACACCACTTGCACCATTGTTCCTGCAACAAGATTTGAATTTAACCCCAGCAAAAAAAAAAATCAAAAATTTCCTGAGCAATTAAAATTATAAACATTTAAATGCCCTACCAATGTCTACCCTACTTGTTTATCTGGGCTTAAATATTAATTATTAAAAAATAGACACCGACATTGTCCCCCTAAAATTAGAAATACAAAAAAAAAAAAAAAAACACACATAAATTCCTTATTTTCTAAATCATACTCAAAATTAACAAAAACCCAATTTTTATTTCATCATAACTCCCGAAAAACAAGAATAAATTCACAATAGTATAAGGGCTTTCACATTCTATACATGCAGGAAAATTTTTCTAAAAAAAAAAACCAGAAACGTTAAGAAATTACAGAAAATACCCATAAATAAAATAACAAAAAAAGAAGGTACCTTGGCAAGATTGACGTAGAAGAAGAGGGGCTTTTTAGTGTTGGAAACCTGAATACGGTTTTTCTTATTGTTGTTGAAATTGTTGTTGTTGTTGTTGATGTTGTTGGTGTTGTTGTTGTTGTTGTTGATGTTGTTGGTGTTGTTGGTGTTGTTGTTGTTGTTGGTGTTGTCGATGTTGTCAGATGAATCTGTAACGGTAAGATTGCTAACTCCTTCTGTTACTTGCTCCATTTTCTTCCCTCTGTTGTTGTTGTTGTTGTTGTTGTTGAGGTTGTTAAGTTCTCCAAAAACCGTCAGAGAAACCCTTGACTACTTCTCTCTCTATTTTCTCTCTTGGATGTATGCTCTCCCACCAAGTCTATCTTGGAAGTTACGTGTTCATCTTCATACGTTGTCGTTTCATACAGATAATAATTTAGGGGTGTGCATAAATTTCCGATCGGTAAATCGAATATCCGATTCAATTTTTTTTTTATATATTTTTCGGATATTCGGAAATTTTCAGATCGTATATGGCCTGAAAATTTCCAACCAGATTCAAATATTCGAAAATACCCGTGTTGAAGATCGGATATCCAAAAATATCTGGTTTCATCCGAAACTTATTTTATGATTTTTTACTTTGAAAAATTCAAATTTTAAGTTATCGGATATCCGATCCGAAATTTCGGATCGTAAACGGGTTGCATTTTTCCCGATCCGAAACTTTTTTATATTGGAAATTTCGGATCGGATTATCGAAATGAACATCCTAGATATGTTGGTATCCATACGGCGCCGTTTCCCATATTTATCTATTTTAAGAAATTTATTTCCTTTTGATGAGGATATTTCAGGGAATGGCCCGGTTATTTTATGTAGCTAAAGTGAAATATAAAATTATACAATACGAGATATAACTAATTTTATTGAATCACGATCGAGCATGAAATTTGTAAGGCGAAAAACTATTTTTATTAGTAACTTGATTAGCCGAAATCTAGATTTGAGTTCTTTTATTTTTCAAAACTCCTTAAACTTCGAACATTAGAAAGATAATGTTATTTATTTGATCAAACATGAAATTTGTAAACTGAAAACTATTTTTATCAGTAACTTGATTAGCCGAATCTAGATTTGAATTCTTTGATTCTTCAAAATTCCTTAAACTTCGAACATTAGAAAGACGATATTTTTCATTTGATCAATTTTTTTTCTCTAGATCGAGTTGCTATACACCAATAAGTTCTCATACTTATGGACAATTCCCATAGTCAAGTTACTAATTGAAAGAGATATTGGTACAAATCTGATAGATTAGACATGAAGTATGTCATATCACCAACAAGCTCTCATATTTTATGGACAATCGCGGAAGCTATTTTTTTTGGTTCATGCAATTTGCCCCATATTAGTCAAGGAAAAAAGAGAACATAAAACCTTCATTTATTAACTTTACCATTACACCAAAACAAAAAAAATTATTAACTTTACCAGAATAGCTTTGATTTTTCAACCTCCTTTGGATTAAATTGTCACAAAACTTATCAAAATCACATTATTATGACAAATCATTTCCGACTAGAGGGATTACGTAATACTTAATCTCTTTTGATGCACAAATACGTGCGAACTTCTATGTATAATTTAAGTTAAAAAAGAATAGTACATTGGAGTATGAAGTTGCTTTACAAATCATAATTCATCATAATACTACATAAATAACAACAAAACGAGATATGGTTTTCACACCTCCGCTTGTAAGCCCAAAAGTGTCGAGGACTCGAGACGAAAACATGTAGTGCAGAGCAACACAAAACAAGGTGAAGCCAAAGAAAGAAAGATGCACACAAAGGGCTTACGCTATGGTCCCTAAGATTTCCCATTTTAAGCAACCAGAAGCAACAAACACTTCGACTTTCTTATGCCTCTTCATGCTTTGATCCGACACCCGAGGTATTTACACAAAAGCTAATAACTTTGAGCCAAAAAGGTTGCCCGCACTAACCTCATAATTTAGTAACAATCTAACAATTGGCACCACATAGGTTGTTAGCTGCGATTTTGTCGGCGTCGGAGGTGAAAGGATTGATCCGAACCCAGAGCAAGGAGAAGATGGAAGCAAGAAGCACGGACCAAACAATGACAATGGTTGGGGGTACGGTTTTGACGACCCAAGAGACCCTTGAGGAAGGGATACAAGTGAGCAATCACCCAGAAAGAGAAGAAGAGTTTCCCGAAGAGTGGGCCCCACGATTGGTATCCACTGTTAATGGCATAAGAAACACCCGCCACAACACCGACCAAGTTCACAATAAGCACGGTGGTGGGAGGAATGAGAAGTGATGTCCATTTAAAGATGTAAAGTTCCGCAAAATCACCGTCTTCGTCAGCTGCCTTGGAAGTAACAGTAAAGTTGGTATCGATACCGGCAAGCACCTTTAGCAGACCCTGGAAGACGGCAAACAGATGGGCCGATGTACCACCAATGACCCAAAACTGCTCGTTTCTCCACCAGTCTTCAATGGAAACTCCACTCCATCTAAGCTCAAGAATACCGGTAGCAGCAATGGACATGAAAAGCATGATAAACAACATACTGGCGAAGTTGCTTAGCTGCAATCAGACACAAAATTTTAGCATCAAAACAAAAAGCGAAATGAAGTACGCGACCTATTCAGAAATAAATTAATGCAGCTTATCACAATTCTCTGGAGTCTGGAAAACGAACTAGAGCTGTGGCAGAAGGAATGAAGAAATCGCTCCATATTCTTAATAGATTTTTATATGCATTTTTTACTAGGATGTTACGATTAATGGATTTACTATACCGCAAAGGACATTCACTGCTATAGCCAAAAAAAACAAAGGACCCCAGAAATAAACAATAAGTGGTAAAAAAAGCTATACATACCGTGGGAATGATAAACTTATTAGTCAATAGACAAATAGCTGGAAGAATACAGTAGGCAATGAGAGGAATAGACGTGAGGGGATAAACGACTGTGTTGATGTAAGCCAATCTCTCCAAGAATCTCAACCTCCCCTTGTAGCCATACCATATGGGACAATGCCTACTGAGCATAATCTCAATAGATCCCAAAGCCCATCGAAGGACTTGGTTCAAACGATCTGAAAGATTCAGGGGAGCAGAACCCTTAAATGCTGGCCTTGGAGGCATGCAGTAGATGGAAATCCAGCCACGGGCATGCATCTTGAATCCAGTCAAAATATCTTCTGTAACGGAACCATAAATCCACCCAATCTGAAAAACAGTACACAACATAAGTTTCTCAGATAAAGGAAAAAGTCTGGCATTAGTATTTACTAAGGGGCTAGTGTAGAAAATTTTCCAGAGATAAACGTGTTAAGTAGCAGGTTGCTACTTGGCTTACCTCTTTACCCCACTCTGACTTGTCCTCATATCCACAGCTAATAACATGGATGGCTTCTTTCAACAGAGTCGCAGGATTTGTTGTAGGCGGAATACCACCCATCTCCATGAAGGTGGCTGCAATGAACACCGGTGACTGACCAAATCGCTTCTCTAGTCTCTTCTGAGACATGAGAAGAGACTTCTCATCCTCATACCCTGTGAAACAACAATAAAGGTGAGTATTATCTTTTTCAGCCCATAATCGCATGACACCCAACACTTAAACTAATAGCACAATACACAAAGTTAAAGAACTATGCTGATGAAGGAAGTGAAAATCATGCATTTAATTTTACCTTCAACACCCTCTTCTATGTCTTCCATGTTGAAAATAGGTATGGAAGATTCACTTCTTTTAGGTCCCCTCTTCTTGTCCATGTACTTTTTGTTACCACTCTTCCCCTTCTTCCTTGATCCAAAACAATTTTTGATGACGAAATTCGGCTCCAAATCTTCTTCACTTAATACAGGATCATACCCATAAAGTGCTTGTCTGTTGAAACAACATCCAGTACCCACATAAACTGGCCCTTGGATGCCATCCTGCCCTTTCATGTTAATCTGCATAATACAATGGCAAGAAATTATTCAAGCTTCAATGTAATAAGCAGAAAGGTCTACAAAAGTTTTTAAACAAGATGGACTCGTACATCAAAAAACACAATATTTCTGTTAGCATATCGATCGTGTAAATCAATGCCATCGAATCTTTGAGGGAACTGCACATAGCAGACTTTCTTCCCAAGAGCAGGATCCATCAAGAAACACATGGCTTCTTTAAGACATTTGCTGTTATTGAAGTAGTGATCACAATCGACATTCAGTAGAAATGCACCATTGGTCAGCACTGCAGAAACACGAATCTGCACAATCCAGGAAAACTTATAAATCAAACTAGAATTTTCTTCTATAATGGAGCACATTCCTATGTCAAATTATAAAAATGGAGCAAATATCAAAACAAAATAAAATAAAATAAAACATGAAAACCTCATAAAAACGGGAAGATATTAGAAAGCATGGCAATGGCCCGTTCGTAGGATAGGCGGTAATATATGGTGGTAACAATAATATATCTACTAGTAATTTTGAGAAAAATTCTCATGTCCATATGCATGGTAGTGCGTGTCCAAAGTTCGTTCCCAAATACCTTTTTCTCTTCACTAATTTTTCATTACCATCCAAACCCACTTCAAAGGTGGTAGTGGATGGTAAAGGAAATTTATGAGGAAAATTATATGTTTGGGAATGAAGTTCAATTACCATTGCATTAAAATCGAACTTTCTTTACGAACTTATATAAAGAAGTCATTACTGTTCCGGACATTTATTACCGGCTACTGGATGGGGCTTTAGTATTTAAGAGTGCACTCTATTTAAGAAAAGAGGAGAAGGACCCAAAAGTTTGAAACATATACGGACCAAAGCATTCATGGCACCAGCTTTCTTGTGATGTTGGAAGCCAGGTCTTTTCTCACGAGAAACATAAACTAATCGTGGCAATTCATTTCCATCCATGTCGAGACCTCCACTGTGGCCCAAAAACACCTGCAGAGCAAGGAGTATAAGATACAAAGGCTGACGGATAAAAAAAAAGTAGAGAAAAATCCATTAAACAAAAGATCACTATCTTACCTGGATCATTCCTGGATGGTCCCTAGGGTTGTTACCAGGCCAGGCTGTTCCATCTTGCATTGTCCATCCTTCTTCAGGAACCTTTTGTGCTTTAGCAACAAGGGCATTGATTCCAACCTTAAATTCTTCATACTCTCTCTGCATAAAACCAGGTATACTATCATTAGTTTCAGAAGAAGAGTATGTCAAGACTAGTGATGGCCAGTAGGCCGATTCAAGACCAGAACATGCCAAACAAAATTGGACCCAAGCACAGACTACACAAGTATAGAGGAGGCTAGTCCAAATGGGCTCAGTGTGATGTTAATTTGTTAATTAGTTTATATGTGTTTTTAAAATGTGGTTTAAAAAGACTATCTTGAGTAAAGTATCTCGTTAATTACCTTCATTGCTCTGCGTTCCTTGACAAAAGAAGGCTGAATCTTGTCTTTTAGGTAATCAATCTTCTGCGCAAAGTAGAATTCTGGAGCCCTTGGTTCAATACTGAACTTCTTACAGAAAGGCACCCATTTCCTGGCAAACTCAGCGGTTGCAGAAAGAGCCTCAAAGGACAGCATTGCTGACCCATCATCTGATACATAGCAAGAAACTTTGTCGACTGGATAGTCCACTGCTAGAATGGACAACACAGTATTAGCTGTAATGATAGGTGGCTCTTTCAGAGGATCCACAGTACTGACAAAGACATCAATTGGAGCTAATTGCGACGGCTCTCCTTCACGATCATGCCTAGAGAAGAATGCATAATATTTAAGTTTAGAGCCTTATCTCAATAACCACCAGAAAAAAAACAAAAATAACAAAAAAAAAATCAAATGGTCATGCGTCACGTACAGAATAGAGTAATATAATAGCTATGAACACCAACCTGAAAGCGAGCCTGTCAAGGTATGTCTCACGGTTTATAGGATACCATTTTGGAAACTGATCCAAAATCCATGACATGGCGAACCAGATCTCACAGATGACTGAAGTAAGCCACAGAGGATACGCATCCTTCACAGGATGGGTAATACGATATTGCAAGAAGAAGGCTAAGATGATAAGCCGGAGGATGATCACTACTCTATAAGGAGTGAGATGTGATGAAGGAATAGGGACAATACGACTCATAGGTTGACGCACATCATCAGCCCTGCAAGAAAACAAAAAAATAGCTCAATTTCCATGTTTCAAAACATAGGACCTCATATTCAAAACCCAAACCACCATTTCTACTTAGTGTAAGTAGAATATTAAATTGAAAGCCATCCAGGATATTTGCAAAACATTTCTTCAGAGAAAAATAAAATAAAATCCATGACCCTGCCAAAAGAAAATGAAGAGCATAGATGGCTACCAGAAAATACGAATGTCGTAACAATGCATGAAGCAGATAATACATTCTAATAAGAAATATAAAAGGCGGAAATGTTGCCAAAGCAAACAAAATTCACAAAATGGTTCTCTCTATCCAACCATCCCTGCCCCCAACATACAAAGAAAATGACAAACAGATATGAGAAAATTAGCAGGTCATATCTGCAAAAATATGAGAATAAAAGCACCAGACAGATGCTCACATCTGGAGTTCTTCGCCATTTGAACCAGAGCCTTCCATATCACCTCCTTTCCCTTCAGCATATCGATTTCCCATATGTGTCATATTCTTCTCCTGCTTGAGTTTCCAACTTTCAACTCTTTCCTTCCAGTCTACACTACCAAGCCCATAAGAATTCAAATCCTTTGAAGGGTCCACTATTCTCACAGGAACTGTCAAAAAAATATTTAACGGCATTAGCAACAAGTATAACATAGACTGAAGACACCAATCTAACAAATATATAACTAATACCTGGCTGACATGGATCAATATAAGGAAGTGCGTGGTTACCACGCTTCTCCGGACCTATAGGACCAGATGTGCTTCTCACAGATCGATCATCTGGTGTGGCACTGGGAATTTCCCCAGAAACCTGAAACAAAGACGAATTTCAATAAGCCACTATTTTTCCAGCCATGAACAGTAATAAAAAATTATCCAACAGACAACATACAGGGATAATCTATGACATTATCAAGCACATCCAATATATTGGATGAAATATTTTAACAAAAATAGATACCAGGCTAGTGGAGCAAATTAAGCTCTATAGTCTATATATTTTTAAAACAAGTGACAGTTTTAATAAAATATATAATAAAAAGAAATAGTTTGAGATATGACTCTAAGTCAACAAAAGAGTCAGCATAGAGTTCTTGCATCACAGCAAACCTTCAAGTTACATGAAACATATCCCATTGAACGGACACTTGGCCAGTTACAGCTCCCCAGGAGCTTGATTTATGAGCCCATGATCTACATTGAATCCTATATTACAACCGGATTAACTTTGAAAAGTCACCGGTTCCATTAAGTGATCGCATTTCAGATACCATCATATCATATACCAAACTAAAAGGATCTCCACTTTTTCTTGTAGCAAAATAATCATTATTTTCTCGTACATCAGTATTTCTCAGCTTCACATATAGCAAAACAAATGACAATTTGTAAACCAAGCCATAATACAAGCTGCACATAGATGACAAGAAAGTGCAATCTTCACATACCACTTGACCATTGGTAAGCAGAGGAATTGGCTGAGATTCATGCCTAGACGATGACGAGAGGTCTACATCCTCTCCCTGCCATTGATGTCTAGCCTTGCTAGTTCCCCTGGTATAATTGAATTCATTCTCCAAATCATCAACATCATCCTCTTCATCATCTCCCTCCACTCGAGGACTCCCTGATGCAAAACTCATTTTAGCTCTTAAACTGGTATAACATGATAAAAGGGAAATAACTATTACTGAATGATATAAAGCAAGCAAACCTTTGTGTCTCTTGTATCGTGTCTTGCACTGGGGGCAGCACTGGTTCCCGTCTTTTCTCTCGTACTCATAACAAGGCCTGCAAACTGGAAAAGCACATTCATTGCAGGCGACAAAGACATCACCACTCGGAGTTAGTCCCACAGTATCACCACAGATCTGACAGATTTGTCCATCCAAGTTCTTCGAAAGTTTGGACTGCAATTTACAACAAAAATGCATACTCATGTTAAGTGACTTTAAACATTGACACCGAATCACTGGTCATATAACCAAATGTCTCAACAATGGCGAAAATCAAGAATCTTTGTTCGTAAAACAATCTCAAGTGAACCCAGCTCCGATCCACAACAATATTTTGAATCAATGAACATCAATTAACATACAACCAATTGATTCTTGGTGATACATGCCATTATATATAAAGGCACAAAATTTCCAACTAAAATGTGCATGACATGAATTCGAACTCTAATTGAAGATCCGATATGAAATTGTCTCCCAATCAATCCGAAGTCCGAACAATCAAGCATCACTACTACTCTGTTCACTTGTTGTACTCAAAATTACCCAACTACTTTCATACTGTAGTTCAATCAAAAGCATCACAATCTAGTTCATTTGGGCCCATAATTGGAAGTAACACTCCTCAAAAACACCATCTAATCTCAAAGTTGATTAATTTTACAAATTATTACCTCACTATATCAGCAACTAATCTGAAAGCCCAAACTATAAACTCCAATCTCATGATCCATTTCTCAACCATAATTCTTAATCAAATCCACTACAATTAAAGCTCAAATCACTGAACCAGCATAGATCTAAGAACAGTAACATAAGCATCAAAAAAGAAGATTAAAATAATAAACTAAAAACATGATAATGATAAATTAAAAAAAGATGTGAAATCACAATCAGATCAAATCAAAATCAAAACTTGATTAAAACAACTCACCCCACTGTCAGTACTATCATGACGAATTCTCACAAGCTCATTCCTTTTGTAAGATCCAGCAACCATTCCAGCAGTCGCCTCCATTGTAGATCATCTTTCAGCTTCAAACTCTCACCTAAACTTACCCCAAATGTAGCAAATTTTTGTGGGTCAGGGGTATTATTGGAAGATCTAAACTGGGTAATTGCTCAATTTTTAAGAAACCCAAGCAAATGAGATGGGGATATCATATCATATCCCCTGCTTCTTCGCCTTCCTCTTTCTCTCTCCTCTTCTCTCTCTCTAAATATACAAAGACACACTCATTTTAAGTGGGTCTTTACTCTTTATCAGTTTATTTTTATATTCCTAAATAAATTTTCACCACATAATGCCATAACATAATCATGTATATAATTGTAATAATAGAGGGAAATTGTAATAATACGAAATGCTACTCTCCATTTTAAAATATAAGCACATGCATTTCTCATAAATTTATTCTTAGAATCTAACTAACTAAAATTATACTACTAATTGTTGTTCTCTTCACCTTTAAAAAATATTGTTAAGTGTTATTAGGTTTAATGAGGTTTGATCTGGTCCAACCAAGTAAAAATATTTCCTCCGTCTTTTTCTTTTTTACTTGCAATATTTTGACTATTCCATTATTCATGTGATTGCTTCGACCCGTGAATTATATGACTAATATATACTCCCTCCATTTCAAAATATAAGGCATTTACGCTTTACGAGAATTTGCTTTGACCATAATATCTCTCATAGTATGATAAATAAAACTTATAAAAATCATACCGTTGCATTTGTCTTCAAAAATACTATAATAACATTATTTTTTTAAATTTTTTATCAACATCAATTGAGAGTAATTAATGGTCAAAGTTCAACCTCGAACATTGCGCGTGCCTTATATTTTGAAACGAAGGGAGTAATATCAATTTCAGCATACGAGATGTTGTTGGATTCATCTAATAGGTTCAGTTCAGATCAATTCAGGTAAACAAAATGTAACTTATATTTGTCTTAAAAGTGGCTTTATAAATTATACTCCCTCCGGTCTTTATTAGTTTACCCGTATTTTTTTGGCATGTCCCTTATTAGTTTACCCATTTCTTTTGTTTCTATTTTTGGAATAGGACTACTAACTTTACATCACACATACCTTCAACTTTATAAAATAATAGTTTCTCTTTCTTTCTATGTTCCACAACATTGTTTCTCCTAAAACTCTGTGCAAAAGAAACGGGTAAACTAATAAAGACCGGATGAAGTATTTCTGTAAGTTTTATAAATAATATTATTATTAAAAAACTGAGAGTAGTGTTTAGTAATTTCTAACTTCTAAGCTATATATTAATTTGATATTTGAAGAAATTAATTTGTTGGAGACAGTCTGTACTTTGAAACATTGGTGGACTGTCGGTAGCATATTTGTATTGGGAAGCCCTAAACTGCCCTGTCGGTGGAGTCACACAGTTTGGTACTTAGTTGAAGATAGAATGACAAATTTACCCCTGTTGGCTGTCAGAAGTACGTAGAAGTTGAAAGCTTCATCTCACTCTTTTGACTCCTGAGACTATATTGGGATATCGTTGTCATTTAGCTGTTGTCAGTGAGGGTAATTTGGTCCGCGAAGCTAGTTCGATACTTCTTACTGACGTTAACGTAGTAACTTGTGGTGACTCTTTTCCTCTCTGCAATGATTCTTGTGGGGAATGTGTTTGAAGAACTTAACTTGTGGGGATTTTTTTAAAGAATGAAGGTTTTTTTTTACTAGTTTTGAGATTATGGATTAAATTTTGACGAATGATATAAGAATTAATAATTAATTTATCTTTAGCACTTTACAAATAAATTTGGAGAACGAGATTAAGGCCCTGTTTGACACTAGCGGTTTAAGTAGCGGGTAGCGATTGGATAAAAGTCAAAACGCTATTTAAGAAAATTATGAGTGTTGTGTAAGGTAGTCGTTGTAGTAGGATATTAGTGGATAACGGTTGGAATAGATTATGGGTAGTGGTTGTAGAACGTTACTACAAGTAATGTTTGAGATTTATAAGTAGTGGTCTAGCGAATAAACACTATATCATAACATAAGGTAGAATTGTGAACCAATGTTTTTAATTTTTTTTCTTTTTCTGTTTGTTAATTGCTTTATTTTATGGCAATTCATTGTTTTTGCATTACAATAGTAGGGATATGATCTAAATATTAAATTTGAAGAGAAGATATAACTAATATCTCACAATATATTATACTCCAAATACCACAGGCATTTTAATTAAATAAGTAATATAAATTTTTTTAGGGTTGAATATTATCTTATATTTATACATTTCTTTGAGTAGTTAAAAAGTCGTGTACTCCTTTTTCTGTGTAAATTCTTTAAAAAATTAATATTGAATTCTACTAATGAACTAACTAATGAAACTATTTAGTTCATTTCATAATTGAATAGAACATCATTTATTTTCTTTTACAATTTCAACAACTTCTTTTGCCAAACACTTGTAGTTAAACAAGTACTTTAAACGCTAATCGCTAACAGCTACTAATAGACAGTTAGCAACTACCCCCACTAGCTACAGTTAATGCAATAGCTAACAGCTACTAGAACTACCGGTCTACCGCTAGTTTCGCCAAACAGGCCCTAAAGGTAATAGAGGTGTTTGAAATATGGTTTTTAAATGGCTTTTTTTAGTAGGCTTTGGCTTTTTTATGTGGTCAAAAACTTGCGTAAAAATACACATAATATACCAAAGGGTGTTATTCATGTCCAAGCAAGTTTCAATAATATCATGATTGTTACAAATGCAAGAGGCCGACTGGCAGTGGCGGAGCCACGGTTAGTCATGGTGGGTCAAGTGACCCACCATTATTCCTTAAAAAAAAAAATTACAAATAGCAGAACCGCAATAGTGTGAAGCTGGTGGGATCTTGCCATGAATTTTCTTGGTTCTTTTCTTTGGTTCTTCACCGTCATCTCCACTTTTGTAGATAAAAAAAGAACCCATCTTTTATTTTCTTTTTTAATATCTTTTTTAGATTTTGATTTCTTGATAAAATGGGAAATCCCCAAGTCAGAAATTAGATTAATTTCTATATATATAAAGTTGAGGGAGGAGATAGAATGAGGGTAGGAAATAAGGAGGAAGAAGGAAAGAAAGAAAGAGGGTTTGTACTCTTTGTAGGTGGATTAGTAAACAATGGTGAGGAAATGCACTGTGCTGACTTGCCGAGGAAGCCATTTCTCTCTCTCCCTTTATTTCTTTTTTCTTTTCTTTTCTCTTTTTTTAGTGTGAGAGTAGATAATGGTTTTTAATTGCTTAGAGAGTAAATACTAGTTTGGTGTACTTTTTTGGTTATGTGAATGTGTAATTATTCATATTCTTCAAGAGATAATATTTAATTGTATAACACTTCATATGTGGTACAGTGGTAGTGACTTAAATATATTTCCTCCGTTCTGAAATAAGTGAAACATATTTATTGACTGAATGTCGTATTCGTTTTTTGAAATTTTGATTTCGTCGTTTTTCGTTCCGGTATCCGTTCTCGTATTCGTCCAGATGCTACATAGATTATCTAAATGCCTAAATCTTAATGTTAATTGTTTGTTGCTAAGCCGAATATTTTAACGTTGTAATATAAATTATTTGTTTTTAATTTTTTTTTTGAAGCATTTTTTTAAAAAAAATTCATGGATTAGACAAAAACATGGTCGATAGTTAGTAGTGACCCACCATACATAAATTTCTGGATCCGCCACTGCCGACTGGTTCCTCGAGCTCTTGTAGGTGCTTGTGGATTCAAGGGTACAAAAACAAAGACACAATTTGCAGCTCAAACCGCTGCTAGAAATTCTATTTGTACTGTGCTCAAGGCATGTAACAAGCAAAAATCACGATAAAAGGGCTTTGGTTTTGGAACGGTTGCAACATCAAGAGTTATTTGTATAAATGGTTGCAGGAAAAAAAATATTGTCTTGAAATTTGTGTATAAATTGGTATATTCTTGAGCTCCGTATAAGACGTAAGTCGTGTAACACATAATAATTGTAGACCAAAAAAAAGACTAGAGTACAAATAAGAATCGAAGTGATTTAAGTTTGGTAAATGACTTTTTGGATAGCTGACGACGTGTCGCGCCAAAAAAAGCGAAACTCCTTCCCTTCCCTTCCTGCTTGGTTTTTGAATCTCTCCAGCTTGTTTTTCTTGAAAAGTTGATTTTCTCTAAAAGCTTTAGTAGCTTTGTCTATTAGCTTTTGGTTTTTTGCATTTATTCTACACCAATCAACCAATATTAACATTTTAAATTACCAAACACTTTTATCAATAGCCACAGCCAACATAAACAACCAATAAACTAGTCGGACAAATTAGCCAAGTAAAATAGCCAACAACCAATTACCAAACATCTAATATACGTATTGGATATTAGGATATGAAAAAATAGATTTTGGTTTCCAATAAACAACTAAACAAAATCTTAAGTATACACTTCGTTTCCTAAAAAAAAGTGAACATTTTGTTATTACATTCGGTTTTTGTAAGTTTAAGTTTACATTAGTTATTTATCTCAAAAACAAACGTATTCTAAAATGAGATCCATATGTTCATAATATTTTGTTGTTGTTAGTTACACATTGCCATATTGGAATGGGTTGAATTGGACCTACCTATCTAAGGTTAAGAGTCCAACCCATAAAAGCCCTCCCATAAACCCCCCATCTCAGGTCCCCATGAGGATTCGAACTCTCCCCTACCGCAAAAATCAAATATAAGTTCCCAGCTGAATTACACCACATTCTCTATATTTCTGAACTTATACTTTTTTTTAGGGGATTTCTGAACTTATACTTATCATATGTATGAGGATAACTTTAAAGTGAATTCTAATATCACATAGACAATCTTATTCTTCATTTTCTAAAGACACACACTGACACACACATACATATACATAAATGTACATAACAGTCCTGATTAAGACACTAAAGCTACCTCGTCTTGCTTGATTTTGGCAAAACATCCTACGCTAGAGAAAATGTATTATGATATGATAGAGATTGTGGAGCTTTCATCTCATAGTGAGATGATGCCAAAATGGCATCTTACAAGGATACCAAAGTGTTGAAGGTACCAAAACTCAGTCAAATAGGTACCAAAGTGTAACTTTGGTACCAAGTAAGAGTATAAGCTGGTACCAAAACTCGGTTAAATTGGTAACAAAGTTACTTTTTTTTTATAAGGTAAGAAGAAAAAAGGTTAGGAGACCCTCCGCACGAGGGGAACTCCTACCTTATCAGTTACAATGATATTATGGAGAGCAGAAGAAGTACAATCTACTATATAGAAATGACTATCTACTAAATGACCAACATTAGCTATCCAATCCGCTGTCTTGTTTGCTTCTCGAAAAACATGACGTATATCCCATGACTGAAAATCTTTGAGAAGGTAGTGGATGTCTCGAATGATGTTGGAGATCTGCCAGGGGGGAGCAGATGCCTTTTACTGCATTGATGACCATGAGATTATCGCCCTCGATGAAGATGTGGTGAATATGATTTTGGAGGGCTAGGAGAATACCATGATGAAGAGCTGTAGCTTCGGCAATGAAGACCGAGGAGGAGCCGAGATTAATTGATGAGGCTGTGAGGAGGTCTCCAACTGAATCCCGGATAATAATACCTGCTGCTGCAGAGTTGCCACGAACCGAACCGTCGAAGTTGAGTTTGAAATATTGTGGAGGGGAGGCTCCCAGGCGACGAGGATGGAGTTGTTGTGATGATGGGGGGTGGTGGAGTGATTTGGATGTGGTGGTGAAAACGGAGACCCATTGGAGAAACAATTGTCAACTGTCTCCCTTAGGGTCCATTCTTTGTGGAGGAATTTGGCCTTGTGTAGGATTCCATGAACATTAAGGGTGACGTTATTGAAAATGACATCGTTTCTTTCTTTCCAAATGCTCCAGATAATGAAAATGAATTTTACAATTTGAGTCTTATTCGGCTGAAGAGTGGAGAGAGTGGTGAGCAAGGGGTGACATTTAGAGTATGGGTAGCCAATCTCTGACCTCTTGTAACTCCCACAAGGGTTTAAGACATTGACACAAAAGAAACAGGTGGTCTAGATACTCTTCTGCTATATTGCAGAAGCTGCAGTAATTAAAAAGGATGATTTTTCGTTTAGCTAGAATTTGGCGAACTCCGAGGCTGTTATGACAAATTTGCCATAGGAAAATTTGTAGCTTCGGGGGAATTTGTAGCTTCCAGATCCATCTATATTCCCATTTGACTTGTTGAAGAGGAACTTTATGGGCTAGCCAATTGGTTGATTTGACTGTGAACTCTCCTGAAGAGGAAAGCCCCCAGACGGGTTCGTCAGGGAGAGGGTTCATCGGAAGTGGAATTCCTTTACCAAACTTACACTTTGGTATTCATATCACTTTGATTGAGTTTTGATACCATTTTATCTTTCTTTGTATGCACTCCAACACTTTGGTATCCTTGTGAGATGCCATTTTGACATCTCACCATGAGACGCCAACCGTTTCTCGAGTTTGTGAGGAGGAAAAATATATCAGCATGTCCTCATGTGTTTATGAGGTAAACTAAATTTAGGAAATAGAAGTAAAAAGTTACAGAAAAAATAAATCGATTCAAAGTTTCTCCAAATCGTTGTATGCATCCATGCAGGATTAGAGATAAGTTTAGGCCTATGACAACATCATATAGAGTTTCGAATGCGGTTGAAATCTACTTTCTTAGTAGTTAAAGGTTTATAAATTAAGAAACGTTTTTCAACTTTTGGGACCCAATGGTCCAGTATTTGTGATAATCTAATGGAGAGTACTTGCACCAACTAAGTCACTATCTAATTAGAAAATGTTTGACGAGCAGCAGGTGATAGTCTAGTGGTGTTTAGGGGTGTTCATGGGTGGTTAACCGTCCCGAAACAACACTTCAGTTCGCTCTTTTTGCGATCCGTAACTGTAACCGTTTAGACTAGTTACCGCCTAGCGGTTAACCGTTTTTTCGGTACGGTTTTTCGGTTAACCATTAACCGTTATTCAAGTTATGATATTATATTTTACTTAATGTAAATATATATTTTCTATTTGTTTTGTGCATATACTTTAATATTATATATACTCTAATATAAAATGTATTTTAAGTGGATAATAGATCCATTGAAAATATAATAACACTAAGAATTTACTCCATTTCCTAATTATTGTGTTTAAATTAGCACTAAAGTTTTCGAATAACCACATACTTCCTCTAATTGTTGTTACTTAGGAACAAATATTAGAATTAATGTAGTTGTTGGAAAATGTTTTACAATAATTAAATAGAGGAAAAAAATATTTTTGTTTTCCGGATAACCGTTCACTCAAAAATCATAACCGTAACCGTACCGTTTAACCGTTACTTTTACCGGTTCGGTGACCGTACCGTTAAAACTTTTTTATCGTAACGCTTACCACCCATTTAGACCGGTTTTAAGGTACGATTTTTTGGTTTCGGTTTTTTATGAACACCTTTAGTGGTGTTGGCATCACCTCCCGTCCGAGAGATCGCCGGATCGAGTCTCACCCTCTGCGAGGAGGGATCCCCATTTCCCTCCTCAGGGGGATTTCATCTTACCTTAAAAAAATAGAAAATGTCTGACTACATACTTGTGGAAATCTTTCAAGATCCTACCCATTGTGTTATGGGTGCCGCCAGCTTGTCCGCCACCGCCCTTCGCATCCTAGGCTGATGTCGAACATGGTTGGAGTTCATCGACAAATTTACATAGTTAACATTCAAGGCATAGTTTGGCATACCACAAAAGATAAGCTTTCTAATTTCCAAGAGTGGCTATTTACATGATCTCACTATTAGTAGCCCATACGCTTTGCTAAAGCTCCTCATTATGGAACTTTATATCAGTGGCCACAAAAAACTATTTCTACAAGCTAGTTTTTTGTGTGTGCCAAACATAGCCTAATATCTTTTTTACTTTTTTTTTCCTTTTTTGGTACCAAAACTATGCCTTGAATGCTAACTATGTAAAAAAAAATTTAGCTAGAAAGAAAATTAGGGCGGAACAAATTTTTTGGTACAAATTTTTTTTTGGTTAACTATGTAAATTTGTCGATGAACATTTATTGTTTTAAGAGAAACGGTAATTTTCGCACCATTTTCATTCTTTTCTCTCTTCCATCTTCTCAACCAACGAGCACCATTTTCGCCTCTCTCATCCTCGACTTCACCATTTTCTCTGGCCTTCAGATCTGGAAAATCCGTCGTCTTCGACTGAACTTCCTCAAGCGAACCGGGATGAACTTCCTCCAAGCGCCTTGAACCGAACTTCCTCGTTTCTTTTTTTTTAGATCACGGAAAATTCGTTTGTCTTGCGAGAATTTCATCTCGCCATTGTTCTTATATTCATATCCGAACTGAACTTCGAGTCCTAATTTCGAATTATTTCTTTCTTTCTCCGGCAAGATTAAGTTTTCTGTCGAAATTTTTGAACTGAACTTCGAGTAATTCATTGGGTTTCGCGGCGGAAATTCTGGATTCGTATGAATCTTCGGCGAATATAAGTTTTCCGGTGATGTAGAATTTGTCAAGATCTGTCGGTGTGCGTTCATCATTCAGCCGATAAGGGATCTCGCCATTTTATATTTTTCTAAATCAGTTTGTAGTTAGAATTTGGTTTTATTTTTTGAATTAGTTAATTTTTTTATTTTATACTTTTTAATTAGAATTTGTATGTATGTGGAGATTTTTATTTTTTTGCTTTTACATATTTTATTGTCTTTTGGTTTTGAGCCTTGGTTTTTAGTTATTTTTTGTTAACATTGTTATGTTTCAAGTTTGATGGCAAAGTGTAAAAAAAAATTTTTTTTCTTGAGTACAGGTACCTATATATATATATTGCTGCGGTTTTGGCCCAAAACCGCAGCAATATATTTACTTATTTACCGTCTTAATGAGGGATCTATTGCTGCGGTTTTGGAACCGCAACAATAGATTTTAACCTATTGCTGCGCCTTGATTTGCGGTGGTACGAAAACCGCAGCAATAGGCCACTTAATAACCGCCGCAATTAACAATTATTCTACTAGTGTACACCGTGCACTACCAAAAGTGAATTTCACCACCAATCGTCCACTACGAATATACTAAGGTGAACATAATGATGTCACCAACTTCTAAGGTTACACAATGTCGTGGTGTCAATCTGGGTCACTGGATGGGTTTGGGTTGACCCAACCTGGGTCGGAATGATTTGGGTCGGAATAATCTGGGTGAGAGTGTGCCATGGGTCGGAATTGGGTGGGTCTAGGTGGACTTGGGTCGGGTTCAACTGGGTGAGGGGGCTCTCGAAACTGGATCGGTCGGGACTGGGTCGACTGGTATCTGGGTTGGGTGAATTTGGGTCGGAATGGAATAAGGTGAAGTCGGCCCAAATCGACTTTCGGAATAACTTGGGTCGGAATAAATCGGCTTTCGGAATA
Source organism: Beta corolliflora (assembly GCA_947648045.1). Lineage (NCBI taxonomy): Eukaryota > Viridiplantae > Streptophyta > Magnoliopsida > Caryophyllales > Amaranthaceae > Beta > Beta corolliflora. The sequence goes on from CANSZD010002309.1 coordinate 82,891, forward strand.
ACTTGGGTCGGAAGAAATCGGCTTTCGGAATGACTTAGGTCGGAAGAAATCGGTATCGGAATGACTTGGGTCGGAAGAAATTGGCTTTCGGAATGACTTAGGTCGGAAGAAATCGGTATCGAAATGACTTGGGTCGGAATAAATTGGCTTTCGGAATGACTTGGGTCGGAAGAAATCGGTTTTCGGAATGAATTGGGTCGGAATAAATCGGCTCTCGATAGGACTTGGGTCGGCTGAAGCCTCAAACCGGTGGCGTATTGACTTGGGTCGGAACAAATCGGCTCTCGGAATGACTTGGGTCGGAACGAATCGTCTCTCGGAACAAGGCGACATCGGGTGTGCTTGGGTGGCTTTCAGATAACTTAGGTGGAGTTTGTTTGGCTCTAGCCGTCTTTCGGGCGGACTTGGACTTTTGGAGAGCCTAATGTTTACAATTGTCGTTTTGACGTTTTCATATATTATATTATATATATTAAGTTACGAATTCGAAAGTTATAACAATTAACATGTGATATAGTGATATACTGATATTGTGATTGAGTCATTGTGAATTTTGTGATAATACATTGATACTTATATTACTAATTTAAAAAGTTACTAAACTAAGACCTATAATTTATAAAGTTATATTATTGGCTATTGCACATCAGGTTATTCATGATTGCATATTTGCGTAATTGCATTATTACATACACATTAAAGATTTAAAGTTATTGAATTTAATCATTAAAGAATAATGATCAAAATATCAAATATTCAAATATCAATCATCAAATGAATGAATGATCACATGATTAATACTTCGAGTTGGTACTACTAGTTTGGATTTGTCATTTGTGACAACTAACATGTCTAACAAGTATTCAAGTAACTACCATAAGGGCTAAGGCATAAGTCTATACCGATTATTGATTAAAGTCAATAATCTATTAAACTTAAACATTTAGTTAGTTAGTGACTTACTCACTCTCACTGAGTCACTATATAGCAACGAAAAGAGTTAAAAGATGAGTTGAATTAAAGAATTAGAATTTAAGAAATGAAAATATGATATTAGAATATTAGATATGATAAGTTAATAATATGTAGAGTTGAAGACTAAAGTATGATCGTACGAAGATGGAGACATGAAGTGATGAAGTTATTATGTTGTCATTAATATCTTATTAGGTTGACATTAATGAAAGCATCGTAATTATAAAATTGTTCGACTTTCATCGTTCATGGAACAAGTAACAATGATCAACGTTAATCGAATATGAAGATGATAACTGTGATCAAGATGATACATAATCATATTAGTAGAGGATGAAACTATGAAAGTAAATCATACTTAATACCAATCATATCAGTGGAGGTTCAAGATCGTTGATGTTTCGGTTGTTGATCTTAAAAGATAGTAACATAGGAGGCGATCTTATTAAACGATCCGTATTTGGAAAACCACGTTACGGTTATTCATCTTACAACATAGGGCTCGATGTTATTACACGATTCACAATAACCGAAGCATTATTAGATTAGATTGATCGACTTTCGTTAGGTTAAGGTTCACATAAATCAAATGATCGTAAGATTAATTGATTGTCTTTGACATTAATCAAAACCATCAAAAGATTGATCGTCTTTCATCCTTCGTGTTACGGGGTTCTTTATTGAAGATAGGGCTCGATCATCGATGTTATTACACGATTAACAATGATCGAAGCATCATTAAATTGATCGACTTTCATTGTGATGTTTCAGTTGTGGATCTTAAAAGATACTAAGATAGTAACATAGGACTTAGGAGTCTCGAGTCTATTTGATTCTCCGTCTCTTTGAGTTGCTATACGTATCGTCGTATTGGTATTACGGTAATTACGCTATTACAACTTTGCCTTAACAGTTTCACGTCATTCATAATCATCTTTACATGAATCAACTTGTTTAAAATTTAAAATACTAATTAAACTTCTAAAGTTTATAATTTTTATTAATTTATAATATTAATAATAGTTTAGGAATTTAAGTAGATTACTAATTACTAAACAAATCAATACTAGAAGTCTAGAAGTCTAGAATTATAAATTTAGAAATTAGAATATAGAATACTTAACCTTAACCATTGATTTGAGAAAGATAAAAATCCAACAATTGATATTTTGAAATCCATGTGCTTGGTCACTCTTAATGCTCATTGGTCAAAAAAATAAATCAAGGATCATGAATTTAGACCATTGATTAGCCAATATCAAATATGAGCCCTTCATTTCTTTACTCTCTAGCCTAGTAACCTTAGAACTCTCTAGACTCTTCACTCTAAAATCTCAGCCCTTCACTCTAAAATCCAACGGTTGAGATTAAGTGATTAACCCTAAAATCTAACCCTACAGTCCCTACTATATAAATCCCCTTTTTAATTCCCCCCTCTCATTTCGCCACTTTCTGAACCCTAATCTCAGTTTCTCTCTTCGCAATTCATATCTACACCATCTCTCACAAAAACTCTAACCATTCTTCTTCTTCTTCGAACCAAAACTACCAGAGATTCAAACGAGGAATCACATTATCTACTCACATTTCGATGAATTAGGTGAAGTAGAAGACATCGAAAAATAACGGCAAGAAGAATCCAGAAGATGATGCTCTGCAATCCAGTAAGCGAAAGCGAGGGTTTCCGGTAGATGATGATATCTTCGACAACGAACTTTCTAGGTCTTCTACTTTCTCTCTCTTTCTCTCTTTTCTTCATCATCATTCTTTAGATTTTTCTATTTTAAATTTACTGGTTGATTTATTGGATTGTTACCGTTTTTTTTTTGTTTTGTAGAAATTCGGCTTAATTATAGCGAGATCAAAGGTATTTTCTCCGCGCTGCAGCAGATCAGAGAGAAAGCTGAACAAGATGACATGAAGAAGAAGGAAGAAACGATTTCTAGGTCTGTTTTTGTTCTCTAATTGTTGAGATTCTGAATTGAAATTATGATTTCTGAATTGTGAGAATTTTTGCTTTAATTTTTGGTTTTACCGCAATCTTATACGTTTAATTTTTGAATGAATATGAATTAGAACTTCTAATGTGATGCAATGTGCTTTTGGCTCACTATATTAAGTTGTTTGATGTTAACTTGTATAAATTTCGACTAAATTAATGCTTCGTATGTTCTGATTAATCATTCGAATTTCGAAACCAAACGAGATTCAAACTTTCAAGCATGGTTGTTACTTAGCCTGTTATAGTATTTTGATCACCTGATGCAAGGCATGGATGTACTTCTGAATTCCGAACTGCTATTTCTCCTGATTTAGCTTTGATTCTGGGAAATACGGTTCTTCTAAATTGCTCCCTCCAATTTGTATTTTCTGAACTGGACTCTGTTTGCAAGTGTTTGGTAATGGAAGTTACATGTTTGGTATGTGGTATGTGGTAATGGTTTTTGCTTCATGAGGTTAAGTATATTTACTTGGTTGTTACTCTCCTCAGCCCTATGGTAACACATTATGTAATTCTCCTTAATGTCACTTTTATAAGTGTTTCTTTAGTGGAACCAAAACTAAATTGTTGTCCAAGTTATATTTTGTTAATCTATTTTCTTCTCACTTTTATATTTTCTTTGGTGGTGGTCTGTTCTTCTTGGTGGTGGTGGTGGTCTGTTTTTTTCTTTCTTTGTTGTCGACACGTCTAATAATTAGAATATTAGACATTTAGACTATTAGTTCAATACTTGTATATATTTTCATTCATTTTATAATTTTATTTACTTTAGAGTTTAGACTTTAGTTACTCATTTTGATATTTAAATTATTCATCTGTAAGTACTTGATATTTTGTAAACATTAAAGTATATGAATATAAGAGTTTTCTATTTTTCCTAATTTACTTGTCTTATTCTTTCCAATATCCGAATGCAATTTAGTTGTTACTTTCTCTTTCTTCCTTTAATCCCTTCAAATTCAATATACTTTTCAGTTCAATTATCAAGGTAAACGTAAACTCCCAAATAAAATATGCAAAGTTGCAAAAGTAGTTCCTATGTTCTTGAATAGTTAATAAGATTAACTTTGCATAGTTCAAAACTTCAAAACATCAACTTCAAAACTATAAGCAAAGTTGCAAACGACCCAAATACTTACAATTACAATATTAAATGCCTTTAAATGCTACTCCTTAATTAAATCATATTAATATTGAATATAATCATCCAAGAGACAAAGATTAAGTATTTTGGCATTTTAACCTACAACTTGTGTATTATCAAATCTCAATTTAAAAACATAAAAGATAAGTCAATGGGAAAAAAGTATAATTATACAAAATAAAAATATAACATGGTAAAGTTGGGTCGGGTAAGGTTAGGTCGAAATGGTTCTAAGTTGGGTTGTATTGGGTCGGAATGAATTTGGGTCGTTGTTCACGGGTGCAACTGGGCACGGGTCCAACCTAGGTCGGACCCAGTTCAGGTTCGGTTACCAATTCCACGGGATCAGCTGGGTACGGGTGGACGCTGGGTCGGAATGAGTCGGCTTTCCAACCGACCACTCTCGCCTCCGAACAAGTTGGGTCTGGGTCGCATGCGGGTTCACCCGTAGGTTGGCCCAGTTTTTGACACTTCTAAATTGATCCTCAATTTATTGAGATTTGAACTTGTAACAATCTTACTTTCCTATTTTATTTTGTACATATAATTGTACTCATAAAATATTGGGACTATTATCATGACATGATTAGAACTAAATCGAAATGTCACGTTAAGTTACCTCACCAGTCACCACCAAAAATTTAACTCTTCTCATGTGGATATGTGGTGGCGTCGGGAACTAAGTGGTCTCAGTTGGCCTAGTCCTCATTGAGGCGAGGTGAGATGTGAAATCAGGATAATGATCCGAAATTCAAACACAATGTTCCGTTCTTTGTCCAATCCAAGCGAAAACGCAACGGCCCAATCCAAAAAGTTTCCAATTTCTACTGGATCTCATTAGTCCAATTCTACTTCTACTCCGTTATCAATAGTCGTCATTTCCAAAAAGCTAAAGCCCTAATTCCTAATTCCTAAAGGATTTATTTACCTTTACCTTTCGTGGAGGATAGATAGACGGTAGTTTTCGGCAAAGAGGTTCGGATGTTATTTTAACCGCTGGATTTCAATTGAATTACTTATTACTCCATAGTTTAAAATTATAGTATTGTTGATTGAGTAAAGCCGTAAAGGAAGATGTATGTGTATGATTACTTGCTTCTTGCTATTCCTCCGTCATATTTATCGTCAACAAAAGAAAAATTGTCTAATGCACTAGATGGGGTGGTTGATGAGAATTGAGAGCCATGATGATTCTGAATGGGATGAACATGGTGTAGGCGGATTGGCCGCATTCGAAACTCTTGTCCTTGAGAATAATTTTCCTTTGAAATCATCTTTATCCAACGATGATACAAAGTTTGTAATATCCCAGGGTGGTCGCGACATTTGACGTCCTCATTAGACAAAATTTCTTCAAAGCCTTTTCTCCTTGCTGCCTTAAGTTCCCACTTCCCAGGGTGGGATACCACTACTTTTACAGCTATAGGCAAGGCTCTCTCAATTTTGATGGTAGCTGCCCAAAAGGTCTTCTTGTAGATCAGGATCATACTGTTTTGTTGCATGGTGAGCTTGACTATTTTTCGTATCATGGAACCTGTGCCTTTCCCTTTACGACAGACAAAGTTGACGATGAGTATATGAAAACATATTTTCAGATATTTTCTCAAGCTTGTCCCATTGAAGATCTTTTGGAGTGCGATACCTCTGATTCTGTGTCCAGGAATAAGGTTCTAGGAAGTTCAATGTGGGAAGAGCATTTGCCTATTTCAGAGCTTAAAGAAAAGGTGTTGGGCATGTGCTTGTTTCAATCATGGGAACTGTTATGTGTGGTTCGTAAAATTGACAAGGCTTGTAGAGAAGCAAACAACGAGCTTGAGATTGTGGTTGTATGTGCACCCCCATCTGATGTTATTGATCCACAACTGTTCCGTGACCTACTTATGAATGTCTTCGCCAAGATGAATTTATCTTGGTGGGTTGCACCCTATAAGACCTCAGCAAGTCGTAAGCTTCAGGAAGCCTTTGACCTTAAAGATGGGGTGATCGTTGTGGATCCTCGTAATTCATGTTACGAACCTTATGCTGGTATAATTATGGATAAATTTGGTATTGATACATATCCCTTCACTAAACAGCGTGTGATCGACACAGAATTGGAAAGGTTGAATCATGTTACCTTAAGAGTCATTGTTGATTTATGGGTCACGAGACTACGTTTTTCAATGCGGGACTAAGGTTAAGGTGCCTGTGTCAAGTCTTAAAGGAAAATATACTCTTCTTTTCTTCGTAAGAGGCTCCTATGGTAAAAGAATTCGTAAACTACTGGTTCAGTCTTATGGCAGGATTGCGCTAAAGTATAATGAATTTGAAGTGGTTTGTGTTTCCTACGATGGAAGGAAATGCACTTGGTGCTCTTGCTCCGTCACCTGTATTTAAAAGGCCATGGTTGGTATGCCCTTATAATTCTCATCAATCGGCTTTTGTGTGTAAGAAGTTGTTTATAGTTGGCTTTGCAATTGGGGACTGTGTTGCATTTAGAGATGATGGCCATATATGTTCACTAAGGGTTGATCGTCGTCTAAAATCTGGAGCTGATGTATTCGATGGAGATTTGGAGAAGGATGTCAAGTTTCTACTAAAAAATGCATATGATAGATATCTCTGATTGATTATGTGCAGTCTAATTATGTTTAAGCCATAATTTATCTCATGGTGGATGATGTGAGTTCATGCATTAATCTTAGCTTAGCTAAGCTTTATGGGCATATGTTTAAATTGCTTTCTTAGAACTGACATACTTGGTTTTACATGTTACGTTTTGTTCAGCTAGTTAATTTAGTGTGTTAATGGCTCAATGTGCATTTCAAATGCGTTGAGGTTTGTTTGGACTTCCTGTCTGCAGACTGCAGAGCAAGCAACACCATTACCTTCCTGACCCACAAATCTTCAGCATACAATACACTATACTCTGAGTTTTCACATTACATATATAATTGTTTCTGCTAAGAAATTAAGGGTTGTAATATGTTGTGAGATTTGATGTGGGCCCCAAGAGTGTTCGCCTGAGCTCCGATGTCCGTACACCTGAATCCTGCAAAATGATGTTAGACTACCCCGGGGGTGTTTCCGGGATCGCCCCTCCGACGCTCAAGTCAGTTGGGATTGAGGTAGAGAGATAAAGCCTAGAGAGAGATGCTCTAGTTTGTTAGGTGAGAATTGAATACCTGTTTATTGATTAGGCAGTTGGCTTTTATAGTGTTGGGGATTTCCCAAACAGGAAACATTGTTCAGATGGGCCTTTTTGGTGTCAATGGGCATGTTACCTTTTTAGGCAATGATTATCCCATCCTTTGAGAGGCTTCCCAAGTTCTTGTGATTAGGTCAACCTTCAGGTGGAACCTACTGCTGCCACCTGTCCCATGCTCCAGGGGGCTTCTATGCTCCTTATTGGGCCGCTGGTCAATTGAGCCCAAACAATTAGCCCCACGCCATAGATGGGGGACTTCGGGAACTTGACTGAAGAGGCGCCCGTTTGTGGCGGAATAGTGACCGTCTCATTTCAGACTGGCTTACTTCTTGTCAGAAGGAGGAGCGCCGACCGGGTCCCTTTACTTCCGGAGGGATACCGACCCGGTCATCTCTTGCTGGATGAGGAGAGGGTCGACCGGGTCCCTTCCTATGAAGGAAGGACGCCGACCCTGTTATCTTTAGTCGGAAAGCGGAGAGGTCCGACCGGGTCACTCCCTATTGAAGGAAGAATGCCGACCCGGTCCCTTCTTATTGGAGGAGGAGAGGGCCGACCGGGTCCTTTCCTATTGAAGGAAGGACGCCGACCCGGTCTCCTCTTATTGAAGGAGAAGAGGACCGACCGGGTCACTTCCTATTGAAGGAGGGATGCCGACCCGGTCATCTCTCGTTGGAAGGTGGAGAGGTCCGACCGAGTCACTCCCTGTTGAAGGGAGAATGCCGACCCGGTCCCCTTGTATTGAAGGAGGAGAGGGCCGACCGGGTCCCTTCCTATTGAAGGAGGGATGCCGACCCGGTCTCCTCTTATTGAAGGAGAAGAGGGCCGACCGGGTCCCTTCCTATTGAAGGAAGGAAGCCGACCCGTTCATCTCTCGTTGGAAGGTGGAGTGGTCCGACCGAGTCACTCCCTGTTGAAGGGAGAATGCCGACCCGGTCCTCTTTAATTGAAGGAGGAGATGACCGACCGGGTCCCTTCCTATTGAAGAAGGGATGCCGACCCGGTCTCCTCTTATTGAAGGAGAAGAGGACCGACGGGGTCCCTTTCTACTGAAGGAAGGAAGTCGACCAGGTTACTATTATTAAGCCCCAAATGTTCCCGAGTGAGTGCTAGCTGAAACGTACGTAGCCAGGCCTGATCAAGTATAGAAGCGACTCGGCAAAGGAGAGGGGCTCCTGTTGGCCGAGTAGGGTATTGGGCCACTCGAATGAGGGACTAATGAGCCCCAAGTTGGTCCGAGTGGGTGCCAGCTGATACTTGGCCATGCTCGACCAAGTATAGAAGCGACTCGGCAATGGAGGGGAGCTCCTGTTGACCGAGTAGGGTGATGAGCCACTCGGATGAGGGGCTAATGAGCCCCAAGTTGGTCCGAGTGGGTGTTAGCTGATACTTGGCCATACTTTACCAAGTATAGAAGCGACTCGGAAAAGGAGGGGAGCTCCTGTTGGTCGAGTAGGGTGATGAGCCACTCGGATGAGGGGCTAATGAGCCCCAAGTTGGTCCGAGTGGGTGCTAGCTGATAGTTGGCCATACTTGACCAAGTATAGAAGCGACTTGGCAAAGGAGGGAGCTCCTGTTGGCCGAGTAGGGTGATGAGCCACTCGGATGAGGGGCTAATGAGCCCTAAGTTGATCCGAGTGGGTGCTAGCTGATACTTGGCCATACTTGACCAAGTATAGAAGCGACTCGGCAAAGGAGGGGAGCTCCTGTCAACCGAGTAGGGTATTGGGCCACTCGGATGAGGGACTAATGAGCCCCAAGTTGGTCCAGCAAGTTGGTGCTAGCTGATACTTGGCCATACTCGACCAAGTATAGAAGCGACTCGGCAAAGGATGGGAGCTCCTGTTGGCCGAGTAGGGTGTTGAGCCACTCGGATGAGGGGCTAATGAGCCCCAAGTTGGTCCGAGTGGGTGCCAGCTGATACTTGGCCATGCTTGACCAAGTATAGAAGCGACTCGGCAAAGGAGGGGAGCTCCTGTTGGCCGAGTAGGGAGTTGAGCCACTCGGATGAGGGGCTAATAATCCCCAAGTTGGTCCGAGTGGGTTTCGTATTTCGGATGATGGGGCTGCGCCTATTTTGCCCGACCGAGTGTGTCCGACTTGACATGCCACATGGTCACTCTTGATACTTGGGATTTTGGGACCCTTGTTATAGGCCGAGCTGAAGGGGCGCCTTAAGGAACTTTGACGCTTCAAACTCCTTTGGTTTAGAATGTTTTTGCTCGAGTTTATTGGACTTCTCATGGAATGGGCTGAGTAGGTCCAGTTGGGCCTCTATTGGAAGCCCATTAAGGCGGCGTGGGGGGGTTTGCGTTGCACAACCCCCAAGGCGCTTCTATATATACTTGAGAGGAGAGAGATTTTCAGAGTCATTTGCTTACTTCCTCATTTTCTCTCTCTCAAAAATCTTCTAAATTCTCTCCCAAGTTCTTCCTCAAGCTTCTTTGTCTGACCAGGTACGCTCTTGTTCTCTTAAGTTTTCTTTTTCTTTCTTTTCCTTCGAATAATCTCGGCCGACTCCCTTGTTCATAAATAATGGGAGATTCGTCCGAGTCGTCGGCACCACCAGCCTCACCTCCCTATAAATTGTCCGAGGAGGTAAGGGGAATGGGAATAACGCTGGTGTCGGCGATAATAAGTTGCCCCGACCCCTCGGCTGTACCCGATGCGGTTGCTCTCCCGAGCCCGTCTTCTTCGGTGGAGGAGGAGGTCGAGGGTGTCATCCCCTACCCCTGGGAGGTATCTTTGGCCCATCCTCCTTCAAGGAGTTACTTAGACAGGTATTTGTCTTCTGATGTAGTAAGGGTGGCCATGCCGAGGGGAGCAGGAGAAGCGTCCACTTCGGGTCAGGAACTGGAGTATCCCGACCTCGATCCGAAAGGTGGTCCAGGGACATTCTTTCTCGAGCCCGGTGTGATAAAGTCTTTGACCGAGGACCTCAGAGGGACGGCAACGAGATTTCAAATAAAAGACTCGTACTATCTCGTCCGACCCGAGGCCCATCACACAGTCATCTCTCCTCCTCCCGGATGTATAGCGATCTACTATAAGTCGATGGAGATGGGGCTTCGGTTTCCTTTGACTTCTTTTGTCAAGGAGTTGCTGAATGCTTACAATTTGGCAATTTGTCAAGTTTCCCCCAACTCCTTGGGTGGGATCAACGCCTTCCAGGTCCTCTGCCACCTCATGAACATCCGACCAACCCTTAAGCTATGGAGGCACTTGTATAAGTTGGTCGAGGTCATGGCTGCGACGAACGGGCCGGGTTGGTGGAGCTTTCAGATCCGACCAGGTTATCGGACCGTCCTCAATCTCCCCACGTCTCAGAAGAGGTTCCGTAGGGAGTTTGCCTTCGTTTATTTTGGCGGAGGTTGGGGAATTCCCTTGGTCCCTCCCCCGACTGAGCCCCTCGTTGCTCTGAACTACCGAGTAGGCGAACTCGACGATGAGGAAGGAGCTGCGGCCTGTTATATGCAGACCGAGTCGAGAATCGTTAATGGGGGCGAGGTATTCGTACCCGGACAATGGTTGCCCGATTGCAAACTCTTCAAGGACGAACATTTCCTCTCGGCTATGGGTCTGAGTTCGACCTTCCCGAAGGGTAATCTGCCGAGGGAATGGCTTAGGATGATCGGAGTGATGCTTTGATCTTTCTATTTGACTAACACTTTTGCTTTTTGTTTTGTTTTACAGAGCCTGCCCGAGCATATATAGAAGAAGTAGATCCGACCATGGCTGATAAGTTGAACGTGGCAGCAATGAGAGCGGCTCGGCTGAAGGCCGAGATTGCGGCTAAGACCATGAAGGTCCCCGCTCCTCCTAAGGTTGCCGACCGACAGTTCATTTGTTTTTTTTTTCTTTTTATATTTTTGCTAACTGTTTTATGCCTTGCCTCAGGATCCGGCAAAGCCTAAGCAGAAGAAGAGGAAGGAGCGTTCCTCGGAAAAAGTCGCTCAAACCGAGAAGGCGGTTGCTCGGGCGAAAGCCGATCGAGAGAGGGCTGACAAGGCTGAGCGGGAAAAGGCTGCCAAGAGATCCAAATCCGTTGAGGTTATCAGCCCGAGGGGTGCTTCTCAACAGCAGCCTGATGGGGGAGCGCTCTCCCTTCACTCTTCAGATTTTAACCCGATTCGGAGCCCTCAGTATACTCCGATGTCTCCCCCTTACGAAGGACTCGGGGGTAGTCCGAAGGATGTAGTGGCCCCGAACGTCCCATTCACTGGGCTGAGTCGGGCCGAAAAAGACGGTCGTTGGACCAAAGCCCTGGATTACATATACACTCCAGTCGATCGGGAGTATATCCAGGTGACTCATGGTCAGAACGAGACCAACGAGCTATTCCGCTCTTGGCTTGATGTGAGCACACCTCTTCTTTTGCCGAGTTGCTTGTATGACCTTACATGTTTGTGTTTTCTAACTTGTTGTTTATTTTGTTTTCAGTTTTCCGCTCGGATGGCTAATGTGGCCCAGAACCGAGTAAGCCTAACTGAAGAGGTGGCCGCTCTCAAGGAGAAGGACAAGACACACTTTGACGAGGTCTATCGCGCCAAGGAGGACAAGCGGATAGCCGAGTCGAAGCTCAGTGATGCCGAGAGGGCCATTGAAAAAGACCAAAAAGGTTTCGAGGAGGAACGGGCTAAGTGGGTTAAGGAGAGAGCCGACCTGGTCCTAGTGCGGGACACTGCTTAGACCGAGAAGGCCGATGCCTTGGTCAAGCTGAAGGAGGCCGAGCAAAAGGTGACCGACCTTGAGGCCAAGCTGACCGAGTTGGAGGGCAAGGTCAAGACCGAGGAGCAGTGGTTCTCCGACTGGGAGAAATCTGATGCTGCCGAGGTCTATGCCAATGAGGTCAGCAGTGCGGCGCATAAGATGGGGGAGGACGAGGCACTTGATCGACTGAGAAAAGTCCTAGCCAAGTCCCATCCTAACTTGATCTGGGCTGACATTTGGTCGGGTTATCAGATGTCAATTGACGCCGACAACGCTGCTATCATGGCTCGGCTGAAAGCCGAGGGGGGTGAAGATGAGGAGGATGACGATGAGGAGGGCCAGGTGGACATCAACGTTATTGACGGCGATAATGACGATGATAATGAAGTCGATGCTGAGGCGGCCGACAATACTGGTCGTGGCGAGGAGTTGGTCGGTGATAACTCCGAGCCTAACGCCGAGAGCATGACTGATCTTCCCCCTCCCCCTAGCTCTTAGGATGTAGTTCTTGTACTTAGCCGTTTTTATTGTTTGTAAAGACTTCTGTAATGCTCGACCTTCTTTCGACCTTCTTTAATGAAACTTGTTATTTTGTCTCCAACTTGTTTGTTGATTGCAATATTTTCCGATTAACTTCATTGACTCCGACTGACTCGTTCATGAACAGATGGAGATGAGTTGGTCCATTTTCTGATTCTTGACTGGTTAAGCCTTTCCCGAATAAGTGTTATGTTGTCTAGTTTCATTTGCCAAATCTGGTATCTTATTAGTCGAACAATGAAAACTTGATTAATGGGCTGATTCAGTCGTAGAGTTGCCGACCAGCTATAATTTGTTTCAACTGGTTAAGTCTAATAGGCTGGTTATTATACAAAATATGCCGACCGACAATGTTTTGGCTATTTCTACAAAAAGAGCCAATTCTAGAAGGTTGACTTTGCTGCAAAAGTGCCGACCGGCTATAATTACAGCTATTACAATATTTGCCCCTATTGCAAGTAACAAACTTCACACAAAGTATTTTTTGAGGTTGTCTGCATTCCAGGGTCGGGCCAGGGGAACGCCCTCGGGGGACTCGAGTCGGAAAGTGCCGGGCTTGATGATTTATGTTACTCTGTATGGACCATCCCAGTTAGGTCCTAGCTTTCCTTTTAAGTGTGAAAGCCCAGTGGCCTCGACTTTCCGAACGACCCAATCACCGAGATGGATTGGCCGGGACCTCACTCGTCGATTAAACATCCGAGTAACTTTTTGTTTGTACTTGATGGATTTTAGCATCGCGTTGCCCCTTGTTTCTGACAACAAGTCTAAGTTGACCGGTTTTTCTTCCTCGTTCTTCTCGAATTCATAGAAGGTCATTCGAGGAGATGGGATTCCAATCTCCATTGGTAGGACTGCCTCGCTCCCGTACACAAGGCTGAATGGCGAGTGCCCCGTTGCCTCCTTGGCAGTAGTTCGGGCCGACCAGAGGACCCCGGGTAGATCATCGACCCATGCTCCTTTAGCGGCCTCCAAAGATTTCTTGATCCCTTTGAGGACAACTTTATTAGCTGACTCAGCTTGCCCGTTCGTTTGTGGCCTGGAGACTGCAGAGAATTTGGTACATATTCCGAAGCGGGCACAATATTCCCGAGTGGGGCCGCTGTTGAATTGGCGTCCATTGTCGGAGATTAGTACCCTAGGAACTCCGAATCTGGTGATGATGTTCCTCCAAATGAACGCTTGAACCTGTTTATCTGTTATAGAGGAGAGTGGTTCGGCCTCAGTCCATTTGGTGAAGTAGTCGATGGCGACTATAAGGAACTTTCTTTTACCTGAGGCTGGGGAAAATGGTCCGAGTAGGTCCATACCCCACTTATCGAATGGCAGAACTGCTTGAATTGTCGTTAAGGGGGTGGTTGGTGCTCTTGGGATGTCCGAGTGGATCTGACAGGATGGGCACCTCTTCACCAGCTCCTGAGCGTCTGATTTCAGAGTCGGCCAGTAATATCCGGCTCTGAGAGCTTTTCCGGCTATGGTTCTTCCCCCTTGATGGCTTCCACAAGCTCCTTGGTGGATCTCTCTGAGGATGTAATTCCCTTCCTCAGGGGTGACACATTTGAGCAAGGGATGGGTGAAGGACTTTTTGTAGAGTTGATCCTCGTGCCATAGGAACCATCCGGACTTGTGCTTGACCCGGTCGGCCTCTTTGTGGTCCTCAGGTAGTTTCCCATCTCTCAAATATCCGACTACCTCTTCCATCCAGGTAGATGTCCGATTCAATACGAGCTGTTCCTTACCATTGATGCTAGGCTGGCGAAGAACTTCCCACATGATTGTCAGGAGGCCGACCCTTGCCGACCTAGCCATCCGAGCTAAAGCATCAGCCTGCTGATTTTCTGATCGGGGTATATGAGTGATAGTGAACTAAGATAGCCGTTTGATGATGTCTTGGACCTTGGCCAAATACATTCTCATGTTGTCTTCTTTGGCCTCGTACTCGCCTGATACCTGACCCACTATCAGCTGGGAGTCGGATTTAGCATTAATCATGGTAGCCCCAGCTAGGATGCATAACTCCAGTCCGAGGATCAAGGCCTCGTATTCAGCTTCATTGTTAGAGCCCAAAAACTCGAATTTTATGGCGTATTCCATCTTTTCCCCGACCGGGGGTTTGACAATCAATCCGGCTCCGCACCCTGTCTTGGTGGACGAGCCATCTACTTGCAACTCCTAGCTATCATGCCTACTGACTGGGGGCCTGGTTGTACACTCTGTTATGAAATCGGCCAAGGCCTGGGCTTTGACCGCTCTCCTGGGCTAATATTCAAGCCCGAAATCCGCTAGCTGATCCGCCCAGTCGATCATCTGACTAGAATGATTCCTGTTTTCGATGAGCTTCCTGAGCGGTTGCCTCGTGAGAACTTTAATGGGATGGGCCTGGAAGCAAGGCTTGAGTTTCTGACTGGCCATGACTAAGGCAAAGACCATTTTTTCGACTTCGCTGTACTTGGCCTCTGCTCCTCGAAAGGCATGACTTATGAAGTAGGGCCGGGTCTTGTTTTTCATCTCTCTCGCCTATCGAGACCGCACGAGCGCATACTCTGAAACGGCTAAGTAAACGAACAGCGTTTCTCCCGGCAAGGGGGAAATAAGTTTGGGGAGTGTTGATAGATGGGTTTTGAGGGAGGTGAAAGCCTGTTCGACTTCATCGTCCCAAGTGAATTCTTTTCTTTTCAGAGCTTTGAAGAAGTGTAAGCTCTTATCTGCTGACCGGGATAGGAAGCGGCCGAGAGCGGCTAGACAGCCGGTTAGGCGTTGTACCTCTCTCACATTCCGAGGGGATTTCATTTCCATCACTGCTTTAACTTTGTCGGGGTTGGCTTCGATTCCTCTCTCATCAACCAGGAATCCGAGGCACTTTCCTCCCTTTACTCCAAAGACGCATTTTTTCGGGTTCAACATCATGCGGTATTGCCTCAAGGTACTGAGGGTCTCTTTTAAATCCGAGGGGTGATCGCCCTGAGTCTTGATTTTGACGATCATGTCGTCGACGTACACTTCAATGTTCCGACCTAGTTGGTCGCTAAATATTTTGTTGACAGTACGCTGATACGTAGCCCCCGCATTCTTGAGCCCGAAGGGCATCATCTTATAGCAATACACCCCTTGGTTGGTGATGAAGGCGGTGTGGATTCGATCATGCTCAGCCATCGGGATCTGGTGATACCCCGCGTTCGCGTCCATGAAACTTAGGAGAGCATGACCTGCCGTTGAGTCGACCAGTCTGTCGATCTTGGGCAGAGGATGGTTATCTTTTGGACAGGCCTTGTTCAGGTCTGTAAAATCCACGCACATTCTCCATGCCCCGCTCGACTTCTTGACTAGCACAACATTGGCGGCCATTCGAGTCCCGACACTCTTCAATGAACCCCGCTTCAAGCAATTTTTTAACTTCGGCAGCTGCCGCGGTGTTTCTTTCGGGGCCTTGAATCTTGATGCCTCAGCTTCTGTTTGACCGGCTTGAACCCTTCTTTGATGTTTAGCTCGTGGCACATCACTTTAGGGTCGAGCCCGGGCATTTCGGTGGCTTCGTAGGCAAAGACGTCTATGTACTCTGTTAGAACCTGAATGATCTCCTTTCTTGTTTGAGGGTCCATGGCCTTGCCTACTCTCAGAGTCCGTCCATGTCTCTCATCAATGACGACTTCTTCGTCATCCTCGGCTGGCTGAGGGCGCTCGTATTGCTTGGGGTTTTGGGTAATGTAAACCCCGAGGCCACTTGAGGGCTGGCCATCTTCTCGCTTTCTTTTCTTCGAGTCCTCTTGGACGTCGACCTTGCCCTTCAAGCTGTTCACATAACACTCTCTGGTTGCCTGCTGATCCCCCCTGGATCTTTCCGACTTTACCTTCGTCGGTTTCGAACTGCATGAGGAGCTGATAAATGGAAATTGCTGCCTTGACCTTGTTCAGAGTGGGTCTTCCATTATGATGTTGTATGGCAGAAGGATGTCTACCACTAGGAAGTCAATCGGTAGGCTTCTTCCTTTGCCCTTCTCTCCCATCCGAGTAGGCAACTTTATAGATCCGACAGGATGTACCGAGTTTCCCCCGAAGCCTATGAGTGGCTGATTGAGTGGGGTTACATCCCTTTCATTGTACTTCAGTTTCCTGAGGCACTCTAGTGTGATTATATCAGCTGAGGATCCACTGTCAACTAACACCCGTTTGACTCTGCATTAGCCACTTTGAGCTCGATGACCAAGGGGTCGTCGTGGGGCGTATGTAGTGGCCGACTGGATTCCCCAAATGTCATGATAGGGCAGTCGGGTTGGGGATGGTGGACGTCGAGCACTTGATGTTTTAGATTCTGGAGGTGGGCTTTGCGTGATCGGCCGGTTAGGCCACCCGACGCGAAGCCGCCCGCTATGACCCCGATGAAGCCCTCCGTATCCCCGCTGTTGGATTAACCAACTTTTTGTTTGCCTTTTTCCTCACTAGAGTGTTTGAGGTATCGGTTCAGCTTCCCCTGGTCTGCCAAGTTGTCAAGGATTTCTTGAGCTCCCTACAATCTTTGGTGGTGTGACCGCACTCCTTGTGGTATTCACACCACTGACTCTTATCTCTCCGAGCTGTTGTCGTCCTGATGGGTGGCGGGCGGGGGAGCATGGATTTTTCCTTTATGTCTAAGTTGATTTCTCTTCTGCTCTTGCTGAATCGGGGGTCGATGCCATGGTCGTTAAACCTGTCTGACAGACCACCTGTTTTCTGTTGCTTCGACTGGTCCTTGCAATTTCCTTCTTCCTTCCTTTTCTTGCTCCCGTCGTCTGAGTGACGACATATGTCTGTCGCTTGGATGAATCTTTGAGCCCGAGTCATCGCTTCAGAGAAGGTTTTAACTTCGTTTTCTGCCAAGGACCATCTTAACCGACCGAGTTGGAGTCCGGACATAAAGGCGGTGAATGCCACCGCGTCTTGTAGATCTGATATTTTCAATGATTCCTCGTTGAATCTTTTGATGTAATCGGCCAGACTTTCATTCTTCTCCTGCCTGACTCCCATCAAGTGGAGACTAGTTTTCTTCTGCCTTTTGCCGGCTACAAACTAGTGGATGAATAGGTCTTCGAGCACCGAGAAATCGGTTATTATCCCCGCGGGGAGCTCTTGGAACCAGTTCAAGGCCAGTCCTTTCAATGTTGTGGGAAAGAAACGACACCAAGAGGTCTCGCAGCCAGTTTGAACGCTCATTTGTGCTTTGTATGTAGCCATATGATCATCCGGGTCGGTTAGGCCCGCGAATGGTTCAATGGTAGGCGTTTTGATTTTTCCCGGGCTGGGCGCCTCAAGTATGTCCTGGCTGAATGGGACCATAAACTTGAGCGCCCCGCTGTTGATCCGAATGGGTTTTGATTGGGCTGAGTCGCCGTGCCCTTCACGCTGAGCAGCTTTCTTATCAAGAATGCATCGAGCGTCTAAACCCTTGCTGAGCCGCTTCTCGTTTAAGAAATGTCGAGCGTCATGGGGTTTTTTCCCGACGTTACCCCTGGGCGACTTGGACACGTGCGTCTCCTCACCCCGCCGAGTGGATCTCCCTTTAGACCCGTGCCGCTCTTCCTCCCCCTGTTTGGATCGTTGCCGATCGTGCTGACTATGCTCCCTCGTGCCCGAGCCGCGCTAGGCCAGGCTGGCCTCGGCTCTGCCCGAAGGGAAGGGACCGGGGTTTGGTTTTTAGGGGGTGAAGAAGCGTCCTTGTTGTAGGTTGGCTAACATATCCATCGGGCTTTCTTTGCTAGGTACGTTTGGAGGCGAGCGGCTATCGGGTTTATATCCGCCGTGGATATAGGATGGGGGTCGGCGTGTTGTAGGCTCTTGTGAGGGGTCTGTCTATTTTCGATGGACCGTTCCTCTTCATGGTCGAGGGTTTGAACGGTCGGTGTCTGGGCCGTTCGGACCTCCGTTGGTGAGATGGTGAAGGATCCCTTTCGGACCTACGAGCCGTCTTGAGGGATGTCTGGTGCGAGTGCTCTTGGCTGGGGCCATTGTGAAGTGGATCTTACTGAGTGGTGGCGAAGTGACTTTGATTGTAACTTCCCCACAGACGGCGCCAAACTGTTTCTGCTAAGAAATTAAGGGTTGTAATATGTTGTGAGATTTGATGTGGGCCCCAAGAGTGTTCGCCTGATCTCCGATGTCCGTACACCTGAATCCAGCAAAATGATGTTAGACTACCCCGGGGGTGTTTCCGGGATCGCCCCTCCGACGCTCAAGTCAGTTGGGATTGAGGTAGAGAGATAAAGCCTAGAGAGAGATGCTCTAGTTTGTTAGGTGAGAATTGAATACCTGTTTATTGATTAGGCAGTTGGCTTTTATAGTGTTGGGGATTTCCCAGACAGGAAACATTGTTCAGATGGGCCTTTTTGGTGTCAATGGGCATGTTACCTTTTTAGGCAATGATTATCCCATCCTTTGAGAGGCTTCCCAAGTTCTTGTGATTAGGTCAACCTTCAGGTGGAACCTACTGCTGCCACCTGTCCCATGCTCCAGGGGGCTTCTATGCTCCTTATTGGGCCGCTGGTCAATTGAGCCCAAATAATAATATATTAGGATGTATGCATTTTCTACATCGTCCATCCTTAATTCATGGTCTTGAAATACAACTACAAATTCGCAATCAAGCGAAGTTCAAGAGAACCGGGAGAGACGAGTCGAAACTCGAAATCCCATATACTATGACTGCAAGTGCAAGCACTGGTATTGCGCATGATCATATGTTAACTTGTTGAGGAATATTATCTTAATTTCTACTGTATTTACAGTACGCCTCATAGTTTGTTCAGACTTCAGAGGATGTATTGATTGGCATTATTCATTATAATTTTTTTTCTAAAAAGAATTATGTTTTAATGAGTGGCTTTAGTTATACGGAGTAGAATTTTTTTTTTTTTTTTGAATAGAACCCACCAAAGGGGAGCTTACTGCATTAAATCAGAACGAGCATCAACAATTACAGAACTAGAAAGATCACTAACCCAAACACTTTCTCCCTCCTCCATAGTGGTAGGATGAGCTAGGTTATGGGCAACATTATTACAATTACGCTTAACGAACGACCATAAGACACAATCAAAACTACTAGCTAAAGATAAAATGTCTTCTACAATTAAGAACAAGATGTTCGCTCCCTTCTCCTTCTTCTGTATTGCAGTAATAACCGTTTCATTATCATTCTCCACGACGAGCTTAGAGAAACCCCAACGACGAGCCATCTGCATCCCCCAACGGATTGCCAAAGCTTCCGCCAACATAGCCTCATTCTCGTGCCCCAACCCCTTCGAACCACACGCCAGCACATCACCCCTGTTGTCTCGACACACAATGCCCAGCCCCGTGCCCCTACCTTCCTTCACTCCTGCATCAACGAAGTAGAATTTTAGTTATTATGAAATACAAATCATACCATTTTATTCCTTTATAGAGTTTGTCTCTTTTTAGATGAAGATGGCTTCAAGGTAGTGATTCAAAGTGGCAAATTATTATAATATAGTAGTATATCTGTATATGATATAAATTCAATGGTCTTGATCCAGTAACAGATTAAGGACAGAGATTGAAACCTTGATTTCGAATTTCGATAACTTAAAGTAATTCTACTTCCATCCCTTCATTTGTGAAGTGAAAGATGATCAAAATATGAGAAATTATTCTACTTTGGAGGAAGTTTGTGAACAACTGGCACAAACAGGAAAGTCAAATGTATATTTTTTGTTTGACAGATTAATACGTCTCATATTGACTCTTCCTGTGTCAACAGCTACCACTGAAAGAGCATTCTCGGCCATGAAAATCATGAAGACAAGACTGCGTAATAAAATGGAAGATGAGTTTTTGGCGGATAGCTTAGTTATTTATATTGAAAGAAAAATTTCCAAGAGTTTTAGCACCAAGTCAATTATTGATGATTTTAAAATTTTGAAAGACCGTCGAGCCTTACTTTAGTTCTTTTTTCAATAGTGGGATCATGACACTTGTGGTTTTGACATTTTTACATATATTTTATTCCAGTATTTTTGTTTAATCTATATTTTTACATTGGATTTGGAAGTAATATTCATATGTTCTTATAGTTTTATACTTTCATATATGTTAATATGTTATTGTGGAAAAATCTGGCCCCCTGTAGCAAATCTTTCAAGATCCGCCACTACCTTCATAAAGAAAAGTTAATTCTATTTCTATTATCTGCTCGGATTTTTGTTTTGATGTGTTTTTTTCCCTCCTGATTTTAAACAATCATTTGTAAAAATATTTTTATTTTCTTGGTAATGGAAATATATTGATATTTAAATAATTATAATATATTATACCTGGTATTATAGATTGAAGTTGTGCTTGAAGTTTAATCTACAATTGCATTTTTAGATTCGAATTGGTATCACAACTTGTTGTTAGTCAGTACTCACTCTCATGCAAACCTGATATTCATCCAAATAAAATAAAATAAAAAAATATATTCAATAAAAAAACTTTACTAATAAGTTTCGACAATCGACAGTACAAGATAAAAATCTGGATTTGGTTCCCTTGAGGCCTTGATGGCAATTGTGTATTAATCGCCAGTGGAATCACTTCTTCCATTGAAGTAATATCAAATTTATTGCAGTTTCAATTCCTAAATATTGATTAAAATGTTCCAAAATCCAAACAAATTTTTTTTAAAAAAAAACTCCAAATTTGTATCCAAATCAACTGAATATCACAAAAGTTCAGTGTTTTCGTAGCTAAGATGCTACAATTAGTCATGAAGCTTTAGTAGCTTTGTTTATTAGCTTTTGGTTTTTCGCATTTATTCTACACCAATCAGGCAATCAACCAATATTAACATTTAAATTACCAAACACTTTTTATCAATAGCCAGAGCCAACATAAACAACCAATAAAATTAGTCGGTCAAATTAGCCAAGTAAAATAGCCAACAACCAATTGTCAAACATCTAATATACGTAATGGATATTAGGATATGAAAAAAATAGATTTTGGTTTCTAATAAACAACTAAACAAAATCTTAAGTATACACTTCGTTTTCCTAAAGAAAGTAAACATTTTGTTATTACATTCGATTTTTGTAAGTTTAAGTTTACATTAGCTATTTAGCTCAAAAACAAACGTATTCTAAAATGAGATCCATATGTTCATAATTTTTTTTTGTTGTTAGTTACACATTGCCATATTGGGATGGGTTGAATTGGACCTGCCTATCTAAATTCTAAGGTTAAGAGTCCAGCCCATAAAAATAAACCCCCCCATCTCAGGTCCCCATGAGGATTCGAACTCTCCCCTACCGCAAAAATCCAATATAAGTTCCCAGCTGAATTACACCACATTCTCCATATTTCTGAACTTATACTTGACATATGTATGAGGATAACTTTAAAGTGAATACTAATATCACATAGACAATCTTATTCTTCATTCTCTAAAGACACACACTGACACACATACATATACATAAATGTACAAAGCAATCCTGATTAAGAAACTAAAGCTACCTCGTCTTGCTTGATTTTGGCAAAACTTCCTACATTAGAGAAAATGTATTATGATATGATAGAGTTTGTGGAGCTTCAATAGGCATCTCACAGTGAGATGCCAAAATGACATCTTACAAGGATACCAAAGTGCTGGAGGTACCAAAGTGTTGCTTTGGTACCAAAGTGTTGCTTTGGTACCAAAGTGTTACTTTGGTACCAAACTTACACTATGATACCAAGTAAGAGTATAAGCTGGTACCAAAGCTCAGCTAAATTGGTACCAAAGTTAACTTACACTTTGGTACCAAGTAAGAGTTATTTTGGTATTCGTATCACTTTGATTGAGTTTTAGTACCAGCTTATACTTTACTTTGGTTCCTCCAACACTTTGGTATCCTTGTAAGATGCCAGACGCCAACAGTTTCTCGAGTTTGTGAGGAGGAAAAATATATCAGCATGTCCACATGTGTTTCTGAGGTAAACTAAATTTAGGAAATACAAGTAAAAAGTTTCAGAAAAAAGAAATTAATTGAAAGTTTTCCGAAATCGTTGTATGCAGGATTAGGGGTAAGTTTAGGCCTATGACAACATCATACAGAGTTTCGAATGCCGTTGAAATCTACTTTCTTAGTAGTTAAAGGTTTAGAAATTAAGAAACATTCTTTTTAACTTTTGGGACCCAATGGTCCAGCATTTGTTATAATGTAATGGAGAGTACTTGCACCAACTAAGTCACTATCTAGTATCTAGTTAGAAAATTTCTGACTGCATACTGATGGAAATCTTTCAAGATCCTACCCATTGTGTTATGGGTGCCGCCCGCTTGTCCGCCACCGGCCTTCGCATCCTAGGCTGATGTCGAACATGGTTGGAGTTCATCGACAAATTTACCTAGTTAACATTCAAGGCATAGTTTGGTATACCACAAAAGATAAGCTTTCTAATTTCCAAGAGTGGCTATTTACATGATCTCACTATTAGTAGCCCATACGCTTTGCTAAAGCTCCTCATTATGGAACTTTATATCAGTGCCCACAAAAAACTATTCCTACAAGCTAGTTTTTTGTGTGTGCCAAACATAGCCTAATATCTTTTTTAACTTTTTTTTTCTTTTTTTGGTACCAAAACCCTATTTAAAATCCGAGTGCCAACGTAAGGGTAACTTCAAAGTGAAGGCCTCATTATTTTTGCAATGTCATAAGGATGCATCTGCATTAGTACCACCTCCATGACGGCCTGCAGTTGTGTTCTTCAGTATCTGCATTATATAACAAAATCATCAGAAAACCCAATGACAAAGAACTGTTGATCACCTGGTAGCAAAAGGCAAACATCGCAACATTCATATCAGTAGCTTCGCAAAAATAACAAGATAAAGATGAACTTAGGTAGTGTCCTTGCTGTTCTGTTTAACTTATTACAGAAAAAATAAGTTTAGATGTACATAAGTTTCAATAAGTTACAAAAATAAGTTCAAACTAGCCAAGATCAATTGAATGGAACACACCCTTCTAAGTTTACTTTTCTAAAACCTAACCTTAACGATGCGGCAAAACTTATCACCTAGAAAAATTTAGTTTCACAAAATAATAGTTTTAGAAAGGGCCAATAACATTTTATATGTACACTCATTTCTAATTAAAGGTTTAAGGGGCAAACAAGTTGAGATAAAGCTAATAAATTCAGTTAGTGGATTTTAAGATAAAAAGAACAAAGTCATAGGCCCGTATATACTCTCTACTTCTAATTCTCATCATAAATCAATTAGACCACACCTATCTCCACAGGCCACAGCATATAGGTCTCACATATTCAACAAATTCTAACAGAAAGCACTCAGACTGCATGAGCAAGCTCTTACTCAGTTAGAAGCATTCATCAAAGAATAAGTACTGTAAAGGCATTGCAACTGACAGAGCCCGTGGAGTTATGCTAGCAAGTTCATGAAGATGCAACACATCATAGCTGATAATATCAACGTGGTTGGCGATTTACGGATAGGATCACATGAGCAAAAATTATCAAGAATTTGGGTCGGACGAGTGAGGTTGCCATCTGCACAAAAATGTCAAATGTGCATGGGTCGCCAACCTGCACAAAATGTCCATGCCAGCTACATACTAGTACATTGCACATGGTCTTTCAATCTAAGGGTACACAGAATTGCACATGGTCTTTCAATCTAAGGGTACACAGAACAAATTAAATTTCGTAACTTGCTCTATTAGTTAATAAGTTGTGCAAATTAAAGCAAGCAGACCAACAAATATACGTGGAAAGCTATTAAGCTAAGCCTAGGTTATGAATACCTTACATTGCAACTTGCATGAAAGCAAAAACATCACTACCAAAGTGCATTAGATAGCCAAACAACTAGCGTGCACCCCATAGCAGTAGATGCAGACCAACGTGAGAAAATAATGCACAACCCAATTAGCCAACCTCAGCATGAAAATTCATTGATACCATGTGATATAGCATCAGTAGAAATAAAAGGCCGAGGAATGGGATAGTGGACCCTGCACCCCATACTAAGAAAAATTCAAAACATATGAATCATGGGCATTTTGTCTTCATTCATAACCCCTAAAACAAGAGCATTGAGAGGCCATATCAAATGGCATATTTGTTATATTCATAACTCGCGTTTTTGGTTCTCATGACTTCAAATAGGGGATATTTTTTGAGGCGAAAATATAGAATTTTTTCCCCATATATTGTCAAAGGAAGTTTTAATTCCATCTACACGCCAAAGTTAGAATTAATTCCCTACATACCGTCCACGTAGGATAGCTCGTCAGAAATTTGGTATTTTATTGTACCTAGGCAAAACCGCTACTTGAGGTAGCGGTTAGTAATGATTTTGATCCGTGAAGCTAAACCGCGACTATGAATAGCGGTTTACTTCACAGAACTCCACAATTACAATTCTTCACTCTCTCTCCTCTCTTTATCCGCTATCTCCCCTGATTTCGATCTCCACTCACTAGTCCATGGCAGCTTATGGATCTCCTCTCCACGCCCTCGCCCATAGATGGCTTTGTCAGCGCCGCCACACGATCGCAAATCGCAACCGTTGTCCATCTCTGTCCACCGCACTCAAGCTTCAACTGCTACAACCACCCAGTTGCTTCTCACGTCACGCTCTCTTTCTCCATTGCATGCAGCCGCCACCACCCACCATCTTTGATACAACTCCACCACCACCACTCATTGTCTCTTCGTCGCCGGAAACACTTAGCTTAGGTCAGTTTGTGATTTTTTTTGTTATTTTCAAAATTATCAACCCCAAATGAACCTTAATTGTTAGAATTAACTAAAAATTGATAATGTAGATATTTTATTGCATACTTAGTTGCAATTTTATGTAAATTTGAGAGCTGAATTATGGTGTGAATTTTGATGATGTAGGTAGTTTTAGTTGGAAAAATGTGAAATTTTGATTTTTTTTTTTATGCTCTTCATACATAACCGCTACTCCAAGTAGCGGTTTTATCTACTAAACCGCTATTTGGAGCAGCGACTTCCTCATATGGATCAATTTGAGATAAACCGCGATTTACAGTAGCGGTTTTATCTAAAGAAAATTTTGAAAAATATTTTACGGCGACGTGGGCGGTAGGAAGGGAAATAATTTTGATTGTAGCGCACATCGGAATTAATACTCCATTTTACAATATCTAAGGAAAACATTCCGAAAATATACGAAATTGAGCTCAATTTTCTTATCTCCAAGACGAGGTTGACAACCCTCGGCTGAATCCTCGTTACTACTCGACACCCATACCCCCTAACATTGTGGAAATGCCAGAACTGTCCCCAGTGCTATAACATATACGTTATACGTATATGAGCTTATGATACATCAAAATCACAAAGTGGGAATGTGATGGGAGAAGGATATGATGCTGACCATATTCTTTTACATGACAATATGACAATACATGTAACTTTACATATACCCATACTCATAGTTGATCATA
The DNA here is from genome assembly GCA_947648045.1 of Beta corolliflora. Classification (NCBI taxonomy): domain Eukaryota; kingdom Viridiplantae; phylum Streptophyta; class Magnoliopsida; order Caryophyllales; family Amaranthaceae; genus Beta; species Beta corolliflora. Next base: position 108,897 of record CANSZD010002309.1, read on the forward strand.
CTTTGCATGCAAAAACATTATGTTAACTATTTTCTATCACAGTTCATACATTTGATCACAAAAGTTAGTAAAATGTAACAATCAAACAAAAATAGTAAAACGTTTTGAAACTTACATGTCTAAGCATCTGATTCTCATTCTGCAAAGTAGACAGTCTTTCATCCAACTCTGAGTTTCTCTTCTCCAAGTCTTTCACTCTTGTCTCCAAATCACTCAAATATGCCTTCTTTCTCTCTCTTGCTTGTTGCGCTGAAACTCTATTCCTCAACAACCTGCCCACATAAACCAAAAATGACAAAAAAATTCCCACTTCTGATTTTCAACAATCAAATTACCAAGTTCGCCTGAAATGGTTTCATGAATTTCCAAAGTCCCCTTGTTTTCATATTTTGTGAGAAGATATTTAGACTATGTTACTTCGGACTCTTCATTTTTCCCTCTTAGTACCCCATATCGGATCCTTGATACTTTACATGATGAGTACGGATACTTGGACACTTTATTTTGGGCCAAAATCGACGAACTTTTCATAAAATAGACGAGTAACACTTGTCCAACATGAATACCAGAGTCCGAGTAACATAGATTTTTACCAAGAAACTAAAACAATGAAAAAAAATCAAATGCAGCTTTACTTTACCTCTTCAAACGTTTGCTTTCTTTGTCAGCTGGACTTCTACCCCTCTTCCTTTGGCTCTGCCCTGATGCTTGAACCCGGTCCGGCCCGGCTGCTGAACCGGTATCTCGTCCGGAAGCCGAAGTTCCACCCGGTTCACCTCCCATTTCCGGTACTCTCCGGATTTCATCATCACTCTCCATTCCTTCAACAAAATTTAACCATCAATAAATCAGATTAAATATTTAAAAAACAGAGAAAATAAATATTTAGACTTTCTAGAGAATATAATGAGAAAATTACTATTAAAAATTTGCTCCAAATCCCAAGATATTGGGAAAATGAACTTTACCCATTCCAGAAAATTCCAATTAACTCTAAAATATCATCTAAAAAATTATATTTTCTCTAAAATCCCAGTTTTTAAACCATGATTCCCTCATTTTCCACACTAATTACATAATAAAAATCATAACTTTATCTAAAATCCCAACTCCTTTTACACTCCCCATACAAAAAATTTCTAACTTGCAAATCCAAAAGTTAAAATCTCAACTTTTATTTACAAAATTCCCTCATTTTCAAACAACCCCTTTCACAAAAATCTAAAATTTCACCAATACATCAAATGGGTACCTAAAATTTCCTAATTTCCAAACTACCCATGTCACAAAAATCTTAAATTTCACCAACAAATCAAATGGGTACCTACAAATTTCCTCCATTTTCAATATTTCATCCTAAAAATCCAAAAAAAAAAACTGAAAAAATAAAAAAAATACTAACCTTCTTTAACTTCAAGTTGAAGAGCAGAACCAGAAGATCTCTCACTACTAGAAGGCAAAGAAGTAGCAGCAGCCGAAGTTGCACTTGTTGTAGCTTGTTCTTGCATTTTTTCTTACCGTAAAAAAAAACCCACAAAATTCAAAAAAAATTATATATAAAATAAAGCTATGTTCTTCCTCTGTTTTTTTTTTTTTGGAGAGAGAAAAAGGCGGGATATTTGTTGAAGAAAGTACTTATTTTTTTCAAGAGTTTTTTTACAAGTTAAAAAAAATAATGAAAATGGAGGAGAGAGAGTGAGAGAGCCGTGAGATGGTGATGAACGATGGAGGAGACCAAACGTGGAGGTAATATAGCCATACACATTTGTGCTATAATCAAAGGCTTAAAAATGAGGATCGTGGAGGATTTATGACTGTTAGATTTGGAGAGAGAATTGATGGAAATTAACGGTTTGTGATTGGTTTGAGAATTATGGGCATTTATAAGATGTGGAATATTGATAATTGTCATGATTTTCTGACCTGGGTATGTGCTGGCTGAAAAGGGAAATGGTGGGAGTGGTTTGGTTTTGGACATTAGGACTATTTTGTCCTTAGTTTGTAGGTGTAAATTGGGTATGTGAGGAGTTGTGGATTGAGGAGTTTTTGGGGTAAAGCCAATTTATTGAATTCTAAATTCCTAATTCCTAGGTACAATAACTAGACATACCATGAGCTTTATATTTTTATTTTATGGGGGAGAAAGGCAACATGGCTAGGGAAGTGTTTTCAATAATCAATATTACTACTTCCTCCGTTTTTTTTAATGCAAGTAACACTTTCCTTAAAAGAAATTTTTAATTAGTTGCAATACTTTCTACTTTTGCTTTTCCTTTCTCTCTATCTCTCTCCAATCACATGGGGCCCTCTCCTTTTTTCCTCTCTACATCTCTCCTACCCAAATTTTGCATTGGAGTTTGTGAAAAAAAAAGTGTTGCAACTAAAAAGAAACGGAGGAAGTACTATGTTTTAGGCCTTTTTGTTTTTTTGGGGGATTGAATAGAACTCAACTAAGTTGAATCGAATTAAACTGGAGTAAAACTGTAAGAGAAAAGTAGTTGAACTTAACTGAATTCAATTGGGGTGAGTTGAATTAAACTGAATTGAATTGAAACTGTACGCAAAAGAACAGGGCCTTAGGATGCAATCTCTTCATCTTATAAAATTTAAGTTTAATATTAAATTAGTTCAGGTAAGTTTCAATTAGTTCATATCTTGAATGGTAGCAACGAAGTGTCTAAGAGATACTCCCTTTGCTTTTTTTTTTACCTGCTACATTTTCCTTAAATTAGCTCTTTTTTACTTACTACATTGTTTGAACTTTCCTTATTTGGAGACTTGGCCCACCAAAAAATAATAATTTTTAATTATATTTTGTACTTTTTTTTTACTATTTTTCCCTTCAAAAAGTAAGACAACCCCACCTCATTTAATACTAAAAGGGTCAAAAAGTAAACCAAAAAAGATTGAAAGGGACATCTCCTAAAAACTAGTGAAAACAACAATGTAGCAACTAACAAAAAGCAGAGGGAGTATGTGAGGAGCTTGTCTAGGCATCTCATCGTGAGAGGCCAAAATGGCCTCTCACAGGGGCACGCTTGACATTTCGCACAAAAAGACAAAAACATGACACCGAACTTTCAGTGCCAACTCATACCAAAGTTCAAGAAATTGTACCAATATCAAAATAACTCTTATTTTGGTACCTAGTGTAAGTGAACTTTGGTATCAACTTTAAGTTTTGGTACCAATTATACTTACGTTAGCACCAATTATACTTACGTTGGTATCACTAATACCTCCTTTGGTACAGTAATTTGGTATCAACTTTAAATTTGGTATCTGTATTGGTACCAATTTTACTGAACTTTGGTATAAGTTGGTACCAAAGTTCAGCATCTGTTTTTTGTCTTTTTGTGTGAGAGGTCATTTTAGCCTCTCATGATGAGATGCCAAGTGTTTCTCGTATGTGAGATAGTTAGTAGCGCAATTGATAAGAGAAATTAAATGTTAAATATTTTGAGTTTTTTAGGACAATGGTACTTTTTTTAGCATAAAGTTAATAGTACTTTGATTATTTCATTTAATAGCTAGATGTAGACAAAATCATTTTTTTGCTAAGATAAGGGTGTTATAGAGGGTCTCGATTTCAGCTAAGGTGGGGTGTGACTGAGATTATTAGTGTGACTGCTAAATAGATGTCTTGAGTGTTACTAATGAAGTTTCTAGTTGGAGCAAAGTCGTTCTTAAAAAGTTGTCCAAGTTTATTTTTAATCATATCAAATGAGTGTAGAAGCTAGAAGGTGCCGCGCTACATAATAGTACGAGCAATAGGAGGCTTGAAATGCTTAATAAGTTAATAGTGTTAGTCATAATGAAAGTTGTTGAAACCCAATAGGTTGCAATTTATGTGAGTTAACATTGAGAAAAGAGGAGAGAAAATACCAATTTATAAACTAGTTGAGTTACTTTTATTATAGTCAATTGGTTTTAGAATGAAATCTCTTTTGGACATTTATTTGGACCAGACTCTTCTTCAAGTTGACTATGTTGCATGCTTATATTTTACTTCCTCCAATTATTTGTATTTTAAAATATATGCTTGCTCTTATCTTAACTTACATATAATTAAGCATAACTAATTTTTAGGCCCGGGCTATTCCCCGAGTAATTATAATTACTCCCTCCGTTCTTTTTTAAATGTAACACGTTGACTTTTGGGTACTATTCATTCACCTCCCTTTGACCATCAACTCATGTGGGATCTTATTGGATTCGTCGTGATATACACTTTCCAAATATGTATTTCTTATAATTTTTACATTTATAAAATTAGAGATATTGTGGGTTAAAGTTGTGTCTCGACAAATGTTAAAAGTCAAATGTTATATCTATTAAAAAACGGAGGGAGTATCATTTATTAATATTTTACTTTAAAATTATAACACCAAACATTACTTGGTTTAGTGGTTAGGACTTTAGTATATAAGTTTGAAGTCATGGGGTCAAATCTTATAACATGTATTTTCTAATTTTTCTATTGTATGTGGAGTACATGAAAGAAACACTCTAAGGTAGAGCGCCACGTGGCACAGTTCCTTGTTTAGGAACGCCTTTTAATATATTAGTATAGATAGATAGATAGATAATGGGCAAAAGTATAGTTACAGATACTAGAAAAATAGTGACTAAATTAAAATTAATATGAAGGAGTATTCTATAAAATAACTATGGTTATATTACATTAGTCATTTGTTTATGTAAGTCACCATTCTTTTTAATGTACATACCTAATCTATGATTTCCCACATACGTCACATATCACATTGCATGATAATCCCTAAAAGCAAACTAGACATGATCTAACTAACCACCGTCACAAACTCACAATACAAACATGATAAGTAAAATTGCTCATGATCAATATACTTCTTCAATGGTTAAGAAAATATGATATAATCATGTTAAGTATAGTGCTCATTGTTGCAAACATTTTTAATACTTTTTGTGTTCTCAAATGAGTGAAACACTTATCTTTTTTATGTGAGAATTTTTTTTAAAATTGTTTCACTTAATTTTAAAACTGAGAAAGTATGGCTTTTTATTCTTTCGGGTTCATTGAGAATCCACCCTGTTTGGGCCCATTTCCTGGATTGGCCCATCTATGGTGAAATGACTAAAATACCCCTGCATTAAGGGAAGACAATCCTCCACCAGCTGGAGCTGACTAAAATGTCCTCATTTATTGGAGGTCTCATCCTCTATAAATAGGGGTTGTCTCATCAGACAAATGTATTCAATTCTAACCTAACAAAACCAGAGCATCTCTCTCTACATTTACTCACTTTCTCTCTCTACCTCAATCTCAACTGACTTGAGCGTCGGAGGGGCTTTCCCGGGAACACCCCTGGGCCAATTTTTCCTTGTATTTTGCAGGATGGTCGGAGACCCCTCCCTCAGCACCTCAGACCTTCTCGGGATTTGAAGACTCTCGACACTACACTCACATTTGACAGTTTCTAGGCAGAAACACACCCCAAGAAGTCAAAGTCAATAGATCAACTTGTCAACAAAGACTAACGAAGATCAATATTCAAACTAACAGACCCTTGGCGCCAAAATACAAAGCAAAGGAATGGTTGCCAAAGACTATCTGATATTCAAATCCAAGAGAAATTTAGTCCAAGAATTGTATTTTAAACATGGCCGATAAATAGAAGTCTCATCATCCATAGAAGCAAAACAATGCCACTACAAGCAACCAAATTTATCTTTAAAGTTGGCCGTAATTTTATCCTAGAACTAGCATGTTTTAGTGCAACTTAGCATAGTTTTAGTTACAAGTGTTGTTGTTCATCAACCATATATGCAATCATTGTAAATTTGTAATGGATGTATTCCTCTTCTTTGCAATGATATCCAATGTTGGATCTTCCGTTACTTGTTCTCTTGCTAAGTTTGTGAATTGTGAGTTCATTTTGAGTTTGGTTATTATACTTGTTGTCCTCTTCCAAAGATAGTAATTCTTCACTTATTTGTTGGTAATTTTTCTATATTTATATTACTCGTATGTTCGTTTCAAAAAAAAAAAAGATTACTCGTATGTTAGCTAGGGACCCTTAAATACAAGGACCGGTAACTCTAATGGACATACCCCCAAGGCACTCTAGACCCTAGACGACGGGATATCATTTACTTGTTTGCATTTTTGCGTCAACACTTATAATCTAGATACTTCTTTGATGGTTGACAATATATGATGTAAATTACCTCCTATGTTTTTTATTAGTTGCAAAGCTTTGACTTTCATACTTGTCAACACATACATTCGAGGCTTTGACCATGTCTTTAATCATTCATTAGTGAAAATATTTAAATTTTTTTTTTTGTAAATACACTTTGAGCTCCAACAACATCTATCTATACAAATATATAAAAAGGCGTGTCTGATAACGTATACACGCCACGTGGCACCTCTCTTACTCCACTAGAATTGTCCAATGTGTACATATGTCATGTCAACAAACAAAACTAAATTGGCTTGCAACAAGATTTGAACCCGTAACATCTTGCTATTACACATAGCACAATTACCATCTCAACCAACTTTTAATCATGTTTTAAATGTCTACATTATTATATTTGTACCTTTTAAATGTTGAGTTTTCTTTAGAATTTTTTGTCAGGAGGGGCCTTTTAAAACATTTTGGTTGTGAGCAGAGACCCAAAAAAAATTAATTGTGAACAGGGACCCAATTACACACTTTGTTTGTTGTTTAGGACCCATGGTCATATTCCGGCAATAAAGTCAATTTCCCGGCGGTTGACTTCATCTAATCACCTTTTCCCCTCCTCAATCTCATGCGTGAGATACACCCTTTAACTTTCATTCTTTCCCCCTCAAATCCCCCTCTCTCTTCAATTTCCTTCGAAAAGAAAATGGTGGCTCCATGGGAAACTCTGCCATCCTCGGACGCAATTTGAGTAATGATGTGAATGTGACTATTAAATTCGTTTTTTTTTTCCCCGAAGGAAATTGAAGAGAGCGAGGGATTTGACGGAGAGGGGAGAAGATGATGAAATCGTGGTTGGGAAGAAGAATTGAGGGAGAGGGAGAGGAGTTGCCAATTTGCCATGGCAGAAAGAGGAGAGAGAAAGGGGTCAGGGGAGGGGTTTTTATCTCACCCGTGAGATTAAGAAGGGGAAGAGGTGATTAAATGAACTAAACCGCCGGAAAGTTGACTTTATTGCTGGAATATGACCAATGGATCCTAAACAACAAACAAAGTGTGTTATTGGGTCTCTGTTCACAATTTTTTTTGCCTCGCCACAACCAAAATGTTTTTAAAAGGTCCCTTCGACAAAAAAATCCTTTTCTTTATTATCTTTTAATGCGAATGGAAAAAAATGCAAGTTCGAAAAAAAATACCACCCGGGGAAACACCTGGGCCCAAATACTAGTTTTAATTATTAATGGTGAATTAAAAGTAAAAATGTGCAAGAACTTGATTATATCAAAAGGTTAAAGCATAATTTTCAAACTCAAGTTTGGTTTTGAGGTAAGTTTAAGTTAGAAATTCGACTCAAATTCAGATGTAAGTGCTACCAGCAGATGAGCAGCCCCAAGTTACTCGAGAGTCGTGAGGAAGATACACACCCAAGTAGAATAAAGATAACATGAAATTTATATGATACTTGTATATCACAAGACATTTTACAAAATACTAATCCCATAGGATAACAGAATTACTGGGCAGTCACAGATTCAGAAGAGGAGCGTCGAAAAGGGCGTTGTTGTGCAGGCACTCCTTCAGCAGCACGTTTGTCTTCAAACCATTTTACAACTTTCAAGCGAGGAAGGTTGGTCACATGAACTATGCTGCTAATCATCGTATTCTGCACATTATTAAAGATCTAGGCTCAATCTCCCCCAGAAAACCAACTTCGAAATGTAGTGTAACACCACCAGTAGTCAAAACAGAGAAGAAAGATATAAAAACAAGGAAATATCTTGCAAATAGTTTATGTCAAGCTTAGCAATTGCAGAATCAATTGAACTAGTAGATGTCTGCTATCAGAAAATTACACAAATTATATAACGGATCGAGTGGTGATGATAAATCCATATCAGAGACGGGGAAAAAAATCTCACGGGTAACTTCTATATTCCTGACATAATACGAGCATTTCGGAAATTCACTGGCTTATATAGGAGGTATTTTTGGAAGAAATATATGGGGCTATCATGACTGTCAATTATTACCGAAATCTTCAAGTAATACTCAATAACCGGTTAAGTGACTTATGTCCCCGATTATTTGATAATGAAATTGATCAGCAGCATATAAAAGCTGCTTCTTTGCAGAATGCAGCAAACATATGAAAGAAACAAAATTTAAATCAAGAGAAATACGTGAACTTACAGTAGGACGCTTGGTACGTCTATAGACATTTTCTAAAGTTTCAACTTGTACTTTCTTCAATCTCTTTTGTGCAGACCAACTGTCTTGCAGGACATGGATGGGGGTTTCAACCTTGGGTTCGGGTGGAGCAGAATCATCAGCAACCACCTCAGAAGGAACAGAGGGCATGTCTTCAGAAGCCAAAATTGCGATAGGAGGCTTTGGTTTATCAGGCAAAGTAGAGCTCATCATTAACAGCTTTGGAGGTGGGTCCCGTAGCAGCTCAAGAACGATAGCCCTATCAAGACATAATTCAGCTGCAAGATTTTTTATCTGCAAGGCATGTGATAGCTTTGTTAAATGCAAAACGATAGTCTGAAGAAAAAGAGAGCAATTCATTTATGAACTGAAATAAAATATTAAGTTATATCCCCTTGACAAATGACAAATTTTACATACACTATGAAGTATGAACAATATAATTAAGAAATAATACATGATAAAACATCTATTCATCTCCTCTTTTCAACTCCCTTTAGCCAAATCATAATGAAAGGAACTTGTTTCAAACTAGTGGTCCTGACCCCCTTTTCCACAAACTCCAATAGATTACAAAACGTGCATATACATACATACATGTGCCTTAGTGCAAAAAGTTCAGTGTTTGCCAAAAACAAGCTTGTAATTGATTTAAGCACTTATTGACTACAGAAATCAATCTCACAACTCACAAGAAGAACAACCCAGTTTCAATCTTTCTCATTCTGAGATAATAGCAATGCTAGCAATCATAATCTTGGTCGATCTCAGATTGCAAAATTAGTATACCCTTTTCTTGCATCAAAATATTTGCCACAATATGTTTCACACTTTCTTTTTACAATCTTTATTTTCAGCTTTCTTCCTTATGTCTTCTCTTAATTCATATGCAAATATAAACTTAATCCATATCTTGCAACGGAAACTGATATGAAACACTTTGGACACCGAGTATGCACAAATACAAATGGTTCCAACTTTCAATAACAAAGAGCACAAGACTTACACTAGTTTTACGGCGGCCAGCTTTCAAAGCATATGCCAATCGCCGAAGTTGCCAACCTTTCAACATTATTGGTTCCTCTTCATCATCATCAACATCATCTTCTCCAACTTCATCTTCCATTTGTTCCTCTACCTCTTCTCCTTCCACGGCATCATTTGGTGTCAAATTCAACAGATGTGATATACTTTCATCTTCCGCCAATGCTTCTTCCAACTCACGTTCAAGCATGGCAAGCTCTTCTTCAGAGATCTCATCCTCGCCATCATCTAATAACTGCTCATCTGCCTTGAGATCTTCTTCAAGCTGCTTAAAAAGAGCCTCAAAAGCATCCTCATTCACATCATCTTCTTTATTTGAGTCCACTCCCTTGCGACTCTGCAAGCAACAAGAGAAATTATCCTGTTGCTTTGTACAGGTATAATGTAACTCTTACCCTAGTCTAATTAAACATTAAACAAAAAACACATCAAAGGCAACGTAGGAGATGAAGTGTACACACCACTATTATTTTTATGAACTTGCAGATCCCCATAACCAGGGATAAAATGCAAAACAACTTTGTGCAAAGAAGCTACAAATCCACAAGTTTGTAAAAGTATCTTGAAATGTATCACAAGTGGGACTTGCATGATTGGCGAGACTATCTGGCTTCCGCTTCCATGTTATCATTTTAGTTCAATTAGCACTTCCACTGTTCCACATCCTAGTCATGGCAATCAACACGTCAACAACAGATAAGACATGGAATTCCTACTAGAATTCCACTTCATACAAACTAAAACTAGACCAGTTCTTCACTTTACCGGGGAAGGCGAACACGTACGCTCGGGAGCAATAACCAAATACAAAACCACCAAACATTACAGCTAATCCCATAACACCCCCTGTTGGGTATAGATCCCAAGTCCCACATTTGAGAGATAAGAAGAGTTCACCAACTATATTAGTAACCCAAAACAAATTTGTGCGGTGCTAGACCCAAAACGGACAATATCATATTAATGGTGGAGTCTGTAGGTGAACTCGTGGGCCCTACACCCCGTACATTTATCGACAATTAATATATGTGAACACAGAGCAAATGATTGAATTGCATAATTAGGAAAAAATTACAACACAATTATAATATCTCAATCTCTTTCAAGAGGGAAAATTACAACTTACAAGTAAAACTTCAGTTCTTATTACATTATCAACAAAGACAGTAAACAGAATAATATCCAAAATTGTTCCACCAAATAATTCTAGCAATACAGTACGCTATCTATATAGGCTTATTTCTCACTAAAAGAATAAGAATTCCAGCTTACAAAGTTAACATTTCAATTAAAAAAGCAACCAAAAACACAGAATTGGATACTCATAAAATTGGAACAGGATTATATCCAAAATTGATACTTCCTCCTGTCTTTTTTAAATTGCAATGTTTCCGTTATTTATAAGTTTCATATTAATGCTATGTTGCAATTATTATAGAACGGAGGAAGTATTATTATTTTGAGGTTAAAAAGAGATAAAAAAATGATACCTTGTTTTTCTTAGAGGGGGAAGTGAGGGGGCGGGAGGAGTTGCTACGACGGCGAGCGAGGGTAAGGACAGAACGAGATAGAGGGACACGTGGCAGAGAGAGATAGGATGGATTGGAGTTGACAGAGGAGAATAAATTGGTATGGGATTGAGATGAAGAGGATGAGGTTGAACTTGAAAGAGTAATGGAAGGGGAATTATTATGTATACATGTGAACCTCATCTTTTTTGCTTTTGTTTTTGTTATCCTTGCTTCTTCTTCTTCAGCTAAAGTGTTTAACGCTCTGAGAATCGAGAACTGAGAATTGAGAGAGATTTGAGTCGTTGAGGACTGAGGTTTTTTTATCCACATCAACAATTGAAGATGTTAATGGGTCGGGTTGCCTTTAGAATGGGAGACTAGAGATGGCAATGGGTATGATCTGGACAGGGTCCTCTAGGATTCAGATCCATATCCGGTTTTTAGGCAAGGATCCAGATTCTACATGGATCCGATAGGTAATAAAATTGAGGATCCAGATCCAGAACGGATCCGGGTCCTAAACGGATCCTAACCTATAACAAAACAACGCCATTTAACATCTTCATTTATCGATGTTGAAGTAAGCAAGCATTCAACCTTAATATAAGAAATCCAAGCATAAATAACATTAAGAGTTTAACATTAATTTTTACCCTTTTAATTATATATTTTAAAATCACTTTCAAAAACGGGTAATGGATCCGGATCTGTGTAATAATTAGGACACAGTCCAGACTCGTTTTTTAAAAACTAGGATCCATACCCTACCCGGATCCGTAGGGTCCAAAATTTGAGGATCCGCTAAAAACGGATCTGGATCCACGGATCCAGGTAGGATCCATTACCCACTGACATCCCTAATGGAAACCTGCCCCGTTTAGACATATTCGGATGTATCATATAATATATGGTATACCAAGACTAAGTTTTGCTCATTTGGAACTTTTTTAAGTACATTTTGCTCATTTGGATTAATTTAAATGAACAATGAATAAAAAAATAGCTTTTAGTGTACCAAGCTCACGGTACACCTAAGTATATGATAAAATTTATAGGTTATGCTATGACTTATGTAGGGTTAGCTAGTTATATCAAGGGAATGCTTGGACTGGATTAAGGATAATATATCAATGTGTAATGAAAATAAAATGAAGTATAATTTAGGCTCTATTGAAAAAGAACATAAAAAGATGGTATCGAAAAAGAACATAAAACCTAATCCTAACCAGTTCTTTTCGAATTAGGTTCGGATCAGATTGACAGACCGCGATAATTTTCATTGGCCCTACTCTTCCTTGCACTAGCTCAAATAAACTCAGTTCGACTCACATTAAGGTAGTCAACGCCAACTCTGACTTCAGCTGAGTTCAGAAATCGAGATCAAACACTCTCTCTCTCGGCCTGAGATTACCAAGTGAAGCAACAGCAAAACAATGGCGAATTCATCCAGAGGTTGGACGAGCTCCAGAATTTCCGCCATTGCTTCTCGCGTTTTCTTCTTTCTCATCTTCCTTCAGATTCCTCTCTTCAGGTTCCCCCACTCCCTTCTCTCTCTTCCAATTTTCACTTGCGATTTTTTTCTCAGTACGCTGAATTGCGCTAAAATTATCTAAAATCTAAGCAAAATCACCTGTCAAATTCATCCAAAACAGATTTTGAATTTAATATCTTCATGAATCTGCATCTGATGCTGAGTGCAACCAAATCAATTAGCATAATTTAGTTTTATGCTGTAATTATTGACCTAATTTGCGATTGATACGATGTATTACTGAATTTCAACAGTAAATTTCATTGTTGCTGATAATATTTACTAAGATCTTGAGATTCCGTGATATGCAATGATCGATAAGTAGTTGATTGGTTCGAGTTAGATTTGTTTGACACGAGCTGCTAGAATTGAATTCTCATTTTAGTATAGTAAAACTATGGTCATTGAATTTTCATGACAGTGCTAAGATTTCCGTTGACTTGACTATGCATTATTCGTTGATATATAGGATAGTTTTAATTAATTGGCCATTGTTTTCGTGGCGAAAAAGCTGGAGATCTTCGCATTTGCATATTACAGTGGCTTCAACAATGCTTGGAGTTGTAGTAATTAATCTTGAAAATGAGTTAGAAGGTAGATAGAGCCATTACGATGAATTCGTTGGAATGATTGCTTACTGCTGATGAATTCGTCATGTGTGGAAAGCATGACTTAGTCGTTCACGATTCCATCATTCCACACTGGCTTTGACATGTGTGACATGATTCTTGTACATGTTTATTGTGCTCTTTACTTCCTAATATATGATGTTGTGCAGTTGCTATCCATGGTGGCATTTGTTGCTCCTTTTCTTGCTGCTTCTTAAGTTGATTACTTACATCTATGGTTCTTTTATTTGTAGGAGAACTTTTGATAGAACATTAACTCTAATTATATTACCATCTAATTTATCTGATTGATTCTCATTGTCCCATTCTTTATCCTCGTGGTCATTTTCTGCTTGCAAAACTTATGTCCCAAAGAATAAGTTTACTGTGAGTCAGCTTTTGTGGGTCCCAAATATTTGAGGTTGTTGATCCACTCTTTCATGTTTGGGAGTTGCAACATATTTTTCATACTTGTCTATCTTGAAAGAGGAAGACATGAACATGTTGTTAGTTGATGTGTACATGCCAGACTTGTGAAAAAAAATGACTTGCTTACGTTTAGAAGTATAGATTATATAGAGAACTATAAAATAATGTTGGTGAATTCATTTAGTTTATCAAAAGAGCGTTATCCATGTTTTTCTTTGAAAGTGAAGAAAGGGAGCCAAAACAAAGGCTTTCCTTTCTTCGTCGTACTTATTCATCATTAGAAAACCCAAACAGTCCTAAATGGCTACCCATTTTAGAGCAGAAAAACACTGAATCACTGCAGCTATTATGTGGTGTATATTCTAGTAAAGTACCTATCTCAGCTGTCCTTGACTTTTTTTTTTTTGAATTTCCGCAGAGTACCATGTAGGTCTGGTGTGTGTACAACTCCAATGCACGTGACATCTTCCCAGCTAACTGCTAGCGATGTCATTCCTGTAGCAGTTGTAAAAAGCCTTCTTTATCCTGGAGCCGTGGCACATGGTCTTGTCAAGAATTTGACAGTCCCTAGTTGGAACAATTTGGTGGATATCTACAATCTAACTAGTGTAAAAGAGGCCCCTGTGGCGCTTGATTTGAAGCGTTTAGAGGTACGGATTTGTGATTTGTCCTATTCTTGTTTATAACAACATCTTCATTTTTATGTTCTGTTGTCAAGTATGCAATCATGCAATGATAACCTGCTCAAGCAGTTTAATCTTTCTTCTAGCTAACTTTTCAGAGGAACAATGCAAGAGCACATTTTCTTTAGTTCTGCACTTACTTATTTTCTAGGCATATTACTGTTTCATGCATTCTTTGTTTCTTTCTTCCCGTTTTCCACCCATTTATCCACATAACATGTAAATTGTTCATGGTTTATGAGGTCTAAAATATTGACTGTGCTGCATGTTCTTGAATTTCAGTTGCTGACGTGGTAGTTAAAGTTTTTTTTCTGGAATATGCTGCTGTAATATTCTGTTTGCTTTCTTTTGCTTTGTCTATTTGTTGGTCTCACTGAGATAAGGGTACCAAAGCCTAAAAACATCCTTCAGTTTAGGATTCTATGTTTGTCCCTATTTTCCTTGTAAGTTATTAATTTCCAAAGAGAATTGAATTCAACCACATGGAAGATTTCCCTTTTTGGTCAAATTTCTGTCATGGCTCCTCTTTTGTTAAATAAATAAAGTGCTTTTATACCAGTCCATATTGCAGGCCTCATCTTTAGTGTTTCCAATGATTTAGCTTGTTCCCAATACTGCGGCAATGGAAAAAAAGTGATTCGTATGATCGGACTAGAGCACTTTGCATCATCTTCCATCTAGTGGTATGATGACACAATAAACTACGATATTACGGTATTGTATCAAGTCAAGGTGAAGTTTGTGTTGTTTATCTAGGAATACTACAAGAGAGGGTAATTTGTAGTGATAGGAACCATGAATACTTCTCACGGAATTAAAGAAATAACGAAACGAACAATGCAAAGACAAAAGAGATTTTACGAGGAAAACCCTCTTAGGCCTAATAGGAAGTAAAAGTCTCGACCGCAAGGGATTTTAGACTCAATTCTTTTACTAATAATAGGCCAACCCCTAAGTACTACCTATTACACTTGATTCATCACTCACGGTGCTCTATGAACTCAAATCCTAATAACAGTTCCCACAATTGTTGTTCCTCTCTTGACCTCACTCTAAGTTTTTTCTCTTTTCTCCTAGTTTTACTCAAAGTTCGCACAATACAGGAGTTCACTCAAACCCCTTAACCCCAAAACAAAACAAAGAATGTTAATAATTTACTATGGGAACAAGCACTAAGCTACAAAGAAACAGTAGCACTAAAAGGAACTTGATATGGGACCGACTCAATATTTTGGTTCACTCATGCTCTTAAATTATGATTGTACTGATCTATTTATAGGCTCAATTAAGTATTTAAGACTTATTCAAAAAATATTTGTAGGACTTTTTAAAGAGGCCATTCATCTAAGTAGTTTGACTTGACTGCTGTTTCACATGTATTTCACTTATTATTATTCATCCATTCCATCACATCACATTCATAATGACAGCCGCTGCTGGACTATAGCACTTATCTAGTTCTGTGATGAAACCCATATGCTTCTGATTTATTCTTTTTAGCCTTATTCTCTGGAGTCCAGGGCCAGGAAATTTGCTAACTTTCATGCCGCCCTGATGACTAGTTAGGACCGGAATAGTACAACTAGATCTGACCTTGATATATTGTTTGTTTTGCTCTGATAAAAGAGGAAAAGTGTCCCTTTTTTATTCAGTTTTAGTTGGGGGGATTAATTAGCAGACATGAAACTCATTATAATAATATATAGCCTTGATACAGGAAAACGTAGCACATTGACTAATCAAGGTGATAATGTTCTTTATGTTCGTTAGACTCTCCTTCATTGCTTCTTTCAGTAATTTCTTTTCTAGTTTTTATTAATGATGATAAAGTTAGTTGGTAGTAGGTTTTATTTACTTGGTAGAGGCCTTTGTCAACCACTCAAAATTGTCGGGGTCGATGGTCAGGTTATTCTACTCTTTGAGGTTGATTTGAAAGTTCTTATTAGTCTTGTTGCCGTTATGTTGGTCTTCTTGGGCATTCTCGATCTCAATGAAAATTTACAGTATCTTGCCAAACTATCCTTTTGTACCAAGGATATTGGGGGACATACTTTAGGAGATTAGTTGGTGGCTGAAGAGCTTGTTTACTGTTGGCTCTCTGATTCTCAGTAAACTGTTACTGAGTACACATGCACATCAAGCTTCTCCACAAATTACTGATGAATGGTGACAGAAATGGTGTACTTTATGAAACAGAAAAAGATGCAGCAATATGCACATCAATTTTTATGTTCTGCTTATAAGTTCGTTCAGCTTGTTTTTACCTTTTATTTCTGATGTTAATTATTTGTGATCTGAAATATTTTTTGACTTGTCTGACTAAAAATATTGGTTTTATTTCCTCAGTTCTAATGCTAGATATTTTCTTGAGAATGTATTCAAATGCTATCTTATTGATTTGTGCTTTCCTCTTAAGAGTTGCTAGTGATTCGGATTTTGGCAATGTCAATTTTAAAGATGATGTGGATATAGCTTGTACTTTTCTTGATGATGTGAGTTTTGATTTGAGGTTGTACTCTGGACAACCCTGAACTTCTGATTTTCTAATGGATCTTGTTTTATTTCCAAGTTTTAATGGTCAAGGACTCATTTTACCAAACTCTATCCTCTGTTCTATTTCTCACTTAATCTTGTGCTTAGGTTTTGGCAGGCAGCTACTTCTGTGTAGCAGGCGCTCTAGTCGGCCTTCTGAAACCCGGAAGAATGAGCATGTTTGGCACACTCCTGATAGTTTGGGGTCTTGTCAAGGAAGGAATCCTTGCAAAACCGGCAAACACAGACGCTGCTCAATCTATCTATGTATACCCTACGATGTTGTTCGCCCTTGTATGTGCTTTTGCATCTGTCAAGTACGATATAAAGAAGGCCATGAGAACTCCAGCTCCTAGGGCTGTTGCAAAACCTCTTCAGAGCTCTTCGAAAGCCAAGCTGAAATGAGCTACGCTGTAAACCCACATTGCCTGCCACTCTCTTTCTTGCTTTCAAGTCTTTTGAGCTTGAATTGCTTATTCAACTTTCTACCATTCCCCATTCAACGAAAACTTTGTTGTGACAAGAGTCAGATCCAGAGACGACCAGGTGAACAGATAAGAAATGCTACTTTTCTTACTTCCCGGCGTCATGGAAGAAGAATGGAAAAAGCAGACCGCAGCTCTTGAATTTGAGAGTTAGCTTGCAACACCTAATCAAACTGTGACTTGAATATTGTTGTCTTTTTTATGGTTAAAGCATTTGGGGTGGTGAATTCTGGAGAAAAAAAGTGTTGATAGTTTCCTTTCGTTATTTGTTGATGCCGTTTAGTGCACTCTAGTCTAATGATATTGCATCTTATGCATAGAACTTTGCTTCTTGGGTTTCTGCAGCTGTGCTACCCATTCCCCCCCTTTTTATTTAATTTAAAGGCTAGGCCATACTGTTTCCAATATGTTAGTTTTCAAATTGCAAGACTTCTCACCAATATGGACAAGGTTACTCTTTACTGGCTACTGCAGTAGTTTAGATTTTCTCCATTTTCTTTAATACTTGCAACATTTTTTTTTTTGAGGGGAATACTTGCAACATTTGAATATGACACATAAACCAACTACGAGGATGGAGAATAAAACATGGTCCTTGTAATTATAATACAGTAAGAATTTCTTTATATAAGATTCTACCCTAAAAAGAATCTTGTAAATATTATAAAACATTAAAAAAAAGTTGTTGCAAATATTAGAAATGAGTTTCACGCCTAAATTGGTATGGACTATGGAGAGACTATCTTTTTGGCTTACTCTTTTATGCTGGTCATACCTATAGTTAACGGTTTGACCATCCATATATAAAGTAAGTTATTGTATTTTAGGTTGGTTTTACTTGTTACCTGTAATTGTTGTGGTTAATTATGTCTCCAGTTGGGGTTATTTATTTTTGGGGTTATAATAATAGGGGTTGCTACTTGCTTGTATTGTTTTGGGTTACTTATAATTTTTCGGATTTACTTGTAATTAAGGAGTTATTCAATATTTTAATATAGTTATAGCAGTCTATCTTTTATGCGCACGACCTCATAGTTATTAACTGTGTGACCAGCTGCACATAAGACTTCTATTACTTATTACTTTTTACTTTTTCGACCATTGTCAGTTGTCACTTGTCAGTACCCATCCAAGATTCGCAATCTTTTTTTTTCATAGACGCACTCTCTCTTGTTGGTTCCTTACTTCACCAAAGAAACTCGAATCCTAAAAGGTTAAGGCAGAAGTTTGAAAGTTCATTGAAGGTGGGTGGAAGACTGGAAGTTAGAAGGAAATGGTGCTTTCGTATCCAACTTTTTACTCTCTATTTTCTGCTTTCATTCTCTGCCCTTTTTACACATAAATACCCTTCATGAAATCATATAGATGAAGCCATGAAAGTGTAATAAGTAGCAACAAATTCAACTCCTGCACGATCAAATCAGCAGACTATCCTAAAGTATTCTATTAAACACCAAACTCAGTAAGTTTTATTCTCTTCTAACTCCATAGATGTATTTTTTTGGGTTTCTTTTCCTTGTTAAGTTCAAGTTGCTTACATTAAAAGTGGTGCTGATTTTATGTATATGATGTTTTTCTAATTTTGAGAAACTCTACAACTTTTTAGTGGCAAATTAGTTGAATGTTGGTTTTGAGTTTTGACGAGCTATAACATATACTGTTAATATAACGAGGGATTTTGGGAAGAAACTTGGGGGAAAATTAGGGGGTTAGAATTTGGAAAGAGGGTTAGATATGTGAGTGTGAGTGAGTTGTAACTTATAACAGTTATAAACTGAGTTTCAGTTTTGACAGTGACATTTTGATGCAAGCATAAAATTGTTGGGCCATTGGGGCATTGCGTTTATCCGATACCAAATTAAAGAGGGGTATGCCTCTTTAGGATCTCTGCGGAATTGGTAGAGTATTTGAAGATTAAGAACAAAAACTACTTGGTTACTTTAAGCTATAAGAGGGAAGTATTTAACAAGAAAACATTGTGTTTATTGCTCTTTTGGGTGGATCTGAGGATTCATTTCTGCTTACAACTGATGCGAGAATGAAGGTATTTATAATAAAGCTGCAAAATCTATTACTAAAGCGAGAGGGGTGACTCACCCTTGCTTTTTACAAAGATACCTTACTTTTCTAAAGAAGGCTCTAGTTTAAAGAACTATAAAAGCATAAAAACGTGTTTGTTTTTTTAAAGAAAAGCGAAATAATGGATGATGACTCATTGTCCATTAATACAGTGTAAAATAGTAGGAGACTTAATCGTACGGATCTCGTCCCTGTAGATCTATGTCTGTATCTCCATCTTCATCACTAGGATATTGTTCAGACATTTCAACATCCTCTAATGGCTCTCCATATGAAGGAATGTTGAGCTTGATAGTTAATGGTCCCCATATCTTAAAATATAGTCCTTCTGCTAAGAGATTACTGTGACGCCAGTTGGAGTTTTTTTGATGGTTTTTGCTGCATAAGCCACTTGAATAGCTCTGGCTTATTAATATACTGGTAGTTTTGAGGAGTGTTGTTGTAGACTACAAACATTGGATCAATATAATACTGTTGGTAAGCTGGTCGTTGGTATAGACCCTCTACCTTGGGTAAGGTGCTGATAACTTGGACTACACTGGATCCGATTGTCATGTTAGGTTCACCTATATTGCAGTACTGTAGGCAATAGGTGAGTCGTTCACCTATTCCTGCTGGAATATCACTATTATTTTTGTAGTAGAGAAGGTTGATCATCCCATGATCTAACAGATCAACTATCTCTGCTCTGCTTAAGTTGGTACTGTATAATTTAATATCTGCCTTGAAGAGACCTGTATAAACTATTTCTTCTGCATTTACTTCTTGACTCATTATTGTCAAGATTTCTTGTTGGACCTCTACACCTTGGATTTTTCTCTCATTAATTGGTTCTCCAAAGTGTATTCCTACTAACTTTTTCTGGAGGCTGATCATGTGTTGTATAACACTATCTTCAACCTTCTGTGCTATGAATTCTAATACATCTGCTCCACCATCTTTTTCTAATAATTGCTGTAGTGTTTCTTGTGTTTTTAGTTTGAGTCTAGGTTTAAGGTAGTGGAAGGGAATATTTTTATGTGGAGTTAATCCTTTTTTAACAAAGGAGGTGGAATATGTAGCCATTTGGGTTTTAAGGGCTGTTATTTTGCTCCGATAGTCAGTGAGTTCTTGTCTAAGATGATGCGGTTCCGCTATAAGATTACAATTGTGTTTTCCAATAAGGTCAATTGTATTGGCCTTATAAGCACATTCTTGCTGTAATTCTCTCATTTCTTTCTGTAATTTAAAGAACTGATCATTCATGGCCATATTAGGGTTAGACTGTACTAATTTTTGTGAGTATGTTGGCGGGTAAAAACCCGTCTGTAAGTAGGATCTGGAACGGGGTTCAGTCGTGAAGAGGAGGGATTGAATTCTCCTCTTTGTATTGAATTTAAGGTAGTATCAACACCTTTATCGCTACAAAGAAATTTGGTCCTAATTTTAGTTTGGCAAAATTCATTACTTCTCCAAAATTATGGAACCCTTTAAACAAGGGGTTGGGAAAACCCTCTATTTGTTGTAACACTTGGTGCCATGTGCGATAGACTCGGGTCTTCGACCATGTACCACCGAATAAAAACTAAAATTCTTTGAAAGAGGTTTTGTTGTATTTTATTAAAATAATAGGTAAGACAATTTAATGTCAATACCTTATCTTTGTGTAGACTGCATGATCCATAAGTTATCACAAATAACTTGTTGTGTTTTATCTAATGTTTCACCTTTCAAGGGTTTGAATCCCTTACTTGGTTCAACGTCGTATAATTTATTTTTCCGAAGGAAAATTCTTCAATTTTTACCGATTGCTAGGCGAGCTAGCGGCGTGTGTAGAACGCTTGGATTTAAGCTTATTTGCTTTATCCATTCTTTCGTATGTATCGTCAATTATTCGAGACAACACATCGGCTAGATTATTATTTATACTTTTGATGTGTTCGAACACTATATGATATCCTTTTCTCGCAATTAGATCTTGAAAGTTAATCCAACGTTTATTATTAACTTTCTTACTATTCTTGTTTTTAATAAATTTAACTATGGCTTCACAATCTGTTATAACTGTGATTGCATTGCTAAAAAGATATTAGAATTCCCAGATAAAATGGAAGACAGAAAACTGACTTGCTTTCTTAGGACTCTTAAATTATACTAGGAAATTTATCCCAAACCTATCAAAATTAGTAGGACCTTTATATGGCAAAACTTCAAAGAATGGACAAAAATACTTTAACCAAGAAGATGTCCAAGCTAGTTTTAAAAATCAAAGAAAAGGTAAAAACACTTAAACCATTAGAATTACCCCTAATCACGGACTATCTCATTATTGAACAAGATGGTAGTAAAGAAGGATGGGGAGCAAGATTGCTAACCAAACCTAATAAATATAGTCCTAAAGTAGAAGAAAAATTAGCGGGGGTATGCAAGTGGGAACTTCAAACCTAGTACTAATTGGTCTTCAATAGATTATGAAATACAAGCCGTCATAAATGCTCTAGAAAAGTTTAAAATACATCTAGATAGAGAAATCACAGTTAGAACAGATTGTGAAGCCATAGTTAAATTTATTAAAAACAAGTAATAGTAAGAAAGTTAATAATAAACGTTGGATTAACTTTCAAGATCTAATTGCGGGAAAAGGATATCGGATAGTGTTCGAACACATCAAAGGTATAAATAATAATCTAGCCGATGTGTTGTCTCGAATAATTGATGATACATACGTAAGAATGGATAAAGCTAATAAGCTTAAATCCAAGCGAGTTCTACACACAACGCTAGCTCGTCTAGCAATCAGGTAAAAATTGAAGAATTTTCCTTCGGGAAAAATAAATTATACAGCGTTGAACCAAGTAAGGGATTCAAACCCTTGAAAGGTGAAATATTAGATAAAACACAAGCAAGTTATTTGTGATAACTTATGGATCATGCGATACACAAAGATAAGGTATTGACATTAAATTGTCTTACCTATTATTTTAATAAAATACAACAAAAACCTCTTTCAAAGAATTTTAGTTTTTATTCGAGTGGTACATGGTCGAAGACACTGGAGTCTATCGCACATGGCACCAAGTGTTACAACAAATAGAGGGTTTTCCGGCCCCTTGTTTAAAGAGTTCCATAATTTTGGAGAAGCAATGAATTTTGCCAAACTAAAATTAGGACCAAATTTCTTTGTAGCAGATAAAGGTGTTGATACTACCTTAAATTCAATACAAAGAGGAGAATTCAATCCCTCCTCTTCACAGCCTGGAACCCCTGTTTCAGATCCTACTTACAGCAAGGGTTTTTACCCGCCAACATACTCACAAAAATTAGTACGGTCTAACCCTAATATGACCATGAATGATCAGTTCTTTAAATTACGTAAAGAAATGAGAGAATTACAACAAGAATGTGCTTATAAGGCCAATACAATTGACCTTATTGGAAAACACAATTGTAATCTTATAGCGAACCGCATCATCTTAGACAAGAACTCACGGAAATTATCGAGCAAAATAGCGACCTTAAAACCCAGCTGGCTACATATTCCACCTCCTTTGTTATAACTCCACATAAAAATATTCCCTTCCACTACCTTAAACCTAGACTCAAACTAAAAACACAAGAAACACTACAGCGAATTATTAGAAAAGATGGTGGAGCGAGATGTAGTAGAATTCATAGCACGAAGGTTGAAGATAGTGTTATACAACACATGATCGGCCTCCCGGAAAAGTTAGTAGGAATACACTTTGGAGAACCAATTAATGAGAGAAAAATCCAAGGTGTAGAGGTCCAAAGAAGAAATCTTGACAATAATGAGTCAAGAAGTAAATGCGTAAGAAATAGTTTATACGAGTCTCTTCAAGGCGAGATATTAAACTATACAAAGACCAACTTAAGCAGAAGCAGAGATAGTTGATCTCGTTAGATCATGGGATGATCAACCTTCTACTACAAAAATAATAGTGATATTCCAAGCAGGGAATAGGTGAACGACTCACCTATTGCCTACATGATCTTGCAATATAGGTGAACCTAACATGACAATCGGATCCAGTGTAGTCCAAGTTATCAGCACCTTACCCAAGGTAGAGGGTCTATACCAACGACCAGCTTACCAACAGTATTATATTGATCCAATGTTTGTAGTCTACAACAACACTCCTCAAAACTACCAGTATATTAATAAGCCAGAGCTATTCAAATGGCTTATGCAGCAAAAACCATCAAAAAACTCCAACTGGCGTCACAGTAATCTCTTAGCAGAAGGACCATATTTTAAGATATGGGGACCATTAACTATCAAGCTCAACATTCCTCCATATGGAGAGCCATTAGAGGATGTTGAAATGTCTGAACAATATCCTAGTGATGAAGATGGAGATACAGACATAGATCTACAGGGACGAGATCCGTACGATTAAGTCTCCTACTATTTTACACTGTATTAATGGACAATGAGTCATCATCCATTATTTCGCTTTTCTTTAAAAAAACAAACACGTTTTTATGCTTTTATAGTTCTTTAAACTAGAGCCGTTACTTTAGAAAAGTAAAGGTATCTTTGTAAAAAGCAAGGGTGAGTCACCCCTCTGCTTTAGTAATAGTACTTTGCAGTTTTATTATAAATACCTTCATTCTGCATCAGTTGTAAGCAGAGTGAATCCTTGTATCCACCCAAAAGAGCAATAAACACAATGTTTTCTTGCTAAATACTTCCCTCTTATAGCTTAAAGTAACCAAGTAGTTTTTGTTCTTAATCTTCAAATATTCTACCAATTCCGCAGAGATCCTAAAGAGGCATAGTTTTGCAGATATTGGGGGATTAATTGGGTTTTTATATTTTGGACTTCTGTAGAATTCATATTATGTTTTATACCACAAATATGAATTTGTTGTTGATCTACCGCCTCATGGCACTAACCGCTATAGTCCAAATTTTAAGTACCAAATAAACTATTCTGATGAGGGAGAGGTGGTAGCTCAGTGGAGTACCACCCCGAATTTTAGGGCATTGCTCAAAATTCGAATCCTCATCCCAACAATATATTGGGGCATTTACTTGTGGTGGCAATGGGCCTTGAGACCTGTTGTCTTCTGAGCTGTTTAGCCTTGTACCCAACCTCTGAGCTGATATGCCTTGCAGGCTAGTATTATCCCTAGAATGCTTTATAATTCCAATACGACTTTCATAACACATACACAAGATCCATAGTATCAAAAACCTTCATTGTAGTACCAATGTAAGTGAGTAATTGGAAAATTGCTCCGACTAATAAGTATTTGATTGGTTCCATTAACATCTGTTGGAGTCCAAATTGAACTCAAACGATTAGTGTTTTAGCAAACCTCGCGATATGCCGGTTCCTTTGTGTGTTTTCGATGTTACGTGTGGAGCCTCGCACAGGGTGGATTTCTGAGCTAACTATCTTAGGACAGTAGGAGTATCTTAAAGTTTATTCTGACCATCTCTTGTTTATGTGGTGATGGAGTTCCTTATGAACTAAGCTGCTGTCAACTAGTTTTGAAGTTAATATTTCCAGGGATGATTTGAGGATCAAGTAATACATTCAAGAAACTGGGATCAAGTGTCTTAGTACACTGCACTTGAGAAAGTGATGGGAGTTCAGGTGGTTAAAACGTTCCCTGGCCGTGAGATTGAGTCTAAATATGAAAGGCGGCGGGATAAGTAGTAGTTAGATGCCCTAAGACAGGGTATTGCTGTATATGTCATTCTTGTACTTCTCTCAAAGTGTAGTATTACGCGGTACATTGTACAATAGGAGCAACGTACGCTCCTACAATGTTTAGATAGACAATGTGAAAAGCGACTTTAAAGTAAGAGTATGGCTAAACAGTAAACAATTGTGTTACCGAACAAGAAAGAGGAAGGACACTTTGGTAACAACAAAATAACGGAAAAAACAGTTTTCTTTTAGTAGCTAACTTAGCTAGTGAAAATCAAGTTAACCTGTTTTTATTCCCCTTTCTTTTCTGGGTTCTCTGATTTCAAAAATAAAGCGAGTCCATGATAATGACAGTGATCAAGAAACTATGTGTAAAGTGGACATTATATGTCACAACTCAGTGTACCTCTAGAAAAACCAAAAAGTGAAAAAGAAGAGAGCTGCTTCCTTAACATGTAAGATTCATGCTTATTCCTGTCTTGGTCGATTTTACTTGTCTCACAGTTATTTTGTTCTTGGAAAAACAAAGAATACATGGGAGATCCAAGCAAATGGGTGTCGAATTCGATACAACACAAACTTGCATCCTTGCCAGCAGTTTCCTCAAATTGTTGCATTTACAGAGTCCCTGAAAATCTTCGCAAGGTAAACGAGGATGCTTATCGGCCTTTGCTTGTTTCAATTGGTCCTTTCTACTATAATGATTCAAGACTAGTTGGGATGCAACAACAGAAATTGAGGTACTTGCAATCTTTTCTTGGACGATCCACTTCTTATAACTTAGATTATTACGCTCAAGTTATAAGAGGATGGGAAAATCTTGCCCGTCATTGTTATGTTGAGGCTATAAACTTACCCAGTGAACATTTCATTGAGATGGTGCTTCTTGATGCTACATTCATCATTGAGCTCTTCTTGAGGGGTTGTTTTCATGAATTTATAGATGCAAATGACCGTGTTTTTAACAAACCAAGGATGATCTTAGAAGTTACTCGCGATATAAGGCTAGAAGAAAACCAATTACCAATTTTCATTCTTAAGGGTCTTTATGATCTAGTCTTTGAGCCCTCATCCCAAAATAAGCATCTTTCTTTCTTTGATATTACCTATAGATTCTTCATGGGAAAGAATGAAGATATTCCTTCTAGGATAGCAAGTGCAGATGTAAGACATATGGTTGATTTCTTAAGGGTATGTTACTTGCCTTCTGTCCTCCGGGAAGAATTACCTACTACCAACAAAAAGTTCGAGTTTACTTCAAGTGTAACTGAGTTAAGTGAAGCTGGAGTCAAATTTGTAGCGGGTAGAAGTCAGAATTTGCTTGATGTAAGATTTGTGAAAGGGGTTTTGGAGATTCCGAGGTTTGTGGTGACTGATGATACAGAATCGTTGTTCCGTAACATCATGGTGTTCGAGCAATGTCACTATTACTTTGATTCGTACATCATTGACTACTTTGCGTTCTTAGATAGTCTGATCAATACCCCAAAGGATGTAACCATACTTGTTCAAAGTGGAGTGATCGAGAACTGGCTAGGGAATAACGAAGAAGTGGCGGATCTCTTCAGCAAGTTGTTCAAGCAGACGAGACTAAAAGGTTCAAATTTCTATTACTCCAGTATCTGTAAGGATCTTAATGCATATGCTGGAACTCCTTGGAATCGATGGAAGGCCATACTTAAGCATGACTATTTTAACCATCCATGGGCAGCTATATCTGTAATTTATGCAATTGTGATGTTGATTCTTACTGTGTTACAAGTTGTAACTGGCTTTAAATAAGTAGGCAGCTTTTGCTGTAATAGAATAAATTGTCTATGTCTGCTTTGATATGTGCGTTCTATTCAATAGATTTGTATGTATGTGGTGTTGTGAGTATTTGGCTGGCTTTATCCCGCAATCCCTCTGTTCCATCATTTGCAAATGTCTATGAACTTCAAAATCTTGTTGGTTTTCTTATTGGTGTCGTCCTGAAGAGTGAAGAGGATAACTACAGGATGCTCCTGTCAGGCTGTCAATAATGAACAGTACGACTCATATTTTCTCTAATATGGACTTATCTAACTAAAGTCATGTCAGGGGTAGATAGTTAAGAATAATACAACTAATTTCACAAAAACTTTACAACTAAATTCACCCAAAATAAAAGCACAATTACGATATACTCAGGTAATAATATATACTCAGGACAGAAAGCATGTAGACAAGTAATAATGTATTGCAATTTGCAACTGATTGCGTTATATAGAAATTGAAACAAGTAGTGCAAGTATTTGTGTATTGCTCAAAGACTAGAGAAATCATTGTGTATCAATCGCTCCATACTGATTACATTGGGGTCTTGTTATATCTCGCTCGTATTTACTAAACACTATCCGCATTTTTATACGTATAATGTACCTTTTTTTTCAAAAATTTAAAATTCTAAGAATTTGTTACATGGAATTAAAACTTTTCGGTTCATGCTGAATCGCCCCGCGTTAGAACGTTTTTATTCCCGTTACATCCGTTCTTTTCAAACATTGGCCAAAAATATTTGATGATTTAATTATATAGTTGATGAAACATGATATTCTGATAGATTTGGTTATATTATGTTGTAATAATGCTTAATAACTAAAACAATGCAAATAAGGTTAGAACGTATTAATGTGAATTTTTTATTTTTTAAAATTCACGCCGCGTTGGCCGCGAAACGTTCTCTATTTCCCCCCCAAAAACCGTTCCCGCGAACGCGACCGCGACCGCGTTTTTTTTCCCTGATTTGTTAGCATGAGCTGAACCAAGTTCTCGTTTTCATCATGGTGGAAAAGAAATTTCGGTTCAATTCTATATGAACAGTGAAAAAAATTTATTTTTTTGGGAAGAAAATGGTGGAATGTGAGAAGGAAGGAGGAAAAGAGCATGGAGAAGAAGAAGAGAAGGGAGGTGGTGCGGCAGTGGCGTATCTAGGAATTTACTCATGGGGGTACGGATACATAAGTAGTTAGACTCGTCAATTTTTTTTTTTCAAAATAAAGCTTTATTAACATTTTTGTCCGCCTAAGTTTGAGTAAGAACTTAGATATAATTGCTAACTGTTTAATTGATCGATTTTTCAATTTAAATAACCAGAACTTTAAAGATAAGTTGTTCAATTAACATACCATTTTAAGTCATATTCTTCTTGTAACCGATTAACTATTTCGTTTAAGTTAGGCTATTCTTTTTTTCTAGATGTACTACAAAATTATCTATAAATTTTAAACAAATTTATACTTTAATTATATGTAATAAAAAAAAGGGAATTTTCCCCATATACCACCGGCAAATTTTTTTATTCACTATATACCCTTGATGTTTTCAAAATTCACCATATACCCATCAATTTCTTGATAATTCACACTGTGCCCTTAATGATTAGTGACTATTAAATTTTTTGATCATTAACCCCTAATTATGTTATTAAACCTTAATTGATCCCTATTTCACTCATTTATGCTATCGAATTAGCATTGAAATAAAACCTAAGGCCAAAGAAGAAGAAAGAGAGTTATGGATGAAAAGTGATAAAAGGGGTCATTTGTGGTGTTTTAATGGTGGTCAATTAAGATTAACGACTCAAATATGGGTTAATTAAGGTTTGGTGTCGAAATTAGGGGTTAATGATCAAAAAAGTTGATAGTAGTTAATCATTAAGGGCACATGGTGAATTATCAAGAAATTGAGGGCTATGTAGTGAATTTTGAAAACATCAAGGGTATATGGTGAATAAAACAATTTGTTGAGGGTATATGGTGAAAAATCCGTAAAAAAAATTCAAAATAAGATCAACTGATGAATTTATATATATATATAATGATTGAAGGTTACAAATTCAGAAAATTTAACAATTAATGTGAAGTTGAAAATTTATTTAAAAATAGTTGTTTAAGTATATAAATGAGGAAAAATTTAGGGTAGAAAAAGAGAGACAAAAATATTATCAGTTTTTTCACCAAGTGCCCCTGAGTTTTCAGAAAATTCACCAGATATCACCGAGTTTCATGGTAATACATAAAAATTCCCTTAATGATTAACGACGATTAACGACGATTAACTCCGTCAATCATTAATCCTAATTTATTATTTTAAACCAAAATTAACCCCTAACCCTAACCCTAACCCCTAATCCCCAATCCACCACGACCCTAACCACCACCTCCCCCTACCCACGCATCCCCCCCCACCCCCTTACAAAGATGCCAAAGAAGAGCGCTGGAATTATTCACAGGGGTAGTGCTATAGAGGTGATCAACATGGGCCCGACTAAAAAATGGGCGGGTTTTGGGCACTATTTTTCGGCCCGCGGTTGGGCCCGACCCGATTTTTTGGGCAAAAATTACGGGCCATTGGCAACCTAGATTTGGAAAAATAGGCTGAACTTCGACCCGCCCTTAAAATGGCCTGAAAAACCAGTTAGGCCCGGCCCGAAATACCGGGCTTTGGCGCGGATTTTTTTTTGCCGAGGCTTGGCTTGGCCCGCGGTTTTGACCTGAAACGGGCTACTTTTTTGGCCAAAGCCCGGCCCGGCCCATGATCACCTCTATTGTAATACAACTCAGCAACATTTTCGGAAATTCTGTCACAAATTTAGCTATGCATTTCTAAGTTATATTACCTGTAGGATTTGGGACAAAACTAGATGTGTCGAGAAGCCCATAATTTCCTCCAATCAAAGTTTGTCTGCAATAAGTTTTGGAACCATAGGTTGCCGCCATTCCTAGTTGATCTAAGTACTTGCTCTTGTTCACAAAAAACCCACAAAAGTTTAAGCTTTGACAACCTAATTAGAATTGAACATATTTTACAGTGGCTAATGAAGTGGAAAGTTTACCAGAAGCTCATTACAAAAACATTTGTCACATGATTGTGGCCACTGTTATAAGCACCACCAGCCTCACCAACCCAAGCAACAGTTGAAGTTCCTGAAATCAGACGGCTCCAAGAGGTGGACCACCACCTGCTGCTCGCGGAAATCGAAGGGGGTGCGAGGAGGGGCTGCAGAAGTCGAAGAGGGTTGTGGTGGGGGGGCTGCGAAAATTCGAAGGGGGTGGGGGGATGCGTGGGGGTGCTGTTGGGATGGGGGGAGGTGGTGGTGGTGGTGGTTAGGGTCAGGTGGTGGACTGGTGGTTAGGGGTTAGTGTTAGGGGTTAAATTGGGGTTAAAAGCAATAATTAGGGTTAATGACTAATGAGTTAACCGCAGTTAGTCATTAAGGGGCATTTTAATGTATTTCCATGAAACCTCGGGTACCTAGTGAATTTTGAAAAAGCGAGTACTAGCGAATTCTGGCTTCGGAAAACTTGGTGAAAAAAACCGAAATATTATTTTGGAGCTTTGATCTAAGTAAGCTTATGAATTTGTAGTTGCAGACTAGTAGGCATAGAGAGTAGTATATAATAGAAGTGTTGAAGATAAACCTGAGTTAAAGGGGAGTAAATTAAAACAAAACATAACTTCGGTGGGGTTTCGAATTCAAGACCTCCCCATGCATTCACTGATGTTTCTTTACGCTACTAGCAAGACATGCCTCAACAGATGTCCATTGCTTACATATTCTTTTAATATCCTTTTTATTTTAGTTTCATTATTTTCCGAGAAAATAATGACTTGTACCCTTATCGATCCAAAGAATGTGGTGCGGTGGTGTTGCGAGCTTCGATTGGGAGCATCAAGCATGGAGAAAAAAATTTCTAGGGTTTATATTGGGAGGAAGGAGAAGAAGGGAGGAGGAGATAGAAGAAAGGAGGGTTGGGGGCCGTGGGGGATGCGGGGGGTGGCTACAAGTCGGGTGGTGGTTGTGAGTGGTGGGGGTGGTTGCTAGGGGTGAGGGGGGGTAGGTGATGGGCGGGGAGGGGGGGTAGGTGATGGGCGGGGGGGGGGGAGTTGCGGGCTGGAAGTGTGGTTGCAAGGGGTGGGGGGTGGGCTGCGAGGGGTGGTGGTGGTAGCCAGTGGTGGTTATGGTAGGTTGGAAAAGAGGAAGAAGAAGTAGAGGAGAGAAAAAAAATAACGTCGGACAGTGTTAAGTAAATATTGGCGGCAAATAGCGTGAATCTTAACCAAGGTTGCTTGGTGGAGTTGGTGGGGCACTCACGTTGTGACTTTGAGGTCAGAAGTTCGAACCCCGCTACTTACTGTCTTGGGAGTAGAGATTCCCTTACATCCCCCTACTCTCAAGCATTGACCTTATGTATTTGGGTTGGTCGAGAAGTGATTGTCCGGAAAGGGTCTTTCTTCTTACCAAGAGGTTCCCTAAGTAGTCCCCAAAAATAAAAAAACGTGGATCTTACGATATCTTAGGTAATATATATAGAAATGCTTCATACTGATTAGGATATTTTGTAATGCACATTGTTTCAATTTATACAATTGAAAATGTAAACAAAAATAAAAATTTATGATATACAAAGGAGAGAAAAAGAATGAATATGTTATAAAAAATGTTAAAGTTGCTGGCAATATGCAAATTCCTATGGAAAACATCAAGTAAAAAAAAAAAGGAAATATAATATAAAGCACATAATAAGTTCTGTGATAGGTATAAAGGTAGTGCACTAGTGCTAGAGATAGGGCTTGGTTTAATTAATATTACAAAAAAATTGTTATAGACTGATAGTGTGTGTCGATGGCCTTGAGGAGCCATGCGATTTAAACAGGATTTTTTTCGGATTTACTTGGTTTTGTATTGGGTCACTTTGTAAATTTTAGGAGGCCATATATAAGGCATTCTAAAGTCATTTGAAAACCCTAAGATCATTATTAACCACCAAATAGAATTCTATCTCTCCTCCTCACTCTCTTCTTCTCCATTGAGATTCCTCTATTAGAGAGGCTAAAGAAAAACTCCAAGGTTCTTGCTTGTGGACGTAGGTCAAGGTTGACCGAACCACGTTAATGTTGAATTTAAAGGTTTTCAAGGCTAGAATGAAGAACAAGATATGAACAAACAATAGGAACTTGTTGTGTCGTGGTAAACAAACCACTGCCTTGAAAACGAGATTCGGTGCAACCGGGGTGCACAATTGTATTCACCGATTCGTTCCCTAAGGTTTACACAATGCAACTCTCAACACACAACGACACTCTTGGGTGTGAGATGGAGTTACTAGAACTTATGCCCAAAAGAGATGAAGAAAAGAAGAGAGAGAGAGAGAGAGAGTATATATCTATCAAAATAAGAAAAATGAATCATACTTATAGAAGTAGAGAAGAAGAAATAACATCTCAAAAGCAATCAAAAGACTCCAAGGAATCCAATGATAAAATAAATCCACTTTAAAACTCATGAAGATGAAGAAATGAAACTCCCATAATCAAGAGGAATAATGGAGAACATAAATTACCATCATAAGGATGAAAACCATCCTTAACCACGTAATTAAAAGGGGGTTACACAAAGTATCCAAGGAAGAAATTAAAATCCGGAAAAACAGCGACTTTGGGCATCCGCCCGATCGGGCCCGAGACGAAAAAAGCCGAAGCTTCACAGGACGCCCGACCGGGCAGAAACAACGAACTACGAGACGCCCGCCTGATCCAACCGGGCGCCCCTATTTTTGCCCGTTTTTCCATCTTTAAGTCCAACAATCCCGCACTAAAGATGAGAAAAGAAACCAAGTGAGAGAAAGGAAATTTCTGGGCATAAGAGGAGATCAATACATAACATCCGGTGTTACATTTAAGTAAATTGAAACCAAATGTTTAGTTAAGTGGTACAATGACTTACAAGCCCAAGGGTGGACAAACCTTGAAACCCTTAAACTTTTGATCAAAGAGTGGACTAACCTTGAAACTCTAAGATTTAAGCCACGCCCCCCACAACACATACATCACTCCAAAAATCTAGTAAACTCCGCAAAGTGAACGCGTTTTAAGCCATGCATTTACCTTAGTTTTCATGGAAGCTCTAGGAAACAAACTCAAGTTTCCATAGAAGATGTCGAGTCTTCACAACCATATAGATGAATCCCTTGTGCTTCTCAATATCACAAAACATCTCTTAGGGTTCATTAAGAGTTTAAACAAACTCATCCTCCACAAAATTATAACGGTGGATTTCTCAAATGCTTAGCTAGAGCACCTACCACGTAAGTATAAATCCATTAAGAATTCTCAACGAATTCATCCTACTACAAGCATTACAACACCAAATGCCATAGGGATGAAATATAAGTAATGCTAATTATATACTCTTTATGGGCTTAAGCCCCATCCCCCTTGACGAATCAAGAAATTGGTTCCTTGCCAACCCCTTAGTCAAAGGATCCGCCAAATTTCTTTCGGACCTTACATAGTTTAAAGCAATGACTCCATTCTTGAGTAATTGTCTCACCGAACTATGTCTAAGGCGTATGTGCCTCTTCTTACCATTATAATTGCTATAGTTAGCTACACCAATTGCAGCTTGAGAATCACAAAGCAAAGAAATCGGAGAAGATCTTTCCCCCCACAATGGGATGTCGGCAAGAAGACTCCTTAGCCAATCCGCTTCTTGACCTGCCAATTCAAGAGCAATGAATTCAGATTCCATGGTGGAGCGAGCTAAATTGGTTGTTTTGAGGACTTCCATGATATAGCACCTCCACCCAACATAAACACATAACCACTAGTAGAGACTACTTCATCATTATCGGATACCCAATTAGCATCACAAAAACCTTCCAAGACATTAGGAAATCGATTAAAATGTAAACCAATTTCCATGGTGCCCTTAAGATACCTTAAACCGATAAAGTGCATTCCAATGTTCACTACTAGGATTATGAGTATAACGACTTAATCTACTTACCACATAAGCAATGTCGGGACGTGTGCAATTCATCAAAAACATTACACTCCCTATTACCTTAGCATATTGCTCTTGTGACACACTAGGACCCTTGTTCTTCATGAGCC
Organism: Beta corolliflora; assembly: GCA_947648045.1. NCBI lineage: Eukaryota > Viridiplantae > Streptophyta > Magnoliopsida > Caryophyllales > Amaranthaceae > Beta > Beta corolliflora. The sequence continues at coordinate 142,756 of CANSZD010002309.1, forward strand.
TTACACTTGCATCATATGGAGTCTTACATGGCTCCACATCATAACAATTGAACTTCTTCAAGATTTTCTCCACATAGTGAGATTGATTCATTGAGAAACCATCCTTGAGCTTGGTCAACCGGATACCAAGGATCACATCGACTTCACCTAAATCCTTCATTTCAAACTTAGTAGAGAGAAAATCTTTAGTGTAGTTTACAACCTTAAGGTTAGTACCAATAATAAGCATGTCATCAACGTAAAGACAAATAATAACACAAGAGGAATCCAAAACTTTAGAATATACACAAGAGTCCGAAGAATTAGTCACAAAACCATCACTCTTAAGAGTACTATCAAAGTTTTCATACCATTGCTTAGGAGCTTGTTTCAAACCATACAAAGACTTCCTAAGCCTACACACCTTGTGTTCTTGACCCTTGACCACAAAACCTTCCGGTTGAGTCATATAAATCTCTTCATCAAGATCACCATTAAGAAAAGCCGTTTTAACATCCATTTGATGAACCACTAAGTCATGAATCGCCGCTAAAGCAACCGAAGTCCTAATGGTGGCAATCTTAGTCACGGGTGAGTAGGTATCAAAGAAGTCTATACCCTCTTTTTGAGTGAAACCTCTAATAATAAGTCTAGCCTTAAACTTATCAATAGAGCCATCGGGTTTCTTCTTCTTAGTAAAGATCCATTTACAACTTAGACATGATGGAATCTAATTCACTTTTAATGGCCTCTTTCCAAAAACTAACATATATGGATTTCATAGCCTCACTATAAGTCTTTGGGTCTTCTTTTAAGAGAAATAAAGAAACAACATTTTCACTCAAACAATTCACATCAAAATTCTCAACAAGAAAAGTGGTCAAGAAATCTGGTCCAAAGGTAGTCTCTACTCTAAACCTCTTACTCTTCCTAGGTTGTACTGCTTCTACTACCAAAGGAGGAGGAGGAAGATTACTAGAACTAGGCATGGAATCATCTAAGGACACATCAATACTTGACTCATTCATATGCATAGAAGATGATGATGATGATGATGATGATGATTTCAAAGGGAAAGTATGCTCAAAGAAAACTGCATCTCTTGATTCACAAATAGAATAATCACTCAAAAGCATGAACCTATATGCGGCACTATTATGAGCATAACCAATAAACACACAATCAAAAGTTTTAGACCCAATAGTGGTTTTCTTAAAATCTGGAAAAGCAACTTTAGCTAAGCATCCCCACACTTTCAAAATACTCACGTTAGGTTTATAACCTTTCCAAAGTTCATAAGGTGTTTTATCCAATTTCTTATGGGGCACTCTATTGAGTACATAACAAGCGGATAGAACCGCCTCTCCCCACATGTTGTCGGATAAACCGGAACTTAAAAGCATTGCATTCATAGTTTCTTTTAAAGATCTATTTTTTCTTTCGGCAATACCATTTTGTTGTGGAGTGTAAGGGGAGCTTAGCTCATGGATGATACCATTGACTTCACATAATTCTTTTAAAGTCCATTTTCCATATTCACCACCTTTATCGGTCCTAACCCTTTTAATCTTAAGATCAAGTTGATTTTCAACCTCGGCTTTATACTTTAAAAATGCACTTTCTGCCTCATCCTTAGTTTTCAAAAGGTAAACTTTAGTGAACCTTGAAAAATCATCAACAAAAGTTATGTAATAATTTTTCCCTCCTTTACTAGTAGTGCAATTTTTAAAGTCCGCTAAATCCGAGTGAATCAACTCTAGCAATTTAGTACTTCTTGATACAACTTACTTGAAAGGTTTCTTAGTATGTTTGGCCTCAACACAAATAGGACATTTAGAGGCTTTGTCAATTTGATCAAAAGAAATTAAGTCCATGTCCTTTAGTTTTTTCATGTAAGAAACATTTAAATGTCCTAAACGATTGTGCCAAACATCCATAGACTCAACAATATAAGCAAAATAAGTACTTTCATTATTATTCAAAACATTCATCACAAACAATCCTCCACTAAGGTAACCTTTCCCAACAAAGTCTCCATTCTTAGTGATAACAATCTTGTCCGCCTCAAAGACAAGCTTTAAACCGGCTTTGTTGAGAAGGGCACCCGAAACAAGATTCCTCATAAGGGAGGGAACATACACGACATTATTCAAAAACAAAGTTTTTCCGGAAGTTTTTTTAAGGTGGACCTTCCCTTTGCCAAGAACTCCCGCGGTGCTACTATTTCCCATGTAAACATGGTCTCCATCGGTAGCATCTTCAAAGTCCGTCATGAGAGCCTTGTTAGCACAAATATGCCTTGATGCTCCCGTATCCAAGATCCACTCTACCTTGTTCTCCACCAAGTTGGCTTCGACTACCACCGCGGCTATCACATCAGCCTTTTCAACAAGATTGGCTTGGGAGGCACCATTGGAGTTGTTCTTGCGGTGGACACATTGATAGACCTTGTGTCATATCTTTCCACACACATAGCATGCTCCTTTGGTCTTTTGAATCTTGTTGTTAAAAGTGAAATTCCCTTTGTTTTCATTATTCTTCTTCTTACCTTTGAACCTGTTTCTAGCCATAGGATCACTAGATTCAACCAAGTTAGCTTTAGAAAAATTCAAAGAGAGAGAATCAAACTTATCTTTGAGGCGGTTGGCCTCCTCGGTCCTCATGTGACCAATAAGCTCTTGAAGGTTCATGTCCTTCTTCTTGTGCTTCAAAGAGTTTTGGTAGTTATTCCATGAAGGTGGGAATTTCTCCAAAAGCACATTGGCTTGAAGAGTCTCACACATTTTCATCTCTTCACCAAGGATATCGGTGACAATGTTCTCATAGTCATGAACTTGATCCATGATGGATTTGTCATTCGTCATCTTGAAGTTAATCCACTTACCAACAACACATTTCTTCTTACCGGCATCATCGGCACAATACTTCTTTTGCAAAGTGTCCCAAATGGACTTGCTTGATCGATTAGTGATAAGGAGATCAAATAAGATTCCACTCACATGATGAAGGATATGAGCTCGAATAAGCTTGTTGTCTTTCTCCTTCTTGGTTAATGCATCGGCCGCTTTCTTGAGATCCTCCGCCGAAAGGGAGGCATCCGGGGCTACCGCCTTGCTTGCCTCAATTGCTTCAATCACATCCTCATAGAGGACATAATCAATTTCAAGTTGCTAAAAAAAGATCAACAATTTTTATGACCATCTCTTATAGTTCTTGCCATCAAGAGGCTCCAACTTAGAGATGTCGGGAATAGTCTTGTTTAACATTGGATTAGCCAAAACAATCGACATAATATCTCGTTTTTAAATTGTTGAATTTAAAAGTTTTCAAGACTAGAATGAAGAACAAGATATGAACAAACAATAGGAACTTGTGTCGTGGTAAACAAACCACTGCCTTTAAAACGAGATTCGGTGCAACCGGGGTGCACAATTGTATACACCGATTCGTTCCCTAAGGTTTACACAACTCTCAACACACAATGGCACTCTTGGGTGTGAGATGGAGTTACTAGAACTTATGCCCAAAAGAGATGAAGAAAAGAAGAGAGAGAGAGAGAGAGAGTATATATCTATCAAAATCAGAAAAATGAATCATACTTATAGGAGTAGAGAAGAAGAAATAACATCTCAAAAGCAATCAAAAGACTCCAAGGAATCCAATGATAAAATAAATCCACTTTAAAACTCATGAAGATGAAGAAATGAAACTCCCATAATCAAGAGGAATAATGGAGAACATAAATTACCATCATAAACCCGACCTGATTCTAATTTCAGGTTGAAAACCATAACCTGAACCCGACCTTTTGATTTTCAGGTTGTCCCGAAACCAACCTGAAATGACCTGAAATGAAATTTAACTATACACGCTAAAGTCCGGGTTAATGACCTGAAATGAAATTTAGATGATCCAAGAAACGGGTTTGGCCCAATACAAATAAGAATACCAGAAGATAGGTTGTATAAGTTATGAAAGTCTGGGTTAATTTAAGGTTGACCCGACCTGAAAATAACCCGACATCTAAATCAGGTTATTCGGGTTATTTTCAGGTTCAAAAAGTCAACTCGAACCTAACCCATTATATTTTCAGGTCGGGTTGAGTCGACCCATTTTTTATTTCAGGTCGAAAATCTCAATCCAAATTCGAAGTTTTCAGGTCAGTTTCAGGTAGGCTTATCAGGTTGGGTCAGCTTTTGTCAGTCCTAGTAGAAACAGATAGGAGTATTTTATTAATAAATCTAGTTTAAGAAAGACTTTGAAATAATTTTGGACCACCCAAGAAGAAAATTGTGGCAATGTTAATCTAGTAAGTCTTGTGTAAGACCATCTTACCATAAAATTATTGCAAGTCCACCTGACTTTGTTCCCTAAAAGGATTACTTTGTAAGTTAAAAAGGCCAATTTATGAGTTGAAGGGGCCACTTATACCATACGTAACCCCTTTAGGACAACAAGTTACCCACGTCGTACTATAAATCATAGTGGGGTATTGTTTTGAGTTAGATTGTGGAGTTAAGGATTAGATTATTTGAATTTGAATTCATTATAACTTAATTTTTCTGAAATAAGTTAAAATAAGCCAAATAGAAAAAAAGCCTTAAACTTATCGTCAAAGAGTTAAATGAGGTGATATGTGTGTTTTTTACATCTGAATTCTCATAGACTTATTTGAACTGAAATTATCCGGACTTAAATTAACTTATCTTCACTTATATGGACTTATTGGAACTTATCTATATGGTGTTAAACTTTATCTCAAATAATTTGAACTTATATGAACTTATTGAAGCTTATTTATTTGGTGTTAAACTTTATGTCAACTAATCTGAACGTATATATATGAAACTATTAATAAAGTCTTCTATACATTGACTAGAGAGATGACAATGTGTAGATATATCGATCTGAAATGGATCCGGGTATAATACAAAGACGTTCATGCATGAACGTCTTTATATTATATGTTCCCCTTGTCAAGTCCAATGAACACATACATATGTTCCCTTTGTCATTTGTAGCTAGCAGACAACTGAAAATTATCTACATAAACATTAACGTTTAGTAAAAATTAAATTTGTGATGCTTCTTATTATGTCTTTGATCTACTTAGTGATGCTTCTTATTCTCAGTTTATAGGAGTTTATTTATAAATTATTTACTGATGTAATAAAGTTGGTTACAAGTTTGTTAAAGTTGTTTTAGGAGTTAGCTAGTTGCTACTATTGTATATAAGCTGTTAGCTCAGCTCATTTCTCTAGTGTAAGAGATTAATCTGTGAATAAAAACTCTTCATTTTCTCTCTCTGTCTTTTCTTCCATCACAAAATCTACTTATCTCTATGAGATTCTACATGGTATCAGAGCTTGAATCTCTCGTTTGAGATTGAGGTTTCGCTCCTTTTCTATAATTCGTATCAATATTACAAGATTTCTTGCAAATTATTACGAAATTTTCTGCGATTAAGAAATTTCTTGCACAATTTTTGCGAAATTCCTTGTTGATTCTGCGAACAAGTTTGATTTTCATTTGCAATTTCAATGGCGATTGAAGAATGTGAAGCTACTGGAAACTCAATCAATAACAATCAACAATCGAACAATGGAGGTATCCTCGATCCTTATTTCATAGCAACTTATGATAATCCTACTTCGTCGCTTGTTGCTGTGGTGTTTTCTGGTTCCAATTTTGTACAATGGAGTAGAAATGTTAAACGTGGCTTAATAGCTAAGAATAAAGAAGGATTTATCAGTGGAGAATTTGTGAAACCAGCTGAAAATCACAAGGATTATCCTAAATGGAAACGTGCTGATTTTATGGTTATTAGCTGGATTTTAAGCTCAATGAGTTCAGAATTGACTGATGATTTTGGTTATATTGAATCTGTTGAGGAGTTATGGAGAGAATTGAATGAAAGATTTGGACACTAATGGTCCATTAATCTATCAATTAAAGAAGGAAATTGATAATTTGAGGCAGGACAATGTGACTATTGTTACATATTATGGAAAACTGAAGAAGCTATGGGATGAGATGAAGAATTTGAGGATGTTTCCTACTTGTAGCTGTGGAGCTTTGAAGTCTTGTAGGTTTTGTTTCTCAAGAAAATTACTGAACTAGAAGAAGAAGATAAGATGATGAAATTTCTTCTTGGATTGAACAATGGTTTTGATAATACTATCACAAATGTATTATCTATGGATTCATTACCTACTATCAATGGAGTATTTTTCTATTGCTCAACAAATAGAGAAGCAGAAGGAAGTTAGTGTTGTGGTTGTTGAGAGTAATGCTATGGCAGCTCAGACATTCAAGAATGGACAGTTTCAGAAGAATTTTCAAGGAAAGAAGGATTGGAAGAAAGACAAACTGAGTAAATTTTGTACCAATTGTAAAGGAAATGGACATACCATTGATCAATGCTTTAAGATCATTGGTTACCTATTCTGTGCAACATTTGAGCCAGTTCATGCATTCTCCTAGAGTTCCACATCTTAGAGCAACCCTTCATCTCATTAAATACTTAAAGGGGACTCTAGACACTGGACTATGGTATAAAGCTGATATTGATCTTCAAGTCATTGCTTATAGTGACTCTGATCAGAGTTCATGTCAGTTTAGTAGCAGATCTCTCAGTGCCTATGCTGTGTTTCTTGGATCTAACCTGATTTCATGGAAGACTAAAAAGCAACAAAGTGTTCGTAAATCTTCTGCTGAAGCTGAATACAGAAGTACGTCTGCTACAGCTAGTGAGCTTGTCTGGATACAAGGTTTACTAGAGGATTTACAAGTTCCTGCCTCTTTACCTATCAATTTGTATTGTGATAATACATCAGCAGAACATTTAACTAAAAATCCCATGTTTCATGAGAAAACGAAGCATTTGAAAAAGGATATGCATTATGCCAGAGAGCAAGTTGAAGAAGGTTTTATACAAACAACTCATGTTTCTAGTGCAAATCAGTTAGCTGATTTACTCACAAGCCCCTTGCTTCTTCACAACATCAACTGTTGTCTTCCAAGTTTAGACTTATTTCACAGGTCCAGTTTGAAGGGGGAATATAGGAGTTTATTTATAAATTATTTACTGATGTAATAAAGTTGGTTACAAGTTTATTAAAGTTGTTTTAGGAGTTAGTTAGCTAGTTGCTACTGTTGTGTATAAGCTGTTAGCTCAGCTCATTTCTCTAGTGTAAGAGATTAATCTGTGAATAGAAACTCTTCATTTTCTCTCTCTCTCTCTCTCTCTCTCTCTCTATCTTTTCTTCCATCACAAAATCTACTTATCTCTATGAGATTCTACACAGCCTTACAAGTTTATACGGTTTTTGTGCATTAGTTGTGAAGGAAATTAAGATTGTTATTAAGACTACATTCTTAAAAGGTAGGGTTGTAAGAAAAACCAAAGTGGCGGCTAATGAATCTTAGACAGATCGGTATCTATTTGTCAATTAGCAATTTCTCCTACAACGGTTATACCATATAGAAATGCAACCAAGCAAGGCTTGACCTAGTGGTAAGAGGTTTGACCTTATGACTTCAAGGTTATGGGATCAAATCCCACTAGGGGCTCTTTGAGGGGTGAGGTATCCCTTACCATCCCCCTCTATCTCCAATGAGTCCGACCTCGCAAACCCTGATCGGTTATACTTGTGCGAGGTGCCAGTTCAGTAGGGTCCTTCATCTTACCAATTTTTAAAAATATATATAGAAATGCAAACCTCTCAATTCTCATAAATTAACAATTGGTTTGTTACAACCTCTATTTTGAAAACCTAATTAAACGTCACAATTTCCAAAATATATACAAATCAATTACTCGCATGAAAACTATCTCAAATCTCAATAGACTACGTGTCTAACTAGTACAAGGAAACTCGATACACCTCTAGAAGGATCACGTGGGTTACGTGGTTGGGGGAAGTGGAAAGAATCTCTACACTGAAACATTATGTGAGAATACTCCTGCATTGTCGTCCTCATCTCCTGAAAGTATTTAGAAAACTTCGTAGTTTCCTCCTCCATTTTGTTTTCCTTTTGGAAATGCTCTATCTCCATCTCAAGCCGTTGTCTCTCCCACTCAACTCTTAATTGCCTCTCAATTTCTAATTGTTGCCTCTCCATTTCAGCAGATTGTGTAGCTATTTGTTGTTGAGATTGCTCCACGGCTGTTGAGAGCTTAGGGAAAAAAAGGGATGTAGACTATAGAGAGAAGCTATTATTGCGACTTGATTTTCTTTTTGTAGAAGAGATCACCACATGTACCCATACGAAGAACTAATCCTTTTTTCCTCCACCTACTTTCTCAAAGTACAATTCATTGGGATCTTTTTGATTCCTTTCTCTGCTTATGGATTCTCATAATCACCCTATATCAAACATACTTACTAAGTGTTTATTTACTTGTTACTAGGGGGTGTTCATAAATATCCGATCCGATTTTTTAGTTTTCGGATATTTTCGATCGGATATCCAAAAATATCCGAAACATGGAAATCTTTCGGATGTTTTTTGATATATGATCCGAAAATATCCGTTTTCAAGGTCGGATATCCGAAATATCCAATGATCCGATCCGAAACTTATTTTATGAACTTTTCCTTTGAAAAATTCAATTTTTTAGTTTTTGGATATCCAATCCGATCCAAAATTTCGTATATTCGATTTTTTCAGATCGGATTCGGACCACATTTTTTCCGATCTGAAATTTCTAGATATCCGAAATTTCGGATCGGATCGTATCATATATCCGAAATGAACACCCCCTACTTGTTACATTTGCTTTTAATACACAACTTTCAAAAAGGTTTTTTGAACCATTGACATCTCTTATTCCATTCCAATGAAAATTATAGAAATATTATTTTATGAATCTACAAATCGAGATTAATATAACAAGATCAAACATGACCATATCTTCACTTATAAAAAAAAGTAATATATCTGTCAAATTTGATAGCTTGATTTTCCAAAATAGAAATGTAGCAAGTAAATATAAAAGAAGGGTTTCCCTTCAAAAAAAATATAGAAGAAAGGAGTAATTATTAGTACTAAACTTAATATACATATATAACATGTCTAGAAAAAAAGTGGCAGAGTTTCGTTTTTATTCTAGACCCCCCAAAAAAATTTGTATCTGCAAACATGGAAAGTGCAAGAAAGTCCCACATTCCATCCAAGATAAGTCCCACTAATATTTTTTGTTTTTGTATTTTCACTTTTTACTCTATTTTTTTTTTTACTCTTTTGTCTTTATTATAAGAATTCTTTTTCTTTTATACTCCATCCATCCCAAATAGTCTAAACATTTTCCTTTTTAATGATCCAAATTAATTTGAACACTTCCACTTTTAGTGTAGTCCCCTAATACTTTTCCAATCCAATTTGACCCACTATCACCACAACCATCACCACTTTTAGCAGTGGTGATGGTTGTGGTGATAGTGCCATAGTGGGTTGGATTGTTTAGAAAGATAAGGTTGCGTTCTCTTCACCTTCAAGTTTCAGGTCCAATCAGTTTAAATCAGTTCAGATAAGTTTAGATTAGTTTCTCAATAAGGTCTGATCATGTCTGATTATGTCCAATAAGTTCCAATCAGGTCCACTAAGTTCGAATAAGTTCCAATCAGGTCCACTAAGTTCCAATAAGTTCCAATAAGGTCCACTAAGTTCCAATATAAAGTTCTAATCAGGTTCAATCAAGTCCAATAAGTTCCAATAAGGTTCAATCAAGTCAAATAAATTCCAATAAGGTCCAAATAGTTAATGATCAATAAATTAAATTTAAATTTTTAATTAAAGTACAACTATGATTATATAGTATTATAATCATATTATTGTCCATTATTTTATTATTTATAGGAATATTTGTCAGAAAAAACCTTATAGAATGTCCATTTGGCGAAAAACAACCTTACAAAAATTTTCTTGTGACTTACAACCTTTAACTTCTTTTTTTTTTTGTCAAATGAAACATCGGACTTCTTTCAGGCATTGTCCGTCACTTTCAGGCATTGACCCACCTTTTTTCTCTTTTTCTCCCCTATTCGCACTTTTATTTCCTTCTAGATTCATTAATCCAACAAATCCCTCAATTCTATATAAAACAAAATCCAAGTTTATAAAATCTCCGATCCAAAAATTATAATTTATTTCTAGTCTTCAAATTGCTAAATGTTGTTCTAAATGTGGGTCAACACGAAAAGTGACAGTCGACGCCGGAAAAGAGGTATAAGGTTTCATCTCGCAAAGAAGTTGAAGCTAAAAGGTTGTAAGTAACAAATTTTTTTTTTAAAAAGTTGTTTTTCTCAAAATGGACATTTTAAAAGGTTCTTTTTTGACAAATTTTTCTTATTTATATTACTATTAGTTAATTATGTTATTATTAGTAAAAATATTATAATCATGGTCAAATAAGGTTAACAATAATAATCATCATAATCATAATATTTGCAATTCGTCTTTAAATACCTAGAGTTAACATGTTTTCGTTACTATAATAACATTGAAAGATATTAATTTTATCAATTGATTGCTTTATTATCTCACCCAAGTATCTTTTTTTGTTGGAGTGCCTTTCTTCATCTTCTATATCCTCCTCTTCAATCAATACGTTTCCTTCACCAACATCCAACCATATTTCATTTGTAATTTTTTTCCCGAATAATCTCCATATTCTTTGTTCTCGTTTTGTTAGTCAAATTAAAATCAGCTCTTGGTTCCATGTCTTCAACAACTTGCGAAATTGGAATCCCTTAATCATACATGTAAACGGATAAAATTATGTAGTGTGCATGTTGCTACAATGATAGCCAACTAATAAGCGTCATTTATCTTCGGCATCATTCTTTGATTCCTACTAGTGCTGTATGAAATAATCAAGCAAGACTATTAGATACATTAGTGATTAAAGTTGTGTACAGGCAAGTGTGTAAATAGTATTTTTTTGGTAACTATTATTAGAAAACGTTATGCATTAGAGATTAATAATTACTATTTTTTTTGAAGGGTAAAGTTTAATAATTATTATGTCATAACTAATTTTGAGGGGTAGTATTTATGTTATTACGCAACAATCTTTTTGTCAAATAAGTTTCAATCAGGTCCAATAAGGTCTAAAATCAGGTCTAATAAGTTTCAATTAGGTCTAATAAATTCTAATCAGGTTCAATCAGGTCCAATAAGTTGAATCAGGTCTAATAAGTTCATATAAGTTTAGGTTTTTTAAGGTGAAGAAAATGCACCCTAAATTGAAGTATGATATATAAACAATATGCAGGCGACAATTATTAAGTACGGTGGTAGATAAGCCCACACTAGTTTTATTTATTTATTTATTTTTTAATAAATCAGAGGGAAGAAAACCCAAGAAAAAGAAAATACAGCGATAAACTACGATTAACTACAACTTACCAAAACTAAACACACAAACAAAATAAAACTAAGGAGGAATGAGGCGAGGTATAACCACACCCCTAAAATCCTCATCAACTATTCTACTAAGAGCTAAGGGAATATCCTCCAAGATCACAATCCTGTGAGGTTGAGCCACCTCGTGGTTGGCAAGCCAGTCAACGGCCCAATTACCTTCTCGATAGACATGTTTAATTTGCACTTCCCAATCCTCCTTTTGTAGCATTTCTCGGCAATAGTGTATCAAGTGAGCACACTCACCTTCCCAAGATTCATTGCTCTGTATCAACTGCACACACGACAAGTTATCCATTTGTACAACCAGTTTTGGGATTTGTAAATTACAGGCCAACTCAATACCTCTCGAAAGGGTTGTGATTTCAGCTCGGAAGGAGTTATTGCACACTCCAAAATAACCCATCAGTGCTGAAATAATGCTTCCAAACTGGTCACGAATGATGACACCTCCCCCAGCAGGGCCTGGACTTCCCTTGGCAGCACCATCGGAGTTCAATGTATACCACCCTGGTGGAGGAGGCTGCCATGTTACATGAATTTGTCTTTTGTTCAAAGTTTGATTTCCATCACCATCTTCTGTATTAGACAAGCTTCTCTTCATCTCCTCAAACCGAATTTGAAGAAACGCACCAACGTCTATCGGAATTTCACCATTTTTGTTAAAAACAAAGCAATTCCTCCATCGTTAAATCCACCACACAGTCACACTAAAATAATTGGCCCAATTCAAATTCACATCTGCCTCTTCTTCATTAAGATTAGCAAGCAGCCATTGCTTCAGATTGTCTTGAAAGAAAGTTGGATGATGAGCAGGACCCCCACCTTTCTCCAAATACTCAGGGCTGCTGGGCAGTCCCTTAGTATATGAAGCGTTGATTCTTCTGGTGCATTGCAAATGAAGCATTTAGGGTCATCAGTGAGGCGGCGTTTGAAGCAGTTTTCATTGCCCAATAACCTATCATGACAGACAAGCCATAGGAAGGCTCTAACACATTGTTGTACTGGGGCTTTCCATACCAGATTCCAGAGAGTATCTTCAAACTCATTACTCTTTTTTCTTATGATACTCATGGCAGATTTAATGGTGAATTGTCCTTTTGAGCTATTCCCCCAATACACCAGGTCACCCAAATTAGGATCATTTTTCAGCTCATGCACTTGTATAGGTTTTAAAACATCAGGTTCTAAGTAGTGTGAGAATGCATCCCACTTCCAACCATGACCATCTTCCCACATCTAGGCAACCGTAGCACCAAGCAGCTCAGGAGGAATTGGCTGTATTGCCAATGAACTCAACGGGGTATGGGTAGCCCATTTATGATCCCAAAAAAGAGTGCTAACACCATTCCCAACCGTAACTCGAAATCCTTCACAACGAAATTTCGCATTTTTAGTTATGCCACACCACACATTCAACATTCCCATCTTAGGCTCAAACATGTCAACATCACACCTTCCTTTACAATACTTAGCTATTAAAACACGGGCCCAAAGAGCATTAGGCTCCGTTAACACACGCCAGCCCAACTTTGTGAGGAACGCCGAATTGGCTTGCCGAGTCGATTTAACACCAATGCCACCTTGATTCTTTGGGCGTTGAAGTGTTTCCCAAGAAATCAAGTGAATCTTTCTAGTTTCGTCATTGCCTCCCCACACAAACCTGCACCTTTCAATCCATGTCATCACAAATTGCGCGTGGGATTTTCGCGGTTTGCATTGAATAGTACTCCAGCGATGCAGCAGTAGAATTTGCTAAAGTTATTCTTCCGGCAAGTGATAAATATTTGGATTTCCATCCAAACAATCGCCAATCAATCTTCTGGCAGAGATGGCTAAAGGTTGCGTGGTCACCCTACTAGTAAGAGTAGGCATGCCCAAATAAATCCCTAAATCCTCAGTAGTCTCCATACCAAGCGTTTTGCTAATCTCAAATTGTATAGCACTATCGACATTCCTCGAAAAATAAACTCGACACTTAGCTAGGCTGATTTTTTGCCCCGAAGCTCGACAAAATTGAGATAAACAATCTTGTACCACTTCGGCTTAGGCAAGTTAGCCTCCGAGAAAAGGATAATGTCATCCGCGAAAAAAAGATTAGAAAGCAAAGGGCCATCTCTGCTATCCCGTATTGGTTTCCATCTTTGGGCTATAATTGCTTCTTCAATGTTTTGGTACAATCTTTCCATGCACATAACAAAAAGGTAGGGAGAAAGAGGGCCACCTTGTCATACTCCTCTACTCGGAGTAAAACATGATGACAGTTCACCATTCCACAAACTTGAGTGATGATGTTGTTACGCACTCCATTATTACCTCAACTAAAAGATATGACAGGTTCATTTGAAGCAACGTATCTCGAATAAACGACCACTTCAACCTGTCATATGCTTTCTCAAAATCGATTTTTAGAGCCATGAAACCCTTCATTCCTTATTTCTTTCTCATTGTGTGGATAACTTCTTGTACAATCACAATGTTATCGGTTATTTCGTCAGTCCGGAATGAAACTCCCTTGTGTATTGGAAATGGAGAAGGAAGGATTGGTTTGATTATGTTCACTAAGGTTTTTGTAATGATTTTATATGCAACATTATATAAATCTATAGGTCGAAATTGAGAAGTCGCTTTTTAGGATGGTCTATTTTCGGGATAAGAACAATGTGAGTATCGTTGAGATGCTCGGGCATACCGTTTCCCTCCAAGACTTGCAATATAGTGTTCAACACATTCTCTTTTACAAGCTCCCACTTTTTTTGAAAAGTCAAGGCTTGAAAACCATTAGTCTTCGGTGCTCGTAAAGCTCCTCGACTCTTCACCACTTCTTCTACCTCGATTCGAGAGAAAGGTTTACACAAAGAATTCCGAGTCCCGGGTGGTAGTTCCGGAAATACATCAACAAGAATGTTCATAGGCTCATCTATTCCATCATTTTGTATCCCCGCAATATGAGCAAGTAGAATGCGTTTGAATTTAAAGATGTTATGAAAGACATCCTTGCTCCAAATTTGTAAACTTTCCGAGAGAGCAAGTAAAGAGAATCAACCAAGGGAGCACTAGAATTCCAATGATCTTGAATAAAATCATTAAAATTTTCATGTGTCATCCAGGTGGCTTGAAAACGAAACGGACGAGAAATAGCTTGCAAGGGAGCAAATCCGTTTGGGGGAGATTAGTAGAGGACAATGGTCTCGATGCAATGGAAGGTAAATGTTTTACCTTAGCGTGTGAGAATCTAAGACCCCATTCACCATTACATAGGGCCCCGTCCAATCGGGCGGATCGACGAGTTCCGGGAATAGGCCCCGATCCCACGTGTGCGAAGCACCGGCAAACTCCACTTCAAGCAAATCCATATCTTCAACCAAATCATTAAACCTTGCGTAACGATACTTTGTTTCCGCACACGCACCACTTCTTTCCCAATCACGGCGCGTATCATTAAAGTCTCCCGCAATTAACTAAGGTTTGTTATGTAACGAAGCAAAATTCATGAGTTCTTGCCACAAATCCTTCCTTTTATTGGGATCGGGGCTAGCATAAACAGCCATGAAGTACTAGGGGGACTACCTACCCGTTTAATGTCCTAGCATCGCTCTTTGATTCCTACTAGTGCTGTATGAAATAATCAAGCAAGACTAGATACATTAGTGATTAAAATTGTGTATAGGCAAGTGTGTAAATAGTATTTTTTTGGTAACTATTATTAGCAAATGTTATGCATTAGAGATTAGTAATTACTAATTTTTTTAAAGGGTAAAGTTTGATAATTATTATGTCATAACTAATTTTGAGGGGTAATATTTATGTTATTATGCAACAAGTTTTTTGTCAAATAAGTTTCAATCAGGTCCAATAAGGTCTAAAATCAAGTCTAATAAGTTCCAATCAGGTCAATAACTTCCAATCAGGTATAATAAATTCTAATCAGGTTCAATCAGGTCCAATAAGTTGAATCAGGTCTAATAAGTTCATATAAGTTCAGATTTTTTAAGGTGAAGAGAACGCACCCTAAATAGAAGTATGATAGATAAACAATATGCAGGCGACAATTATTAAGTACGGTGGTAGATGAACCCACACTAGTTTTATAAGTTTATGAGATCTTACTAGAACATGGAAGTCAAGCGATTTAGAGAATTTGGTGCACAAGTTACAGTTTGCAAACGACACTAGGGTTCAGTGGCGGAGCCAGAAGGGGGGACATGGGGACAGATGTCCCCCCACTTTTAAAAAAAATTTCACGGAAAAAAAAAAATTAAAAACGCAGCACTGCAGCAGGGGTCGCGAGAAACAAACACACTCACACAAAACATAAAGCTTTAGAGAAAAAACGAAGAGAGAGAAAGTTTCAAAACCCTATCTTACAAACACGAATTCACGAAATCCGAAGGAAACCGTTACCCGCCGGACTGCCGGAGGCCCAGAGCCTTAGCCGTCAGTCGCGCAGTCGCCGCCTCGCCGGAACGAAATACGAAGAAGCAGCCACGAAGGAGCCAGCAGGCAACAGAGGAAGTGAGGAGCGAAATACGAACCACGGCAGTCAGTTGCCTCCACCGCTCCACGAGCCGCCGGAAGCCCAGTCGGCAGTCAGCCAGTCACCACCACTCACCAGTCACCAGTAAGTTGTTTTTCAATTTCGCAAGTTTTAATTCCACAAATTTTAATTTCACTGTTTTGATTTGAGGTAATATATACTTATATATCAATGTTTGGTTGTGAATTTGTGATTATAGCTGAATTAGTTCATTAGTTGAAATGATTTGTTGTTGGATATTAGAATGTTGGCCATGATTTATTGAATTGATTTGTTGATTCATGTTTTAGGGTTTAGGTAGTTTGTAATTTGTAATTTCTCATTTAGAAATTGTAAATATGAGTTGATTTATAATTGAATAAATTGATTAGTTTGGTTTGATAAAGTAATTGATTCATGTTTATCAATTTAATTAGGAAAATGTCAAGTGGTTCACATTCACCTAATTCAAACAAGTCCAAGGCTAAGGAAAAACAACCCGATCTTCGACAATTCATGTTTAAAAGAATGAAATCCCAAGAAACATCTTCACCCGCTCATAGTGAAACACCTCAAAATGAATCTCCTTCATTTAGCTCTCCCCAAACTCAAAATGTTGATATGAATGTTGGTGGTTCAAGTACTAGTAATGCACCATTAGAGGAGGAGGAGAAAGAGGAGGAGGAGGAGGAGGAGGAGGAGGAGTCGGAAGGAAAAGGATTAGTATATGATGTTGAATTACTTCCTCATGATCCGGGAAAAAGAATGAACATAATGAGTTACCCCTCAAATCAAAGAAATGCGGTGAGGAGAGCTTATATTCTTAAAAAACCATGTCAACCAAAAACTCATGCATTTCCTCAAAGAATGGTGTCCGGTTTACGTCGTTTTAGTGTTAATTGGTTCAAGAAATGGGATTGGCTTGAATATAGCATTGAAAAAGATGCCGCATTTTGTTTTGTTTGCTACTTGTTCAAAAAGGATGTTGAAATTAATATGGGGGGTGATGCATTTGTTGATGGAGGGTTTAGGGCATGGAATAAACCGGAAAGATTTGAGAAGCATGTTGGTGGAATTAAAAGTGCTCATAATGTTGCTAATGAAAAGTATGTGAATTTAAGAGATGGAAAAAAGAAATCAATTGTGAATGTGCTTGACAATGTAAGTGAGGCGACAAAAAAGAAATATCATATTCGTTTGAAAGCATCTTTAGCTTGTTTGCGATTTCTTTTGCGCCAAGGATTGGCATTTCGTGGGCATGATGAAAGTGATGAGTCTTATAGTAGGGGTAATTTTCTTGAGCTTTTGAGGTGGTTAGGGGAAAAGGTTGAGGAAGTAAAAAAACACTCATTAGGAAATGCTCCCAAAAATTATCAAATGACTTCTCCTCCGATTCAAAAGGACATTATTACTTGTTGTGCAAAAGAAACCACTAAATGCATAATAGAAGAGCTTGGTGATGATTACTTTAGCATATTAGCCGATGAATCAAGTGATGTGTCTCAAAAAGAACAACTTGCTCTTGTTTTACGTTTTGTTCATCGAGATAGTGGTAAGATTATGGAGAGATTTTTGGGAATTGTTCATGTTAGTGATACTACCGCTTTATCTCTTAAAGATGCCATTATGTCTTTACTTGTGGAGCATTCATTGAGTTCATCTATGATAAGAGGACAAGGTTATGATGGTGCTAGCAACATGAGAGGTGAAGTAAATGGTCTTAAGACATTGATCATGAATGATACCCCGAGAGCCTACTACATACATTGTTTTGCTCATCAACTCCAACTTGCATTAGTTGCCGTTGCTAAGAAGAATGATACTTGTGGTTGGTTATTTGAGATACTTGCAAACTTGTTAAATGTGATTGGGGTTTCTTGTAAGAGAAGGGACATGCTTCGACAAAGCCAAGCTCAACAAGTGGCTCAAGCATTAGAGGTGGGGGAAATTGAAAGTGGAACGGGTTTGAATCAAGAACTTGGTTTGAAAAGACCCGGAGATACGCGTTGGGGGTCTCATTTCAAGTGTCTTTTAAATATCATCAACTTGTTTTCTTCTATTGTTGAGGTACTTGTGCATATTGGGAAAAATGGTTCGACGGAGGATAAGTTCAAAGCTCAAATTGTGTTGGGATCATTTGAGTCATTTGATTTTATTTTTATGGCTCATTTGATGTTGACTATATTTGGGTACACAAATGATTTATGTGTTGCTTTGCAAAGGAAAGAGCAAGATATTGTGAATGCCATGGGACTTGTTACTTCCACAAAAAATGTGTTGCAAAAAATGAGGGAACAAGGATGGGAGACACTCTTACACAAGGTTACTTCATTTTCAATTAAGCATAAAATTGAAGTTCCTAATATGGATGCTCTTTATGTTCCCCAAGGAAGATCAAGGCGTTTTGTTGAACAAGCAACAAATCTACATCATTTTCGAGTTGGGATTTTTTTTGGAAGTGATTGATTTGCATCTTCAAGAACTTGATAATCGATTTAATGAGAGGAACATGGAGCTACTTACTTGCATGGCTTGCCTTAGTCCCAAAGGTAATTTCTCATCTTTTGACAAAGAAAAGATAATCAAGCTTGCCTCTTTTTATCCCGAAGAATTTTCTAGTATTGATGTGATGGCTCTTGAACTTCAACTTGATGTATTTATGGATAATATGCTAAATGATGAAAGATTTCGTGGTTTGCAAGATCTTAATTCTCTTTCCATGATGCTTGTTCAAACAAAGAGGCATGAGAATTTTCCTCTTGTATATTTGCTAATCAAGTTGATGTTGATTCTTCCCGTTGCTACGACGACTGTTGAAAGGGTGTTTTCCGCAATGACATGTGTCAAAACTAGGTTGCGAAATAGCATGGGCGATCAATTTATGAATGATTGTTTGGTAACTTTTATTGAGAAGGATGTGTTCTTACAAGTTCCCGATGAAAAAATCGTTGATCGCTTTCAAAATATGAAGACTCGAAGGATGAATTTGTAATTTTTATTTCTAGTTTATGTATTTTTTTTTAATTTCTCTTTGGATTGTAAGACTATAAGCATTTTGGAATTTTGGATGTAAAACGTTAAGTATTAAACAATTTGTGTTGTAGTGTTTTTTTTTTTCTAATTTTTTTCCGATTTCCCGACGTTCGGATTTTGTCCCCCCGCTTTGAGAATCCTGGCTCCGCCACTGCTAGGGTTAACTATTTAAGTGTGATCTTAAGAGTAGACTTGGGGATCCGAGCTCTCAAATTAAAATGAGGGAGTGATCCACGGTTTAAGGTGAAACGCAACTACTGGTATTATTTTATGATTGAACAAAGACTTCAAACTTTTTACTCTTAAAAGCTTGACTCTTCATAAAAATAATACTAGCTAGTTCTAGATTATACTAATACTTGATCCAGTGAGGTGGATTATTCAATCTTGTTATTCTGCACAAATATAGCAGTTTGCACTTTGCAGTATATAATACATTATAAATTATAAATTTTCTTAATATACTAATTACAATATCACAAAAGCTTTTACACATTTTCTGCCAACTTCACTTTCACAAATAAATTATAAATGAAGGTTGGAGACAACTGTACTAAAAGAGAATATAAAACTGATATTCACCCTCTTTGATATGTGATTTCTTTTTATGATCATGCATTAGAGATGTATAAGCATTAATTTCTTAAAAGCCAACTGTGTTAGTGGCCTAAACGAGATTATAAAAGATTTACGTTCAGTGAATCCTACTTAATTAATAGCCAACTGTGTTAGTGGCCTAAACGAGATTATAAAAGATTTACGTTCAGTGAATCCTACTTTCTACCCGTTTAATTTGTTTTCTCAACGATCCAACTCTCTACACATTCCTGGTACGTTGCTTCTCCTTCTCTCTGATCTATAATATGTTACATATAGTTTGTAATGAGTTGTATTTAATTTGCTACACGACTTATATAGTTGTATTCTCGCCTTGGTTGATGCAATTAGTTCAGTTGATTAAAGGTTTGGAGATGGTATCCATTATTTGAGATTAGATTCCGTGTACATCATGTCTTTTGTGGCTCTTTAATTTATATGCTAGAAGATAATAAGAAAGCTTGTAAATTTGCTTCTAGCTGTTTTTTTTTTTTGACAATGGTTAGCTGTTTTTTTTTATACTTACAACATTTTTATTTTCCAGAGTTTCAAAATACATGTATGCATGTAACATCACATATTATCTAACTCTTCATTCTCTTTTTCTATCTCATGGCTTACCTAGCTATATCATCTCTATCTTTCTCTCTGATCTTATTACAAGGATAAAAAGAACACAGAAAGTATAATATGTTATCTAAATACTCGGCGACTCACTATTGTGGTCATATGAGGAGAAAGTATGGGCGCATATCCGGTATGGGCCAACAGTGTCCATACCGAGGTATGCTAGTAATTTGACAGAAAAAGACAAAAAAAAAGTCAAGTGGACTAAATGTTAAAGTTGACTTAATGGCAATTTAGACAAATCTGATTATGTAGGAGAGAACTCAAATCACATCACCTATTATATGAATCAGATCAACTATAATATGAATAAGATCAACTATAATATGAATCAGATCATGCATGTATGTATGTAAATTTGTATGTAATTCAATTTGTAGAAATCAGATCTTATATGTTATGAATCAGATCTAGTTCTATATTTTTTAGATCTTGTTGTGTATGAATCAGATCAACTTTTTTGTCATAAGTATAAACCAAAAAAAAAAAAAAAACCGAAAAAGAAGCATTTATTTACAATCTTGCCACGGTATGGACATTGTTGGTCCATACCGGATATGCGCATATCACAGCTCGTCATATGAGACGAGCATGATTCCCAAAAACATTGTACTTTCAAGAATAAAATCTCAGAAATTATTCTCCCACACTTCTTTTTTTCTCTATCTAGCTAATTTCTATTTTCATATGTTCTTATATGTTATATATCTCTCTCGCCTTTGATCTCTTTTAGCCCATTACATGAGATTAAATTAATACTAAAAAGTAAGCAGAAATTTGCTAATACTCATCGAAAATCTAGATTTATAATTTTTGGATTCTATGAATCTAGATCGGCTATGAATTTATGTAGCCAAAATTGAATATAAATTTGGATCTAGCTGGACAAAATAACTTAGATGTACCTAATCCATACTAGCTAAATTTAGTGTGGACCTAATGCTAGCATGTGTAATTATAGAGGAAAATGGTGACAATATATATGGGAAAAAGAATCACTATGATATAAAACAATAAATATATAAGAATAGTAACTATAGCCTATAGGTTAAAAAAAAGTGACCATCTAGAAAAAAAAAAAGGATCACTAAGTTAGAGAACAATAAACATAGAAATGGACTATAATTAATAGGTTGCATAGAGTATATGAGAAAAATATTAGTTTCTTAGAAATCACCTACGACTCCACCATTAGTATGATATTGTCCGCTTTGGGACTAGCCCGCACGGATTTGTTTTTGGACTCCTTCCCAAAAAGCCTCATATTAATGTAGTTGGTGAACTCTTATAAAATAGGTAACTCCTTCTTATCTCTCCGATGTGGGACTTGGTATGTATACCCAACAAATTAGTGTAAGAAAGGGTAACTATATTAATAAAAAAAAGGATAATCATGTTAATGAGAATATCTCTATTATATATATAAAAGTGAAGGGGGAGGTATGGTGTCCTTATATGAAATGACTATATTACCCTTACTTTTTTAATTACATCAATTTTGTTAAATTTTTAAATTAATAATGGGTAATCAATCAATCCCAATATTTGCCATTTCTTAAAACTACAATTAGAATAACTTAAAATTTTAGGTTAAAAAAAGGAAAGACTAAAAAAGTTTACAAAAAAAAAAACAAAGATAACAAATTCATTTAAGAATATCAAAATCTTCCATCAAAAGGAAAAATTGCAAAGATAAAAAATCAGCAATATACTTCCACAACATTATAGTCATGTATAGAAATGATCATTTTAATGGGTTTATATAATTTCAATTTGTATATGTCAATTACATAGAAGATAATCAGGTTAGATCAAGAAATTATCTAAACTTATTTTTGGTGAAAATAACTTCTAATAAGTTGAAAAAAACAGAGCATTTATTGAAAAAACTGCCAACTTAAACTATTATAATGAGTTGTCGTTGCATGTATTGCGTGCATGTAAAACTAGCTACTCGACATTACGAAATATCACAATGAAAAAATTGTTGTCGCACGCATGCGTGCTTAGAAAGCTAGTAGCATATATAACAGATGAGTAATAACTACTATACGTTGAAAATGTATTGTCAAGTGTATGGAGAAAAAGGGGTCACTATACTTAGAGGGCTAGACAAGGCTTCTGGTATAAGGGGCAATTTGAATCATTTGTTAGGAGGTGGTACTAGCTAGTAAAGTAGAATTCAAATTCCATCCATGACCGCATTATGTTGTATACATAATGCTTTCTTCAACATGATTAATTTGGCATTTCCTATAGATCCAAACTACAATGAGTTGAACGGATGATATTGCGCCATTATTAATTAATCCTATATGATTTGGAAAACAGAATGGCAGCTGAAACCAAGATTGTGGAAACTTCAATACGACACAAGCTTAGTTGGTTGCCTAAATCTAAAGGAACGGATTACCGTCTTTATAAGGTACCTGAACACCTTCGCAAGGTAAATAGAGAGTGTTATGAGCCTTCAGTTGTTTCAATTGGTCCGATTTACTACAAAAACAAGTCCTTAAAATGTTCACAAGAATTAAAACTGAGGCACCTCGAAAGCTTTCTTGAACTTGAAGATCGGATACATGGCAATGGAGCTTACAGCTTAGGCCATTTTATTGAATTTCTAAAGAGGTGGGAGGGAGAGGCTCGTTCGTTCTATGAAGATAATATAAGTCTTTCGAGCAACGAATTCGTCGAAATGATGATGGTCGATGCTGCGTTCATAATCTACTATATAATGTTGCGTAGTCCTCGTTTTCCACCTAGAGAGGATCCTATGGATAAAATGATGGCATGGGCAGGGAAGGTGGAACAAGATTTGTTTCTTGCAGACAACCAACTCCCTTTTTCTCTTCTCAATGAATTATACCTCATGGCATTTGGTAATGTTTACACTCATATTTCCTTCAGAAAACTTACTTGTAATTTCATAGGTGACACTTATATTCCTGGATGTGCGGCTGCACGTACAGTAGGTAGAGTTAAAGTAAGGGATGCATCAGATATTATGGATCTCGTCGATTTCTTGAGAATTTGTTGCTTACCTTCCAAACTTCGTCGCAATCAAACCGAAGAAAGCGATGAGGAAATGCTATGTTACTCATCAGTCGAACGTAGTCATGACCAAAGCCCCAAAGACAATGAAGAGAGATTTTGCTATGAGAACAAGCTAGGTTGCTTACCTTTAAAACGTAGTCATGACCAAAACCAAGCAAACAAAGCAGAGAAACTATGTTGCTTACCTTTCAAACATAGTCATGACAAAACCTCAAAAAACGATGAAGCGAGACTTTACTGCTTACCTTTTAAACATAGTCATGACCATAACCCAGCAAACAATAAAGAGAGACAGCCTTCGTGCTTACATCTCAAACGTAGTCATGATCAAAATCCGAAAAACAATGAATTAAGGATATGTTGCTTACCTCTTAAAAGCCAGGGCCGAAACCTTAAAGATGACGAAGAGTCTCAATTTCCTCCAACCGCAAAAAGTGCTTAAGGCCACTGGAGTAAAATTTCTCGCAACAGACAGTAAGAATTTACTAGATATCAAATATACGCACGGAATATTACAGATTCCGACATTAACATTTCAAGACACCACAGAAGCTATTCTTCGCAGCCTCATATTTTCTGAACAATGCCACCACTATGAAGATTCATATTTTACTGATTATGTATTCTTCCTCGATGCATTGATCGATACTCCAGAAGATGTACAAGTACTAGTTCAACATGGAATCATCAAGCATTGGCTTGGTAGTGATGACGAGGTGGCAACTATCATAAACAGAATCACCAGAAACATTATGTTATGCACTCCTAATTTCTACTATTCTCAAGTTAGTCGAGATTTGCATGCGCTGATGCGCATGTTACCACCAGGTGGAATAAATGGCGGGCCATATTGAAGAGAGACTACTTCAATCATCCTTGGTCAACCCTTTCTGTGATCTATTTGGTGGTTCTTCTTGTTCTCACCGTGTTACAGGTTTATACTGGTTTTAAAGGATAGTTGTTATTGTCCTATTTTTGTAGATGGAAATGATTAATTGTTAGTGTACTTTACATTCTTACTCCCTCACATCAATAAATTTATGTGTAATTCTGAAAAGAAAGTGTCATTGAATATTGTTAGGGTTGTGAGTGCGTAGCGGAAGCAGATTAAAGATGTAGAGATTGAGAAAAATAATAGAGTTGGAAATATGTGGCAAGAAGAGTAGTAAAAGATGGACACACAATATTTAACGTGGGAAAAATCCTCAAATAGAGGCAAAAAACCCACGGACGACGAGTACCCAAAATCCACTATATGAAAATAGGAGAGTACAAGAATCACCCGAAACTTATTAGGGTGAGTAGTACAAATACAACTCTCACTATAGTAAGAAACTCACAAAAGAGTATTACAAAGAGGAATAGTGGATAAAATAGGTGGATTAATATACAAGGAGGGAATTTAGGAAGACTAATGTAATATGTGGCTTCTTGGATTTTGTGGATGACTTGTAGCTGGTGGATGGATGCCCAAAAAGATCACAACACCTCTATTTATAGAGGTGCTTATGTCGGTGAACCATACTCCATAATCCAAAGAAGTTTGTGGATTCTTCTAGCATTTGCCGACATAAAAATAGCATTAGTGGGTTTCTCATGATTTCTAGAAAAATCATGATCAATCTTGATCATCTTTCTTAGCATCAAGTTAGGCGGCAATTGAGAAGTGATTGTCTTTGGCTTTTGGGCTTTCATGAAATTTGGGCCATAACCCAACAATCTCCACCTTGGAACAAATTTCATATGTACTCGTCGTATGAACCCCGAATCTAAAATTTATTGTAGATATGTCACACTGGCCCAATCGTATATTGGGCTTAGAAAAATGTGACATGCTGGAACTCGTTTTATGACGGCGTTGATGCCAAACCGGGGTTGTGTAGGAAGAAGCCATAATAGAAGACCCTTGTAATACATAGAGATTTCTATGTCTGACGGCCTTCAGAAGTTCATGAGCACCTCTGGAGACTTTAAGTACTCCACCTTGAGCCGAAATCTTACACCCTTTAGAATCTAGCGTGCCCAAAGAAATGATGTTCTGCTTCAGATCAGGAACATGTTGAACATTTGACAGAGTCCTGATCTTACCATCATGTGTCTTGATCCGTACAGAGCCAATACCATGAACTTTGCAACGGGAACCGTTGCCCATAGAGACAGATCTATTCTTCACCGATTTATAATCGATAAAGTGATCCTTTTGAGAACACACATGGTAGGTGCAACCGGAATCAAGCACCCAATTAGGAGTTCTACTTCTTCCAGAAGAAGTAGCCAAAAGAACATCATCGGATTCTATTTCACCAAAATCGGCTTGTGCAGTTTCCGATGCTTTTTTCTCATTTTCTCTTTCGAGCTTTTTCTTTAATTTTATGCAATCGGAGACATCGTGCCCATGCTTCTTACAATATTTGCATAAATTCTTAGATTCATGCCCATTAGATATGGCCCCATTTTTGGTACTTATTTTTCCGTGTGATCTCCCTCCTACATTTAATCCTTCGGCATTATCATTGGAATGCACTTCAAGGTCAAATTTCTCTTTTGAGAGTAAATGAGATTTAACATCTTCAAAAGATAAAGTATCATTGTTACCATATAACATGATTTCCTTGAAGTGCTTGTACGAAGGAGGTAGGGAGACAATTAGTAACACGGCTTTATCCTCATCTTCAATCTTAACATCCAAATTTTCAAGATCAATAATAATAGAATTAAATTCATTAAGATGAGATTGGATAGAAGTACCTTCAGCCATCCGAATAGTGTAAAGCCTTTCCTTGAGACGGAGTTTGTTAGCGAGACTTTTAGTCATGTAGAGGACTCGAGCTTCAACCATAGCCCTGCGGCGGTCTCCTCGTGAATAACCTCGCGTAGTACCTCCTTAGTTAAGCATAGTTGGATCGTAGATAACGCTTTTCATCCAACTCTTGCCATTGCTCGTCGGACATAGTAGATGGCTTTTTTGCTTGCCATCAAGTGCCCTTTTTAATCCGCTCCGTGTGAGAACGGCCTTCATCCGGACTTTCCCGGATGCTAAAACTAATCTTGCCATCGAATTTCTCAATCTCGAACTTTGTTACCGAAGACATCTTTAATATAATAACACTCTAAACAACCTTTGGCTCGGATACCACTTGTTAGGGTTGTGAGTGCGTAGCGGAAGCAGATTAAAGATGTAGAGATTGAGAAAAATAATAGAGTTGGAAATATGTGGCAAGAAGAGTAGTAAAAGATGGACACACAATATTTAACGTGGGAAAAATCCTCAAATAGAGGCAAAAAACCCACGGACGACGAGTACCCAAAATCCACTATATGAAAATAGGAGAGTACAAGAATCACCCGAAACTTATTAGGGTGAGTAGTACAAATACAACTCTCACTATAGTAAGAAACTCACAAAAGAGTATTACAAAGAGGAATAGTGGATAAAATAGGTGGATTAATACAAGGAGGTTATATAATGTAGGAAGACTTGTGATATGGCTTCTTGTGTATGTATTGGTTGGCCCCAAATGGATGCACAAACACCTTATTTATAGGTGTGCATGGCGGTACAATAAGTCGGCAACAATGCTTGGTAGAAATTACTAGAACAAAATTCTAGAAATGTTGAGCATGTTCACTTGTTTGCCGACATAAAGTGAATTAGCTTCACTTGAGAATTATTATCTAGATAAGTCTAGATAACTCATCTTTGACTTTGAATGTTATAGTTGGGCAATATTATTTGTAGCACCCAACTTATTGAATTGGGTTATAAAATTTGGGCCATAACCCAACAATCTCCACCTTGGACCAAATTTTATGCACCCTTTAGAATCTAGCGTGCCCAAAGAAATGATGTTCTGCTTCATATCAGGAACATGTTGAACATTTGACAGAGTCCTGATCTTACCATCATGTGTCTTGATCCGTACAGAGCCAATACCATGAACTTTGCAACGGGAACCGTTGCCCATAGAGACAGATCTATTCTTCACCGATTTATAATCGATAAAGTGATCCTTTTGAGAACACACATGGTAGGTGCAACCGGAATCAAGCACCCAATTAGGAGTTCTACTTCTTCCAGAAGAAGTAGCCAAAAGAACATCATCGGATTCTATTTCACCAAAATCGGCTTGTGCAGTTTCCGATGCTTTTTTCTCATTTTCTCTTTCGAGCTTTTTCTTTAATTTTATGCAATCGGAGACATCGTGCCCATGCTTCTTACAATATTTGCATAAATTCTTAGATTCATGCCCATTAGATATGGCCCCATTTTTGGTACTTATTTTTCCGTGTGATCTCCCTCCTACATTTAATCCTTCGGCATTATCATTGGAATGCACTTCAAGGTCAAATTTCTCTTTTGAGAGTAAATGAGATTTAACATCTTCAAAAGATAAAGTATCATTGTTACCATATAACATGATTTCCTTGAAGTGCTTGTACGAAGGAGGTAGGGAGACAATTAGTAACACGGCTTTATCCTCATCTTCAATCTTAACATCCAAATTTTCAAGATCAATAATAATAGAATTAAATTCATTAAGATGAGATTGGATAGAAGTACCTTCAGCCATCCGAATAGTGTAAAGCCTTTCCTTGAGACGGAGTTTGTTAGCGAGACTTTTAGTCATGTAGAGGGACTCGAGCTTCAACCATAGCCCTGCAGCGGTCTCCTCGTGAATAACCTCGCGTAGTACCTCCTTAGTTAAGCATAGTTGGATCGTAGATAACGCTTTTTCATCCAACTCTTGCCATTGCTCGTCGGACATAGTAGATGGCTTTTTTTGCTTGCCATCAAGTGCCCTTTTTAATCCGCTCTGTGTGAGAACGGCCTTCATCTGGACTTTCCAGATGCTAAAACTAATCTTGCCATCGAATTTCTCAATCTCGAACTTTGTTACCGAAGACATCTTTAATATAATAACACTCTAAACAACCTTTGGCTCGGATACCACTTGTTAGGGTTGTGAGTGCGTAGCGGAAGCAGATTAAAGATGTAGAGATTGAGAAAAATAATAGAGTTGGAAATATGTGGCAAGAAGAGTAGTAAAAGATGGACACACAATATTTAACGTGGGAAAAATCCTCAAATAGAGGCAAAAAACCCACGGACGACGAGTACCCAAAATCCACTATATGAAAATAGGAGAGTACAAGAATCACCCGAAACTTATTAGGGTGAGTAGTACAAATACAACTCTCACTATAGTAAGAAACTCACAAAAGAGTATTACAAAGAGGAATAGTGGATAAAATAGGTGGATTAATATACAAGGAGGGAATTTAGGAAGGCTAATGTAATATGTGGCTTCTTGGATTTTGTGGATGACTTGTAGCTGGTGGATGGATGCCCAAAAAGATCACAACACCTCTATTTATAGAGGTGCTTATGTCGGTGAACCATACTCCATAATCCAAAGAAGTTTGTGGATTCTTCTAGCATTTACCGACATAAAAATAGCATTAGTGGGTTTCTCATGATTTCTAGAAAAATCATGATCAATCTTGATCATCTTTCTTAGCATCAAGTTAGGCGGCAATTGAGAAGTGATTGTCTTTGGCTTTTGGGCTTTCATGAAATTTGGGCCATAACCCAACAAATATATATCCTTTATTGAAGAGCATGTTCATTATTTTTTCGTCATCAATATGTATGGTGGTTGAGATTTGAACCCGTAACCTTCTTATCACGCCGGCTCCAATACCATGTCAGAGGACCAACTCAACCAAAAGGTTAAGCTGATGGTTGGAGCTCTAGTATTGGCTTTATATTTTATCACCAGGACTTATTATGGTGGTGTCAGTTAATAAAAAGGCAACACGTTTTTTAAGTAGTAGTAGTAGTAGTTGCTTATTTGCAAGATCGATAGTTTCGTTCAGTTAAATTGCTTTCTCTATTAAGGCTAGTCGTAATCATTTTATGAATTTGATGGTGCAAAAACATGTTTTTCATTCCCTTTCTCATCTCTATTATAATTTCAACACAAGTAGCCCGCACTTTATCAGAAAGTAAATGCTTTTCCATTTGAAAATAAAAGTGGTTATTTCTAATTCACAAACTAAAGTAAAATCATATTTTTAAAATATTACCAAAGTAAAGGTAGATCATCCTCCACCATTTATGTTGTTTTTCTTTTAAGGGAAAAGGCCAAAGCCATTAGAAGTTATTATTAAGCAAACAATGATCAGCATCTATTACCTCATCCAACCTACATGGGCCTCCTCCATCCCACACCCTCGTAGAGAATTGAATTGGGGATAAATGAGCCAATGTATGGGCAACTAAGTTTGCTTCCATATGGACATGACAAAAAGAAATAACATCAAACAACTTAGAGAGAAACCAAATCTCCCTAATAATTACTCTTAGCTGCGAACCATCACTCTTCTTCTTGTTTATCAAGTTCACAACCTGCAGACAATCACTCTAAAAAATAGCTTTCCTAATATAACATTGGATAGCCATTTTCAAACCCAGTACCACAGCGTTGGCTTCCGTCACATTTACATCCCGACTTGCTTGAATTTATTGACATGCTGTTCTTACCACACTACCATCATCATCTCGCAGTACCACCCCTAAATCCACCCCAACATCCTAGAATATTGCTCCATCAGTATTAATCTTCACGAACCCTTGACAAGGGAGACTCCATTCTACTTCATCACGAGCTATACTCCCCCCTTTTTCACTCCTCCATCCTCTCTACCCACCTTCGTAAACGCCCCAAAGTACGCCATTGATGCAACAACAATTTCAGATGGTGGTCGAAGCTCTTTTCCATGGTAAACCACATTTCTCTCGTTCCACACACTCCACGCTACTAATGCCACCTTCGCCCTGTCCTCCTCATGCAAATTACTTAGCCACCACCACACCCAATCTGCTGCACTACCTACGTTTGGGCATCCCTGTAAACCCTCAACTTCCCCATTTTCCCATATTCCCTTCACATAATTACAGTACCTGATTACATGAAGTGGAGTTTCTTCCTCTCTTTTACAGCATGAACATAGTGGGGATATACCCTCAATTCTTTTATGAAGACCATAGGATGTTGGCAAGGCACCACTACACAAACGCCAAATGAACATATGCACCTTAGGAGGGACAACCATCTGCCATATCTTACTCCAGAGTTTCGAATTTACCGAAGACTCACCAACACCATTCATCAAGTTTTTGTGAAAATTTATAAAGTGGCCGGTAACCCGATTTTGCCGATTAATTTCCAGTCTTCTCATAGCTCCATATGAACATATGAAGTTATGGTTTATTATAGAGTTTTCCCCCTACTTATAAGCTAAAGTGTGTGTCAATAGTGCTCTTAAGAGCCATTTTATGCTAACTTTCTCCATTTAGTTGTTGTTTTCTATTTTGTGACGATTTGTAGGTTTTGGGGAACTATTTCCCTATTCTCTGCTACTCTATGACTGCCACAGTGGACTGGAGAGGTTTGAAGGCACATATGCTGAGTTACGGGGTCCCAAGGATACTTTTCGAGGGCTTGGACAAAAGAAGATTGGAAGACTTGACGTTTGAAGCCAAGAAAAAAAGCTTCACCCAATCCCATCGGACGCCTTGAGCCCGATCGGGCGGCCATCATTGCTAGGAACAGTTTTCGTTGCGGACCCGATCGGGCGCCATTGGCCCTGTCGTGTGTTGTTGATATGGCTCGATCGGGCTGTGGTTTTGCTGCTGAACTTTGAAATCTGCGATACAATTGATAAGACCGATTTCATAGGGCGGGTTTGGCCCGATCGGGCAACGTCCCGACTTTCTTATTTTTATATTTTTCGAGCTGTTTTCGTGTTATTTTTCCTATATATTCTAGGGTTAGTATAAATAGGAAAAGCATAATTGATGAGTTTTAAATATATACCGCAAGTGCACGGTGTCTGTTGTTAGCAGAAACTGGCAAATACGGGTCGATCCACAGGGAGAGGAGTTCTATAGATTTGTGCTCAATTATTTAACTACTTCAAGAAAGAAATTTGATTGAATAATTAACAACTAAACTAGAATAAGCTAGAACACAAAAAGATGGAAGTTAATCAAATAATTAAAAACCTAGGGCAATCGATCGGTCCATCATGCTTATACCAATTTAATCACTACAATATAGTTCAACAATACTTGGATTGAGGTTCGAATAATCAGAGTATTTCGTTAATCCTACGGTCGGGCCTTAACAACTCTTAGATCAACATATGCCGCGGTGGCCGCTCAACATAATCGGATCTACCTATTGTAACAAGCCTCTAATGAGTATGATCTTTCGATTCTAACTCCTATTAGCTAAACATAATCCATGATATTGCGCAATTATATGAATTAAACAAGCATAACAAATCAATACGTAATTACTCTAATTCCATCCGAATATCGAAGAACCTTAAACCACAATCAAATAGGTATAAACATGGCTTCCCTCTCTAAGCCCTAGAAATAGACTACTCACTCATGATAATAATAAACTCAATAAACATAATGCAAAAATAAGAATTCATTAAAGTAAGAAAAGTAAAGAAGAATACCAAATTATTGAAGAACAATGAAAACCAAAATCGATGATCTTTATAATCTTCAAGGGCAAGAGTTAATACAAGCTTAGAGAGAAAAAGGCTAAGTGTTTTAAAGCTAAAAACGCAGAAAATTAGATACCTTAATGGAAATTACTAAAGCCCTATTTATAGTTTTTACAAAATCGGCTAAAAAAGGCAAAAATTAACCTTCCGGAAAACCGCCCGGTCGGGCGACGTTGTCTTGAATTTACGAGCAAAAGGGAATTCCGCCCGGTCAACCCGGCGAGGCCGCCCGGTCGGGCGTGTAAGCGTTTTTGGCTCCTTCTTTGCCTGGTTGACCGGGCGAAACACAGCTTGGAATATTGAACTTTTTGGCTCGCCCGGTCGACCGGGCGGGAAAACTGCAATTTTACGTCAACTTGCGAAGGTTGTATCTCTCAAACCAGAAGTCCATTTGGGACGTGTGACCTATCGTTGGAAATCCCTTCAAGTCTAGTTTCCAACCCAACTGGAATTTCTTGATCACAATTTTCTATCAAAAGTTAGGATCAAAATAGTGAACATGTGTCAGTTTTGGCACTTCTTTCACTAACTCTTTGCTTCATTCTATCTCGAAATTGTCCCAAACGTATGCATTGTGATCCTTGTGCAAGCTATCTTCATCCTCAATGATTAATAGGCTTGATGTTAGATAATCATAATCAATTTGCATCAAAATAACCTGAAAATCATCGAAACACGCAAACGGGGAGTAGTAGAGCACAACTTACGTAATTCATGCCATTATGCACCTAAATGCTCTAAAAGGAGTTCTAAATGCAATCAAAATGCATATAAAAACTATATATAAATTTGACATATCAATA
Organism: Beta corolliflora; assembly: GCA_947648045.1. Lineage (NCBI taxonomy): Eukaryota > Viridiplantae > Streptophyta > Magnoliopsida > Caryophyllales > Amaranthaceae > Beta > Beta corolliflora. The sequence continues at coordinate 175,378 of CANSZD010002309.1, forward strand.
ATATTGCTGAAACACCTTTTGTTTTCCTAGTTTTCTCTTTGGTTTAGAGAACGCTGTTATTTACTTTTCTCTGAGAATCAAGATTTGGCGTTTTGGATTATTTGCAAGTTCTCAATAAACTTCTTCCTTTTAGACTTCAATCTGGTAATTCCTTTTCATTGCTTTCTTTACTCTTGTTAGATTAATTTCAAAAGTTATTTGCATTACTTCCAAGTATGAATCTTTATCTTGAACTTGTTGCGTTCATAACTATGAGTGAGTAGTCTTCTTTCTAGGATTGTGGGGATCTATTTATGCAATGAGGGATTGATAGATTAGTTCAATTGCCTTTTATTCAATTGTCTCCTATGATTGAATCGTTCATGCTAGATTTATAAATTAGGCCTGATTTGTTTTTTGAGTTAGTCTTGCGTGGACCTGGTCCACAATAATATTATTGTGGACCAAAACCACTTATTTAACATAGTGACCCTTTAGTTCCATATAGTAACCTTTTCAAATTTTAAGTTACACTATACAGTTACTATCTACCATAATGACTGTTTTTTTTTAATATAGTAACTCTTTCTCAGTTTATCATGATGAAATTTGCACTTTGTGACATAGTAACCTTTTTTTTCCATAGTCAAACTTCATAATTTATGAATATCTATTCATCTTTTATATTTATTTTTTTATATAGTGATCCTTTTTTTACATAAATCACATGAATTAGCATTAGGTCCACACTAAATTAGTGTGGACCAAGTCCATATAAGTTTTTTTTACTTGTTTTTCTACTATCACAATACTGAATTTGCTTCGAGAGGAGAGATACCGTATAAGATTTCAATCATTAGGCAAAGTGATCCTTGACCATGCGAGCTAGAGCGGCTAGGTGATCTTTGAGGGAGGTAATGTTCGAGAGAAATTGCATGTGCCTTAGATAAATTGATTTAATAGGTAATTGTTATTCGTCCCTGATTTCCCAAATTGTATGCATAGTGATCCAAGATCCTAGTTCTTTATTAATTGATTTATTCCCTGATATTCAATTCTGTTGGTAGTTTAAGTTAGTTATTAAAAATCCAGTCTTTTGATAGTTAGTATAGTAGAATAGTTCAATTTAACTAGTAACGCCATCTCCCTGCGGATTTGACCTTGCTTGTCTTACTACATTAGTAGAGAGACCTGTAGGTTTATTTTTGATAGTACGCGACTGACCTGTGAAATTTTGGTGCCGCTGCTGGGGAGACGGGAATTTTCTAGTTGTTGTTTGAATTATCCTATTGCACTAACCTCATTCTGAGGAACATCAGTTCCTCAGAATATCTAACGCTCGCTGCTGATTTCTTTAGTTTATGAGCGGGGAAGGATAAATCTCGTGAAGTTACTATTTGATCCGGAGATTGAAAAGATCGCCCGTAAGACTAAGAAAAAGACTCAAGCAGCAAAGTTGTTTGCAAAACCAGCTACTCCGCAGGCACCTACTCCGAACCCCACACCACACTCACCTCAAAACTCACCACCACAAAAATCCCCTACATCAACCCCACCTTCAAACATGACTGATACTCGACCAGGAACACCTCCTCATACCACTTTGAAGGATTACTCACAACCTTCAACTCAACATGTTACTACTGGAGTTAAGATGCCTGATATTACTGTTGCCCACTTCGATATCAAGTCTCATGTGATCCACATGGTGCAAAATAATCAGTTCAGTGGGTTCAAGCATGAAGAACCACATGCTCATCTGCAGAGATTCCTCCAATGTTGTGCTACACAGAAATCAACAAATGCATCTGCTGATTAGATTCGTTCCATCCTGTTCGGATTTTCACTCAGTGGGAAAGCTTTGGAGTGGTATAACAGGCTCACATAATCTATCACTACATGGGATGAGCTATCCAAGGCATTTCTGGTCTGATTTTATCCAGTCTCCAAGACTGCAGATATGAGACACCAGATCACTACATTTTTCTCAGGAGCCTGGAGAGTCCCTCTATGAAGCCTGGGAGAGATTTAAGGATCTGCAGTGTTTGTACCCCCATCATGGTCCAGAAACTTGGTTTCTCACTCAGCTCTTCTACAATGGTACAAATCCAAACACACGGAGAATGATAGATGGAGCTGCAGGGGGAGTTTTCATGCAGAAAGGCCTCACTGAAGGCTATGATTTTATGGAGCATATGGCAGCAAATCAGTGGAACAATGTTCGTGCTCCTGTCAAGAAATGTGGCAAACATGACGTGGAGGCTTACTCCCTTATCACAGACCAATTGGCAATATTAACACAGAATATAGACCGCTTGCAATTAGGTGGTTCTGCGCCTATGCCAGTTCATGCCATAGCTAGTGGTTCGGGTATTAGTGGAGTTATCTGCGACACTTATGGTATTGCTGGACACTATTTGCAGGATTGTTCATCTGATTCCAGGAGGTCATACGATCAAGTAAATGCACTCCAAAGCCACCAGCGACCCCAGTTCAATCCATACTCCAATACCTACAACCTTAGGTTGAGGCATCATCCCAACTTGTCTTACTAGAGTACCAATGTGTTAAACCCACAACCACCTCCTTATCCACATCCCAACATCGCAGCTAATAATACACCTGGATTTCAGCGTAGAGGGCAATATCAGCAGCCAAAACAATTTGCCCCACCTACAGACACTCCAGAGACAGAATTGAAAAACATGATTTTGGGTACACAGAAAGGGATTACTGCCTTCCAGTCCCAATTAGAGGCCCTCCATACTCACAACAAGATGCTGGAAACTCAAATGGCCCAGATTGCCAGTTCGACATCTACTAAAACACCTGGCTCTCTCCATTGCAGTCCGTCCAACCCAGGGACACTGCAAATGCTATTACCCTATGAAATGGAGTGCAGTAAGATGCTCCGGCAATACTACAGGTGGAACCATCAGTTGCTAAGGAACCACAGGAAGTGCCTGAGGATGCTGAACCTTAGGAAAAGCAAGGAGTTGTGGAAAAGACTACAGAGGTAACTAAGGAGCAAACTATGACTTCGGTGATCAAGCTACCATTCCCAAATCAGTTGCTCAAAAAGAAGCTTGATCACCAGTATGGTAAGTTTCTAGAGGTTGTAAAGAATTTTCGGTAATAGCAGTTCCTTTTCTTGAATTATTAAATCAAGTGCCTGCTTATTCTAGGTTTTTAAAGGCAATACTGATGAGAAAGAGGACTTTCAATGAGGTGAAAACTGTGGCTTTTACTGCTGAATGCAGCGCCCTTTTACAAAACCAGTCTCCACCTAAATTGAAAGATTCAGGGAGTTCTTCCATCCCATGTAACATTGGCACTATATTTATTGACAAAGCTTTATGTGGTTTGGGTGCCAGTGTGAGTGTCATGCTTCTTTCTATAAAATTTCAATGATTAAATCAAGAGAAAACATTGTAAACCTAAATAGAGATAAAAAATTAAAATATTTTTTTTACGAGGATATACCAAGGTAATAGGGCATTTTGTAGGGATATACCTCACTAAATTTTTTTGTGAGGATATACCAACCTAAATTTAAGTTTTGTTAAAAGGTACCAAAAATACTATTTCCGGCCAGAAAGTCAAATTTCCGGCCTTTGATTTGGCAGGAACTCGCGAGTGAGCCACAAATGTTGTGTTTTATCCCCTCAACCACGCGCATACTATTGAAATGTTTTTTTTTTTAACAATTATTTTAATAATTCCCTCCCTTAATAACCAACTCCCTCCCTTAACATTTCCATCTCCTTAAACCTTAAAAAAGAACGTACTCCAATTCAGCAAGAAAGGGCAGCCCAAAATCATCAATTGCGAGGTATGATGTCTTATTTTAGCTTTAATCTCAATTCAATTTACTTCTTATGTTCATCAATTGTACTATGTGGTTTGAATTTGTGCTATAGGGTATAAATTAGGGTTAAGTTACCAAGTCAAAGGCAAAAAATTTGACTTTATCGCACGGAAATAGTGTTTTGGTACCTTTTAAAAACTTAAATTTAGGTTGGTATATCTCCACAAAAAAAATTAGTGAGGTATATCCATACAAAATGCACTATTACCCTGGTATATCCCCGCAAAAAACTCTATATAATAATATGACTGGACTAGACTAGATTCGGACTGGACTAGATTCAAAAATAGTTTGGATCGAATATGGACTCAATTTTCCGAGTCCAAAAAAGTTTGGACTGGATTTGGATTTGTCCAACCTAGTCCAATCCGCTTATAACCCTATTGCACATCAAACTTTGACCAAGTCGAGTATGCGTTGTTACGACTGGATGTGCTTGACTGTTTACTAAGCATCCCTAGGAGGGCAAAACTAGTAGTGTATACTTTAGGATCTATGTGTACCAACCTGTTCTGTTTTAGTCGTTTAATTAGCTATACTAAAACTTTCTACAATTTTAGCGGAAAAGGAATACTATGAACGGTAAGTAGCAACATTGAAATTTTTCTAGGAGGTTGATGCTCTGGAATTACCGCTTGACATTAACGAAGAAGAAGATGGTCATGAACAAGCCCAACATGAGAGCAATGAACATATCCAATGCGGCCAATATTGTGTTGCTTGCCTTAAAAGTTACAACAAGTGGAAAATTTATTCAAAAAAAAAAAAACCAAAATCTAATTAATTATGTATATGTATATGTCCGAGACTGTGGTTTTTTTCTACCAATTTTCTGCATTTCAAAACTACAAATCTCATCTTTACTAGCTACCTTCGGCTAAAGCCTAAATACATAATGTACCTGCATGAAAATACAGATATATGCAACTATAAGAAGTGGGTCTATTGCTATAGCGACATCAACACTCGACTCCTTGTTAGATCTTATGACTGGTGGAATTCTTTGGTTCACGCCTTTGTCGATGAAGAATATCAATATATACCAGTACTCTATAGGCAAACTAAGGATTCAACCTGTAGGAATTGTAATATTTGCGGCTGTCATGGCCACATGATAAGTGACATTTATGTCACTTTTGGGAGTGGTTTTTAGATTGTTTTCGTAGTTTATTTTCATTTATTTCTATCTATTTAGCCTATATTTCTTCTTTTTTATTTTTTGTAGCTTAATTTATTTATTTAGTGATTTTTATTAGTTTTTAGCTCTTAATTTCATAGTTTATTTGTTTCCTTTGTTTTATTAATTTTAGATAGATTAGTTTAGTGTTTGCAATTAATTTTCTATTTTATTTTCTCTTAGTCACTCTTAATTTATTATTTATTTTTATTCTATAAGTCTCGTTTTCTTCTCTCGTGCTTTATTTTCATGTGCGTAGGTGAGTGTTTCCGAAACTTGAAGGACGGAATTGATCGAGCCTAGCTCAATAGCACAAAAGCCCAAATATTTCATCCTCTTCATTGGACAACTTATCCTACACCACACTCCTACCCTTAACATACACCAGAGCACACCACCTGTACTAATCATCATCCACCAAACGCCCAAGTCCCTGCCTTATACCACTTCACTGTAGCATCTCAGCTATCAACACAACTGTCCCGGGCCAACCAAGATCGATCCACTCACCTGTGCACTTCGAGTTTTACAAATATTCACCGGGTACCCTCGCAGTTTCCAAAATGCACAAGGAGCCCCCGAGATTTTGAAAAATCATCAGAATACCCTTAATGACTAACGAACGTCAACTCCGTTAGTCATTAAGGCTAAATAAACAAAATTAACCCCTAACTAACCTAATTAATATAATTAATCCTAGCTAATTAACTCTAATTAAATCTAATTAACTCTAATTGAACCTCATTAACCTTAGTTAATTAAATCCCCACCCACTCCTCACCTACCAGCCACCCCAACCACCACCATGCCACCATACTAGCCACCACCATCCCGAAGACCTCTCCCTCCCCTTCCCCAGCCCCGAAAACCTTCCCCCTCTCCTTCTCCACCGCGGGAAATCGCCCCTCCTTTCCTCCGGCCCCCGAAACCGCCCCCTTGTGTGGGGAAGGGGGAGGGTGAGGTCTTCGAGGTCGGGGAGGGGGAGGTTTTCTGGGCTAGGGGGAGGTTTTCTGGGGCCGGGGAAGGGAGGGGGGAGGTCTTCGGGGTTGGGGAAGGGGAGGGGGGAGGTTTTTGGGGGTGGGGAAGGGGAGGGGGGAGGTCTTCGGGGTGGTGGTGACTGGATGGGAGGCTGAGTAGGGGATTTTAGGCCGTCAGTTGAGAATTTGGCCTTTAGGACTAACAGAATTGACGGAAACTTAACGGCAGGGTCAAGTCATGTATTTTTCAAAACCTCAGGGGCACCTTGTGCATTTTGGAAACTGCGAGGGTACCCGGTGAATATTCGTAAAACTCAGGGGTACATAGTGAAAAATCCGAAAAAATTAATATATTGCATAATAATCGGACTGCACTGGGTTGGGACGCAAAAAAAAGTTTCGGACTGGAGTGGACTAGATTCAAATAAAGTTTGGATCGAATTTGGACTCAATTTCTCAAATCCAAAAAACTTTAGACTAGATTTAGATTTGGTAAAATCCAACCAATTACAACCCCCTACCCGGCAGATGTACCAAAAAGAAATGCACAAGAATGTCAAAATTCCCAATAATATCGCTGGGCTCAGCTCCCTGTCCTACTATTTCGAATTTTCCACATTGGTAGGACATGCTTTTAAGCATTATTCGTCAGTCATCACTTTATAATAAGTTGATAGGTTTATCCTCACGACTTCATCTCTTCCCGTGACGCCTAAGAGAACCACTGCAACAAGTGCGCTTCTTATCACTGCTTATTTTCTTTTGTAAAATTTCCTTGGTTTTTACTTACTTGGAGATTGGTGACGTTACACTATTTTTGCTTGTTGGATTGTGAATTTGCAAGCCTCTTGATCAGCAAAGTACTATTCATAGGCTCATTTGCTGTATATTCTAATAATTGAGGTATTTTCCTTCCTAATTTTTAGTATTTACTGTACTTATATTCACTTGCTCGAAATCAAAACAATTTGACGTTTTCATGTTCATTTTGTTTCAATTGCGTTATTGTTTTTAATTATTTGGCGGAAATTAATGAAAATATCAAGATAAACTTCTCAAATTTGTTATATTTATAATTAATTTGTCCCATGTTAAGGAGGGTTATTCCACGTCATCCTAATATTACTGTTAGATTTAGGGTTACAATAATGATAATCCAAATTGTATTAGGAAGCCTATGGAAATATAAGATTACAAAATCTATCCTAAGCCATAAGGAGAATAATTACATATTCAGCAGGCCTTGTGTCAAATCCGGGTTTGCATCCATTAATAAATCATGTTCCCTTAACGGTCTAAAAGTATTCCTTTTATGGAGAAAGAAAAAGCAATTAACTTCACTTTAATTTTTCTTGTCAAAAAAAAAAAAAAAAAACTTCACTTTAATTTTAACAAATTTTAACTACTCCTTCCATTATATTATACTAGCATTTTTTACACGCTATGCGTGCGTGTCATATTAGCATTTTTTCTCAATTAGTTATTCATCAGTGTTACAAAAAATTTGATTCAAACATAGATTTGTAATATTTTTTTATGTTTCTCTTAAATCAATGTTTTGTTGGTTTTTTTAGTTATTTGTTCATCATTATTCAAATATAGTATTGAGAGAAGGAAATATAAAATGTAGAAGAAAAGCTTGTCTTTGAAATAAAGTGGAAGAATTTGTGTATCGTGCTCAATTTTGAATATTAATAAAAGGTAAGAGTTTGATTTATATAATAGAGTTTACCGAATAATAATCAACATTTTGATTTTAGAATATTATCCGTATAATTATTAATATGAAATTCAAGTTTTTATTTTTTTCTTCTGATTGTGTCAATCAAGTTATATTGTAAATTTAATTTTATATCAGAGTTTTTAATTCACACATATGCAGGAAGAGGAAATCACTCTCTTTAATTTAATATTTAATTGAAATTTCAAATTCATTTCCATTATTAACTTGTTCAATATATATAGCAAGTAGAAATAAAAAAAGATTGTTTAATATATATGGAAATTTAAATTCATTAAGGGTATATCAGACTTTTTGTAAGGGGACACCATCTTCCTCCCCCTTCACTTATATAAAGCAATTAACTTCACTTTAATTTTTCTTGTCAAAAAAAAAAAAAAAAAACTTCACTTTAATTTTAACAAATTTTAACTACTCCTTCCATTATATTATATAGTGTTTGTATTTCTTTTCAGGTGTCCAAAAATGTTGTTTTTATTTCCTTCTATAATTGCATGTTTTTTCTGTATTTGCCTAAAAAATCTTGCCACTATCATAAATTTGCTCATTGGAATTAGTTTTTTCTTTAAGGGTTGAATTAGGCATATATTTAATACTTTTTCACCCACTATTCTCCATTCTCTCTCCTAAAATCAGTTTTTTTTCTCACAATATTAGTTGTTTATCATTTCATGTTCCACTACTTTAATTCCCATAAAAAATGAGAAACAAACACTATATTACGTGACTGTGGGACTAAACAATATAATAAAAGTTAACTAATAATAAAAAAAAACAGTTGACAAATGTGTTATTTTACTTTATGAGTATGAGGAGAAAAAAGTGCTACTAGAAGAGTAGGACACTGTTATCTAAGACGTGACCATGGGCTGGACCAGGTTTTGCCCAAAACAATGGCTCGTTTCGCATTTAAGGCTCGTGCCATTCCCACTAATTTGGATGTGCCAAAATTTAGAATAAACATCAGGATTCGGGTTTTGTCCATGACCCGTCTTTTTTCCCAAAAATCAGGATGACCACGCCCAAATTGTGGGCTAAAGTATCATGCTTTACCCGCTAGTTTTCGGGTCGACCGAGCCGGGTCAATGTTGATCACATGTACATTATTTTATATGGGTGATGCTTACTGAAAATATAAATAACATTATTTTTATACACGTAGCCATAATATGCTATGAAGATTGTTCTCTTTAGAGCCGTTGCTTTTTAGGACCAAGACGATTTAGGTATATTTCTAAGGAACCTTTAATATAATTCAAATCCTCTTTATTTATTTGAAGTTACTAACATTTTGTTCATGATGTAGATCTTTAGATAAATTCATATTTGTATATTCTAACTCTTCTTTTAATACTTCTTTCATTATGTATATATTCTTGTATGATTGTTTTTTTATTGCTTTTATCACTTTTAATATGCTTGTTAACCAAAGACCTAAATAATTGTTCTCATACCTAATAAGATATTTTGGACAATTGGTTTAGGATCCCATTAATTTTGTTACTTAATTAACGTATCACAAATTTTATCTTTCGTGCTTAATAAACCGATATAGATTACTTTTTAAGGTGCAAGCAATTATGTATGGTTATTTATTTGCATAAATTTATTATGAATCACATTTAGTAGGGGTCAATAATAGGTGTATATGATTCATGATCATATTTGTACCACCCATGAGCTCAATTTTGGTTTACTGACCAAATATGAAGTCATAATGGGGAAACCTACATTGAATAATGTTCTTATTAATTGTCCATGTGGTTTCTTTGACGACTTCTTTTTCTAAAACGCCTTTCAAATTAATACCTTTGAATGGAGTAATCAAACTCTCGCTTATACCGCATAGGCTTAAAATCTGTCTACAATAAGTGTAATATGAGATAAGAGGATCAATTGATATTTTTCAGACTTTAATGAGATAAGAGGATCAATCTACAGTGGTGCTCTTGCACTGATTGTCTGTAGAAATCCAAATATTGGTAGAAACTTTTATGCTCCCACACATGAGAATTGGTGCCTGCACATGCTTTGGTGCTCCCGCACCCATGCCCATAGTCCATAGACGTCTTGTTTCACCTTGTTAAGATGTTCTTTGGTGCAAAATAATACATTATTTCGGACATTTCCTTTGCACTTCTCCTACACTATTAAGAGGAGTATGTCATGTATTTATACGTCTGAGGAATCATTCTTACTTGCTTAGTATGAAACTCTCTTGTGTTTTCTTAAGGCAAAAATCAACCTACAAACTTTTGTTAGATTATTTATTGTTAACAACCAAGATTCAATTGTTCCCTCTTCATATCTCATAAGTATTACCGTGATACTCTTTGTTCTTAGTAAATCGGTAAAGTGTATATGGAGAATCCTTTTTCTGGTCAATCACTATTATATTTATGCACATTTCTGACACCCTATACATCTAAATAATAATGAGTTGAGCATATATTGTTAAGTGTAAAATGATGAAATTATGTCACTAATATATAGTTTGAAAAACAGAATGGCAGCTCAAACCAAGAGCGTGGAATCTTCAATAAAAGACAAAGCTTAGTAGTTTGCCTGTTAACGGTAATGATCATCGTATTTACAAGGTACCTGAACACTTCGGCAAGGTAAAAAAAGAATGTTATACGCCTTTTGTTGTTTCAATTGGTCCTATTTACTACAAAAAGAAGTCCTTAAAATCATCACAAGAGCTAAAATTAAGGCATCTCGAATGCTTTATGGAACTTGTTCGGATGCATAGCTACCGAGCTTACAGCTTAGGCCAATTTCAAGATTTTGTGGAAAGGTGGGAGGGCGAAGCTCGTTCGTTCTATGCAGATAAAATAAGTCTTGGGAGAGATGACTTCCTCGAGATGCTGATGGTTGATGCTGCATTCATTATCTGCTATATTATGTTGCGTTCTCTTCCTAAAAACTTTCTACCTATAAATCCTATGAAAAATATGAGGGCATGGGAGGATAAGGTGCAACAAGATTTGTTTCTTGCGGACAATCAACTCCCTTTTTTACTTGTTCATGACTTATATCACGAGGCATTTGGTAGAGTTGCCCATCATATTCTCTTCAACGAACTTGTTTGTAGTTTTATAGGTCAAACTAATATTCCTGGAAGAGCAGCTGCATCTAGTGTAGGTAGATTGAAAGTAAGGGATAGATCAGATATTAAGGATTTAGTCGATTTTTTACGAATTTTTTGCTTACCTCCCAAGCTTCGTCACAATCAAATCCAAGAAAGCAATGTGTGAAGGAATATGTCCTTAGACATCCCGGCAATTACTAAATATAAAAGGAATTATTATAGAGATAATTAATTACGTTAGTTTAGTAATCACATTTACTTGCTAGAGAATAAATGTTGGTTAGTAGAACAATATTGATTGTACCTACAACTAAGTTAACCTAATCCTATGAGGTCACACATTGAAGTAACTAATTGAAGTAAGGAAACCGGCCAATAGGAGAAAGTAGGGTTAGGTTAGGTCTCTCTCTTATTTTATTCTCCTACTATTATAAAAGGTTATAATAGCAGAGAGAAAAAGAACGTTCATTTGACAGTAACATTCAAACTAAAAAGAGAGAGAAAAAACCCTATTATTTCCCTTTGGAAAATCCGGCCATCCTCCCTAAAAAGCAAGAGAGTGAAATCTGTTCATCCTCTTCCGTTCTAGCAAATGTGGGAATTCAATTGGTGCTCGTGGACTAAGTAGAGGGACATCAATTGCTATTCTTTGATCTCTAGCACTTGCAATCCGGTGGAAAACACGCTACAAAGGTTGTACATTCTTTTCCTTATAATATGATTCATATTTATGTTATGCATGCGATCTTGTGATAGATGTTAGGAAATTTGTTTCCTGAAATTCCGCTATATGCATCTATATGTTCCTACAGTGGTATCAGTTTTGCCTCTTGCATAATATTTTATGATCATGTTCATGTGTTATTTTGATTATTTTCATTCAATTACGGGAGGGATTTATTTATGGATTAATTTGCATAATTAATATGGTGATATTAATTAAATTGGAAATTGTTGAAAATTGCTCAAACTTTTCGGCAACTTTACTGTTGAACAATTTTATAGATCTTTATTCCCAATATGTACTCTGCCTCTCCTAGGTCTTTCATAGAGAAGCAATTTTTAAGCCATTCCTTGACTGACTCAAGCATGGTCTTATCATTTCCTATGAGAAGTATGTCATCCACATACAAGACCAGAAAAGTAATACTACTCCCACTTAACTTCTTGTATACACAAGATTCCTCTTCATTTCTGAGAAAGCCAAATTTCTTGACTGCCTCATCAAATCTGAGGTTCCAACTCCTTGATGCTTGCTTTAGTCCATAAATGGACATCTTAAGCTTGCATACCCTCCCTGGATTTTCTAGATCTTCAAAACCTTGAGGTTGTGTCATGTACACATCCTCTTTCAAGAACCCATTCAAGAAAGCGGTTTTGACATCCATCTACCATATTTCATAGTCATGAAAGGCAGCAATCGCAAGGATTATCCTAATGGACTTCAGCATGGCTACTGGTGAGAAGGTTTCATCATAGTCAATACCATGAATTTGTTTGAAACCTTTCGCCACCAACCTTGCTTTGAAAACACTAATGTTTCCATCCTTGTCTGTTTTCAACTTGAAAATCCATTTGCATCCAATGGGTTTTACCCCATCAGGCAAATCAACCAAGTCCCATACTTGATTTTCAGACATGGAATCCATTTCAGATTTCATGGCCTCAAGCCATCTTTCGGAGTCTTGACTCTCCAAAGCATCTTTGTAGCTAGTAGGTTCTTCTGATTCTAAAATCGTGATTTCAGAACTTTCAGTCCAAAGGAAATCAATATATCTCTTTGACGGAATGATAGTCCTACTAGACCTACGTTGGGGAACAACAGAAGAAGTTTCTACCTCATTAGGTTGAGTGACTTCGCACGGAGTATCTCCAAGTGGGACGGTAGGAGGTACGTGAATTGAATGCACCGCCTCCTGAGCATTTTCATGCCGGGGCCGCCTCGATGAGGTGTTAACCTCATCCATTTGTTGCTCATCTCGAATTTCTTCGAGATATACATTTCTCCCACTTGTTTTTTCGGGAAATAAACTCCTTTTCCGAGAAAGACACCATTACGAGCAACAAACACTTTGTTTTCGTTTTGGTTGTAGAAGTAGTATCCCTTAGTCTCTTTTGGGTAACCCACAAAGAGACATTTATCGGATTTGGGTGAAAGCTTATCGAAAGTAAACGTTTTACATAGGCTTCACAACCCCATATCCTTAGAAAAGACAATTTTGGAACGTTTCCAGTCCACATTTCATATGGTGTCTTTTCCACTTCGCTTTGGATGGTGCTCGTTAAGTGTGAATGCATTTGTTTCAAGCGCAAATCCCCGGAATGAAATAGGGAGATCAAGAAGACTCATCATGGATCGAACCATATCAAGTAGAGTTCGATTCCTTCTTTCGAAACGCCATTTAACCGTGGTGTTCCCGGTGGAGTCCATTGTGAAAGAATTCCACAATCCTTTAAATGATCACCAAATTCTTGAGATAAATATTCACCACCACGATTGGATCGTAATGCCTTAATTTTCTTCCCAAGTTGGTTTTGTACTTCATTCGGAATTCCTTAAATTTTTTAAAGGATTCCGACTTATCTTGCATGAGGTAAACAAATCCAAATCCGCTCACATCATCGGTAAAAGTAATGAAGTAATCGTACCCTCCCCTAGCCAACGTACTCATGGGTCCGCACACATCCGTATGTATGAGGGCTAAAAGGTCATTGGCCCTTTCACTTGAACCTGTGAAAGGTGATTTTGTCATTTTTCCCATTAAGCAAAACTCACAAGTATCAAATGATTCGAAATCAAATGATTTGAGAATTCCATCTTTATGAAGCTTCTCAATACGCTTTGAACTTATGTGGCCTAATCGACAATGCCATAGGTATGTCGGGTTTGAATCATTTGTTTTAGGTTTCTTCTTTGTCTATGTTATAGATGTGGGTTTCTAAGTCTAGCACATATAAACCATTTGATAACTTAGGCTGAGACATAGAATAAATCATTCAAATAAGCATAACAACAATTATTCTTAATTTGAAATGAAAAACCTTCCGAATCCAAAACCGGAATCGAAACAATATTCTTGGTAATAGTTGGAACATAATAACAATTATAAAGTTCTAATACTAAACCGGTAAGGTAAAAGTAGACAACAATCTCCCACAGCCCAAAGCAAGAACTCGTGCTCCATTGCCCACGCGGAGGTCCACTTCTCCTTTGCTCAATGATCTACTTCTTTTTAGTGCCTGCACATTACAAATAATGTGAGATCCACACGCAGTATCAAATACCCATGAAGTAGAAGTAGATAAGTTAATCTCTATAACATAAATACCGAAGTTGAAGCACCACTCTTCTTATCCTCCGGGATACTTGGGGCGGTTCCTCTTCCAGTGGCCAATCTTATGGCAGTGGAAGCACTCATGTAGTGTTGCTACTTTTGCCTTAGGAGTGGCCTTTGGCTTAGAAGTATCATCAGTGGCAACAACCTTGCCCTTGTTCTTCTTCTGAGGTGCCCCCTTTTTCTTGAATTGCTTGCCTTTCCTAACCATTAGAACATCCCTATGTTCAGGTTCAGTTGGCAAGCTCCTTTCAGCCTGAGTAAGCATACCTTGCAGCTCTTGCAAGGTAGCCTCCCCTCCTTGCATGTAAAAGTTCAACTGAAAGTTTTGAAAATTTTCAGGCAAGGATTTGATCACAATATCAGTTGCTAGTTCTGGGGGATAAGGGAAGCCCAATTTTTCCATGATCTGAAAGTGTCCAATCATATTGAACACATGCGGACCAACAGGTTTTCCTTTTCCCAACTTGCACTCCAGCAACTTACAATGAGCTTCAAACCTTTCCAGCCTCGCGTTCTTCTAAAACATAGTTTTCAGCTGTTGGAGGATGGAATAGGCGTCCAGACCATCAAAACGTTTTTGAAATTCTGGTTCCATGCAAGCAAGCATCAAACATGTTACTTGCACAAAATTTGCCTCAATGGTTTGTCTTGCTCTCCTTTCAGCTGGAGTAGCAGTGTCTAGCAGGGGTTCAGGGAGAGGATTATCAAGAACACTTTCCCTTCCTTCCGCTCTGAGAACGATTCTCACAGCCATTTCCCATTCTAGGAAGTTATGAGCAGTTAGTTTGCCTCTTGCATAATATTTTATGATCATGTTCATGTGCTATTTTGATTATTTTCATTCAATTACGGGAGGGATTTATTTATGGATTAATTTGCATAATTAATATGGTGATATTAATTAAATTGGAAATTGTTGAAAATTGCTCAAACTTTTCGGCAACTTTACTGTTGAACAATTTTATAGTGAGATTTATGGTTAATGGAGATTAAAGCATAAAATCTAAATAACAACATTAAAAGTCAGATTTTAATTCGTTAAATAACATTAATTTAGATGCCATACATGAACTGAATTTTAGAAGAAACAAATATGTTGTTTTTCCTTTTAAAATTCCAGATTTTTCATGTTAAATTTTGAATTCTTGTTAGATATTCATGTTTAATAAAGATTATTCATCAAAGATCTAAACAACCGAACCGAAAATCTGTTTTAGTTTTGTTGTTGAATTCGAAATTATTTGCCCAAATCAAAGGAACCCTAAGTTTGCACATAAAAATTCAGATTGAAATATGTAATTGTTACATAATTTGAGAGGAATTTAACCCCAATTTTGAACACAATGAGCACAATTAAAATTCAATTTTAATTCATGTAATTGTTGCATAAATTAAACAAAGGATTTTCGGCAACCATGGCTGGGTGGCGCATCTCACCTGGTCTTCGCCACGGTGGTCTCGCGTCGGAGTTGTGCGCGGATAGAAGGCTGCTGCCTGCGGTGGTGTCTTTGCCTGGGCGGCCGCCCGGCTTTGAGCTTGGTGTTTTCATGTTTGTCCGCGCCGGCAGTGGGGGTTGGTCGCAGACGGTTAGCGTGATTCGTGGCCGAGGCGGGAAGCCGTTCGAAACTTCAGGCGAAATTTCGGCTTGTTTGTGGCAGATCTTCAAACGGTTGAAGATCTTATTAAGTTTGTTGGCTGATTCTTCAACAAGGCCGTGAATTTCGGCTTGGGTTCCTTGCGAGATTTGTGTCTTTGTTGGAGGAAAGCTGCAGTTTTGAAATTTAAAACAAAAAATAAAAAATAAAAAGGTTTAAATGTTTTCAATAGCTTCACATCTGAGTTGTGCAGTTATTGACCACATTTTTTTTTGTTTTTCATGTTAATTTGAGCATTATTAATAATTTCCAAATTATGCAAATTACAGGTTAATTTGATTAATTCCATAATATGTCCTAATTGAATTAAAATAAGGGAGTTTCCTAGATTTAGTTTAGTACCTAAACGGTTAAGTACTATAACTAATATGGAGCGTTTTTTGCTTTAGTTATTTCTTAAAATTGCTAAGTTTAACTAAATTGACATGTTTACTATTAATTGTTAATGACATGTTTTATTTGCTTATTAATTGTTAATAAGTGATTTTTAATGTTTATTTCATTATGATATTACAAATGCATGGATGCTTAATATAATATGTTTGATATTATGTTTTGCATGTTGTGACTAGTATGGCCCAAAACTAGGATAGAAATTACGATCTGCGAATCGTTAAATTTTATGTAAATTAAATACGATCTGCGTATCGTTTGTTTTTTTGTAATTTAAATTATAAATTATATGTAATCAAGAATGAAGTTCCATGGAGAATCAAGGATGGAGATCCATAAAGATTCAAGGAGGAATTCATGAAGATTAGTTTTCCTAGGTTTAGGGGCCATACTAGGATCACTTTTAATTATGCTTATATTTATTTAAGCGTTTAACATGTTTAAATGCTTGTTTAAGTTTATATGTGTGGTTATTTATGTTATGTGTTCACTTTTAATTAACCAACATAGTAAACTTAGGTCCCCAACATGTAATATTGAGTTTAATTGCTTTTCCAAACAACACCTATAACGCCTTAGGTAGTGAGTAATAGGTTCTCGCCAAAAAGCAGGTGTTGCTCATTTTATCCAGGGGATAGTAGGGTGGGTTTTTTGAAACTTACATGTTAATGTTTGGTTTAACTCAACAAAATCATCAAAAGACAAAGTTTTGGGTTTTGAAGCTAAGAGATAGGAGTAAACAAGGAGTTGTTAACCTGTCTACCAAGAATTATAATTAGTTATAATTAGTAAAGTGTTTATTTACCTCAACTACTATAAATTAAAGGCAGGGCCAAAGTCCGTTTGATTGTAGTGGGAGGGGATCTTGGTGTTTCTTTATTCAATAGGGGACTCTTATTTTGAATAAAGGGTAGTAGTTAATTAAAATTTGTTTAATTGCTTGCTTTCTTGATAAACATTGATTGAATCTTGCTTTATTATTCTTTTGTTGTAGTTATCATGTCTCGGTTCAAACAACAACAACCACCCCGGTTTTAATTTGCGCTATTTACTCGAAAAGGACAAACTAACCGCTCATAACTTCCTAGAATGGGAAATGGCTGTGAGAATCGTTCTCAGAGCTGAAGGAAGGGAAAGTGTTCTTGATAATCCTCTCCCTAAACCCCTGTTAGACACTGCTACTCCAGCTGAAAGGAGAGCAAGACAAACCATTAAGGCAAATTCTGTGCAAGTAACATGTTTGATGCTTGCTTGCATGGAACCGAATTTCAAAAACGTTTTGATGGTGCGGACGCCTATTCCATCCTCCAACATGAAAACTATGTTTTAAGAACGCGAGGCCGGAAAGGTTTGAAGCTCATTGTAAGTTCTTGGAGTGCAAGTTGGGAAAAGGAAAACCTGTTGGTCCGCATGTGTTCAATATGATTGGACACTTTCAGATCATGGAAAAATTGGGCTTCCCTTATCCCCCAGAACTAGCAACTGATATTGTGATCAAATCCTTGCCTGAAAATTTTCAAAACTTTCAGTTGAACTTTTACATGCAAGGAGGGGAGGCTACCTTGCAAGAGCCGCATGGTATGCTTACTCGAAGCTGAAAGGAGCTTGCTTAACCGAACCCGAACATAGGGATGTTCTAATGGTTAGGAAAGGCAAGCAATTCAAGAAAAAGGGGGCACCTCGGAAGAAGAACAAGGGCAAGGTTGTTGCCACCGATGATACTTCTAAGCCAAAGGCCACTCCTAAGGCAAAAGTAGCAAGTACTACATGAGTGCTTCCACCGCCATAAGATCGGGCCCTTTGGAAGAGGAACCGCCCCAAGTATCCGGAGGATAAGAAGAGTGGTGCTTCAACTTCGGGTATTTATGTTATAGAGATTAACTTATCTACTTCTACTTCATGGGTATTTGATACTGCGTGTGGATCTCACATTATTTGTAATGTGCAAGCACTAAAAAGAAGTAGATCATTGAGCAAAGGAGAAGTGGACCTCCGCGTGGGCAATGGAGCACGAGTTGCTACTTTGGCTGTGGGAGATTGTAGTCTACTTTTACCTTCTGGTTTAGTATTAGAACTTTATAATTGTTATTATGTTCCAACTATTACCAAGAATATTGTTTCGATTCCGGTTTTGGATTCGGAAGGTTTTTCATTTCAAATTAAGAATAATTGTTGTTCTGCTTATTTGAATGATTTATTCTATGTCTCGCTAAGTTATCAAATGGTTTATATGTGCTAGACTTAGAAACCCACATCTATAACATAGACAAAGAAGAAACCTAAAACAAATGATTCA
This sequence comes from Beta corolliflora, assembly GCA_947648045.1. NCBI lineage: Eukaryota > Viridiplantae > Streptophyta > Magnoliopsida > Caryophyllales > Amaranthaceae > Beta > Beta corolliflora. The sequence continues at coordinate 193,893 of CANSZD010002309.1, forward strand.
AACCCGACATACCTATGACATTGTCGATTAGGCCACATAAGTTCAAAGCGTATTGAGAAGCTTCATAAAGATGGAATTCTCAAATCATTTGATTTCGAATCATTTGATACTTGTGAGTTTTGCTTAATGGGAAAAATGACAAAATCACCTTTCACAGGTTCAAGTGAAAGGGCCAATGACCTTTAGCCCTCATACATACGGATGTGTGCGGACCCATGAGTACGTTGGCTGGGGAGGGTACATTTACTTCATTACTTTTACCGATGATGTGAGCAGATTTGGATTTGTTTACCTCATGCGGCATAAATCGAATCCTTTTAAAAAATTTAAGGAATTCCGTAATGAAGTACAAAACCAACTTGGGAAGAAAATTAAGGCATTATGATCCGATCGTGGTGGTGAATATTTATCTCAAGAATTTGGTGATCATTTAAAGGATTGTGGAATTCTTTCACAATGGACTCCACCAGGAACACCACAGTTAAATGGCGTTTCTGAAAGAAGGAATCGAACTCTACTTGATATGGTTCGATCCATGATGAGTCTTGCTGATCTTCCTATTTCATTCTGGGGATTTGCGCTTGAAACAACGGCATTCACACTTAACAGAGCACCATCCAAAGCAGTGGAAAAGACACCATATGAAATGTGGACTGGAAACGTTCCAAAATTGTCTTTTCTAAGGATATGGGGTTGTGAAGCCTATGTAAAACGTTTACTTTCTGATAAGCTTTCACCCAAATCCGATAAATGTCTCTTTGTGGGTTACCCAAAAGAGACTAAGGGATACTACTTCTACAACCAAAACGAAAACAAAGTGTTTGTTGCTCGTAATGGTGTCTTTCTGGAAAAGGAGTTTATTTCCAGAAAAACAAGTGGGAGAAATGTATATCTCGAAGAAATTCGAGATGAGCAACAAATGGATGAGGTTAACACCTCATCAGAGGCGGCCCTAGCATGAAAATGCTCGGGAGGCGGTGCATTCAATTCACGTACCTCCTACCGTCCCACTTGGAGATACTCCGTGCGAAGTCACTCAACCTAATGAGGTAGAAACTTCTTCTGTTGTTCCCCAACGTAGGTCTAGTAGGACCATCATTCCGTCAAAGAGATATATTGATTTCCTTTTGACTGAAAGTTCTGAAATAACGATTTTAGAATCAGAAGAACCTACTAGCTACAAAGATGCTTTGGAGAGTCAAGACTCCGAAAGATGGCTTGAGGCCATGAAATCTGAAATGGATTCCATGTCTGAAAATCAAGTATGGGACTTGGTTGATTTGCTCGATGGGGTAAAACCCATTGGATGCAAATGGATTTTCAAGTTGAAAAGCAGACAAGGATGGAAACATTAGTGTTTTCAAAGCAAGGTTGGTGGCGAAAAGTTTCAAACAAATTCATGGTATTGACTATGATGAAACCTTCTCACCAGTAGCCATGCTGAAGTCCATTAGGATAATCCTTTGCGATTGCTGCCTTTCATGACTATGAAATATGACAAATGGATGTCAAAACCGCTTTCTTGAATGGGTTCTTGAAAGAGGATGTGTACATGACACAACCTCAAGGTTTTGAAGATCTAGAAAATCCGAGGAGGGTATGCAAGCTTAAGAAGTCCATTTATGGACTAAAGCAAGCATCAAGGAGTTGGAACCTCGAGATTTGATGAGGCGAGTCAAGAAATTTGGCTTTCTCGAAATGAAGAGGAATCTTGTGTATACAAGAAGTTAAGTGGGAGTAGTATTACTTTTCTCGGTCTTGTATGTGGATGACATACTTCTCATAGGAAATGATAAGCCCATGCTTGAGTCGATCAAGGAATGGCTTAAAAATTGCTTCTCTATGAAAGACCTAGGAGAGGCGGAAGTACATATTGGGAATAAAGATCTATAGAGATAGATCGAAAAGGCTAATTGGGCTCGGTCGGGAAACTTATATTGATAAGGTTCTTGCAAGGTTCAAGTTGGAAAACTCCAAAAGAGGTTTCATTCCCATGCAACATGGCATTGCACTTGGCAAGACTCGGTGTCCTTCGAGTCCCGATGAGGTCAAGCGTATGAGTAATGTTCCCTATGCTTCGCCGTAGGATCCATTATGTATGCCATGATATGCACTCGACTCGGATGTTGCATATGCTTTGAGTATATGCAGCGAGATACCGATCAAATCCGGGAGATGTGCACTGGATTGCGGCAAAAAACATCCTTAAGTACTTGCGAAGGACTAAGGATAATTTTTTGGTTTATGGTGGAGATGATGAGTTGATTGTTCTTGGATACACCGATGCAAGCTTCCGAGTGACAAAGATGATTTCCGATCGCAATCCGGTTTCATATTTTGTCTCAATGGAGGAGCCGTGGAGTTGGAAGAGCTCTAAGTAGAGTACCATCGCGGATTCTACAACAAGAGGCCGAGTATATTGCAGCGGTCGATGCAAAGAAAGGAAGCTGTTTGGATCAAAAAGTTCATTGGTGAGCTTGGTGTAGTTCCGAGCATTGAGAATGGCATTGAGTTGTATTGTGATAACAATGGTGCCATTGCTCATTCTAAGGAACCCAGATCGCATCAAAGGTCTAAACATGTGCTCAGGAAATTCCATCTCATTCGAGAAATCGTTGGTAGAGAGGATGTGAAATAAGCAAGGTTCATACTGAGGATAACGTAGCAGATCCTCTGACTAAACCGCTTGCTCAACCTAAGCATGAGTGTCATACTAGGTCTATGGGGCTTAAGCATATGGGAGAATGGCTTTAGGTTGTTTACTTCATGTTTACAATTGTAAAGACATTGATTATGCTTTGGATGTTTATCAATAAAAATATGTTTCTTATTTAATTGTTTGGTTTAGTATTAAATACAATGTCCAAATAATTTGTGCTTTCAAATAGGATTATCGAAAACGTTTTGATAATGGAACCCTATAAAGTGAACAGAAATCACAACTTATTTAAAGTCCCTAGTCTAAATCACTAAATTGGACATAAGTGATTTATTTAAAAGACTAGTGTATAATTAATTGATAGCGCAGTTCCATGGACTATGGAGACATAAAGATGTCTAATTGATTATATGGATGTATAGTTGATACATTGAGACTTGACCTAATTAGATTCTAAAAGTAGAATCGAACTACTATATTTAGTGGATTCCTTAGACATGAGTATGTCTTAATAACCACAACATAATTAGTTTAACTTTGACACTGTTAAACACCGCACCGTAAAAGGAGGTTATAAAGGCAGTGATCAGGTGGGCTAAGAATTGAGTGGGAGTTATGGTCATACAAAAGTGGATAAGTCCTCCTATTAAATAGGAATGGTGTCTGGGCCTCTTGATGAGCGAGAACTGGAAAATTGCATGGCCATGCGGAATAGGATTAAAGAGTTAATCCTTATTTGAGCAGTTCGAACTCAGCGATCAAGGAACATAAATTTGAGAATAAATTGCATGGCCATGCGGAATAGGATTAAAGAGTTAATCCTTATTTGAGCAGTTCGAACTCAGCGATCAAGGAACATAAATTTGAGAATAACATGGTGTTATCAAATTTAGCATTAAGTGACTTAAGGAATTTAGCATTGCGCTCTTGTCTTCAGACAAGTGGGAGATTGAAGGAATATGTCCTTAGACATCCCGACAATTACTAAATATAAAAGGAATTATTATAGAGATAATTAATTACGTTAGTTTAGTAATCACATTTACTTGCTAGAGAATAAATGTTGGTTAGTAGAACAATATTGATTGTACCTACAACTAAGTTAACCTAATCCTATGAGGTCACACATTGAAGTAACTAATTGAAGTAAGAAAACCGGCCAATAGGAGAAAGTAGGGTTAGGTTAGGTCTCTCTCTTATTTTATTCTCCTACTATTATAAAAGGTTATAATAGCAGAGAGAAAAAGAACGTTCATTTGACAGTAACATTCAAACTAAAAAGTGAGAGAAAAAACCCTATTATTTCCCTTTGGAAAATCCGGTCATCCTCCCTAAAAAGCAAGAGAGTGAAATCTGTTCATCCTCTTCCGTTCTAGCAAACGTGGGAATTCAATTGGTTCTCGTGGACTAAGTAGGGGGACATCAATTGCTGTTCTTTGATCTCTAGCACTTGCAATCCATTTGGATAATCCTTGCGATTACTGCCTTTCATGACTATGAAATATGGCAGATGGATGTCAAAACCGCTTTCTTGAATGGGTTCTTGAAAGAGGATGTGTACATGACACAACCTCAAGGTTTTAATGATCTAGAAAATCCAGGGAGGGTATGCAAGCTTAAGAAGTCCTTTTATGGACTAAAGCAAGCATCAAGGAGTTGGAACCTCAGATTTGATGAGGCAGTCAAGAAATTTGGCTTTCTCAGAAATGAAGAGGAATCTTGTGTATACAAGAAGTTAAGTGGGAGTAGTATTACTTTTCTGGTCTTGTATGTGGATGACATACTTCTCATAGGAAATGATAAGACCATGTTTGAGTCAGTCAAGGAATGACTTAAAAATTGCTTCTCTATGAAAGACCTAGGAGAGGCAGAGTACATATTGGGAATAAAGATCTATAGAGATAGATCAAAAAGGCTAATTGGGCTCAGTCAGGAAACTTATATTGATAAGGTTCTTGCAAGGTTCAAGCTGGAAAACTCCAAAAGAGGTTTCATTCCCATGCAACATGGCATTGCACTTGGCAAGACTCAGTGTCCTTCGAGTCCTGATGAGGTCAAGCGTATGAGTAATGTTCCCTATGCTTCTGCTGTAGGATCCATTATGTATGCCATGATATGCACTCGACCGGATGTTGCATATGCTTTGAGTATATGCAGCAAATACCAGTCAAATCCAGGAGATGTGCACTAGATTGCAGCGAAAAACATCCTTAAGTACTTGCGAAGGACTAAGGATAATTTTTTGGTTTATGGTGGAGATGATGAGTTGATTGTTACTGGATACACCGATGCAAGCTTCCAGAGTGACAAAGATGATTTCCGATCGCAATCTGGTTTCATATTTTGTCTCAATGGAGGAGCTGTGAGCTGTGAGCTGGAAGAGCTCTAAGCAGAGTACCATCGCGGATTCTACAACAGAGGCTGAGTATATTGCAGCAGCTGATGCAGCAAAGGAAGCTGTTTGGATCAAAAAGTTCATTGGTGAGCTTGGTGTAGTTCCTAGCATTGAAATGGCATTGAGTTGTATTGTGACAACAATGGTGCCATTGCTCAGTCTAAGGAACCCAGATCGCATCAAAGGTCTAAACATGTGCTCAGGAAATTCCATCTCATTCGAGAAATCGTTGGTAGAGAGGATGTGAAATAAGCAAGGTTCATACTGAGGATAACGTAGCAGATCCTCTGACTAAACCGCTTGCTCAACCTAAGCATGAGTGTCATACTAGGTCTATGGGGCTTAAGCATATGGGAGAATGGCTTTAGGTTGTTTACTTCATGTTTACAATTGTAAAGACATTGATTATGCTTTGGATGTTTATCAATAAAAATATGTTTCTTATTTAATTGTTTGGTTTAGTATTAAATAAAATGTCCAAATAATTTGTGCTTTCAAATAGGATTATCAAAAACGTTTTGATAATGGAACCCTATAAAGTGAACAGAAATCACAACTTATTCAAAGTCCCTACTCTAAATCACTAAATTGGACATAAGTGATTTATTTAAAAGACTAGTGTATAATTAATTGATAGCGCAGTCCCATGGGCTATGGAGACATAGAGATGTCTAATTGATTATATGGATGTATAGTTGATACATTGAGACTTGACCTAATTAAATTCTAAAAGTAGAATCGAACTACTATATTTAGTGGATTCCTTAGACATGAGTATGTCTTAATAACCACAACATAATTAGTTTAACTTTGACACTGTTAAACACCGCACCGTAAAAGGAGGTTATAAAGGCAGTGATCAGGTGGGCTAAGAATTGAGTGGGAGTTATGGTCATACAAAAGTGGATAAGTCCTCCTATTAAATATATAGGAATGGTGTCTGGGCCTCTTGATGAGCGAGAACTGGAAAATTGCATGGCCATGCGGAATAGGATTAAAGAGTTAATCCTTATTTGAGCAGTTCGAACTCAGCGATCAAGGAACATAAATTTGAGAATAAATTGCATGGCCATGCGGAATAGGATTAAAGAGTTAATCCTTATTTGAGCAGTTCGAACTCAGCGATCAAGGAACATAAATTTGAGAATAACATGGTGTTATCAAATTTAGCATTAAGTGACTTAAGGAATTTAGCATTGCGCTCTTGTCTTCAGACAAGTGGGAGATTGAAGGAATATGTCCTTAGACATCCCGACAATTACTAAATATAAAAGGAATTATTATAGAGATAATTAATTACGTTAGTTTAGTAATCACATTTACTTGCTAGAGAATAAATGTTGGTTAGTAGAACAATATTGATTGTACCTACAACTAAGTTAACCTAATCCTATGAGGTCACACATTGAAGTAACTAATTGAAGTAAGAAAACCGGCCAATAGGAGAAAGTAGGGTTAGGTTAGGTCTCTCTCTTATTTTATTCTCCTACTATTATAAAAGGTTATAATAGCAGAGAGAAAAAGAACGTTCATTTGACAGTAACATTCAAACTAAAAAGTGAGAGAAAAAACCCTATTATTTCCCTTTGGAAAATCCGGTCATCCTCCCTAAAAAGCAAGAGAGTGAAATCTGTTCATCCTCTTCCGTTCTAGCAAACGTGGGAATTCAATTGGTGCTCGTGGACTAAGTAGGGGGACATCAATTGCTGTTCTTTGATCTCTAGCACTTGCAATCCATTAGGATAATCCTTGCGATTACTGCCTTTCATGACTATGAAATATGGCAGATGGATGTCAAAACCGCTTTCTTGAATGGGTTCTTGAAAGAGGATGTGTACATGACACAACCTCAAGGTTTTAATGATCTAGAAAATCCAGGGAGGGTATGCAAGCTTAAGAAGTCCTTTTATGGACTAAAGCAAGCATCAAGGAGTTGGAACCTCGAGATTTGATGAGGCAATCAAGAAATTTGGCTTTCTCGAAATGAAGAGGAATCTTGTGTATACAAGAAGTTAAGTGGGAGTAGTATTACTTTTACGGTCTTGTATGTGGATGACATACTTCTCATAGGAAATGATAAGACCATGTTTGAGTCAGTCAAGGAATGACTTAAAAATTGCTTCTCTATGAAAGACCTAGGAGAGGCAGAGTACATATTGGGAATAAAGATCTATAGAGATAGATCAAAAAGGCTAATTGGGCTCAGTCAGGAAACTTATATTGATAAGGTTCTTGCAAGGTTCAAGCTGGAAAACTCCAAAAGAGGTTTCATTCCCATGCAACATGGCATTGCACTTGGCAAGACTCAGTGTCCTTCGAGTCCTGATGAGGTCAAGCGTATGAGTAATGTTCCCTATGCTTCTGCTGTAGGATCCATTATGTATGCCATGATATGCACTCGACCGGATGTTGCATATGCTTTGAGTATATGCAGCAAATACCAGTCAAATCCAGGAGATGTGCACTAGATTGCAGCGAAAAACATCCTTAAGTACTTGCGAAGGACTAAGGATAATTTTTGGTTTATGGTGGAGATGATGAGTTGATTGTTCTTGGATACACCGATGCAAGCTTCCAGGAGTGACAAAGATGATTTCCGATCGCAATCTGGTTTCATATTTTGTCTCAATGGAGGAGCCGTGAGTCATGAGTGGAAGAGCTCTAAGCGAGTACCATCGCGGATTCTACAACGGAGGTTGAGTATATTGCGGCGGTGATCGATGCAAAGAAAGGAAGCCGTTTGGATCAAAAAGTTCATTGGTGAGCTTGGTGTAGTTCCTAGCATCGAAATGGCATTGAGTTGTATTGTGACAACAATGGTGCCATTGCTCGATCCTAAGGAACCCGGATCGCATCAAAGGTCTAAACATGTGCTCGGGAAATTCCATCTCATTCGAGAAATCGTTGGTAGAGAGGATGTGAAATAAGCAAGGTTCATACTGAGGATAACGTAGCAAATCCTCTGACTAAACCGCTTGCTCAACCTAAGCATGAGTGTCATACTAGGTCTATGGGGCTTAAGCATATGGGAGAATGGCTTTAGGTTGTTTACTTCATGTTTACAATTGTAAAGACATTGATTATGCTTTGGATGTTTATCAATAAAAATATGTTTCTTATTTAATTGTTTGGTTTAGTATTAAATAAAATGTCCAAATAATTTGTGCTTTCAAATAGGATTATCAAAAACGTTTTGATAATGGAACCCTATAAAGTGAACAGAAATCACAACTTATTCAAAGTCCCTACTCTAAATCACTAAATTGGACATAAGTGATTTATTTAAAAGACTAGTGTATAATTAATTGATAGCGCAGTCCCATGGGCTATGGAGACATAGAGATGTCTAATTGATTATATGGATGTATAGTTGATACATTGAGACTTGACCTAATTAAATTCTAAAAGTAGAATCGAACTACTATATTTAGTGGATTCCTTAGACATGAGTATGTCTTAATAACCACAACATAATTAGTTTAACTTTGACACTGTTAAACACCGCGCCGTAAAAGGAGGTTATAAAGGCAGTGATCAGGTGGGCTAAGAATTGAGTGGGAGTTATGGTCATACAAGAGTGGATAAGTCCTCCTATTAAATAGGAATGGTGTCTGGGCCTCTTGATGAGCGAGAACTGGAAAATTGCATGGCCATACGGAATAGGATTAAAGAGTTAATCCTTAATTGAGCAGTTCGAACTCAGCGATCAAGGAACATAAATTTGAGAATAACATGGTGTTATCAAATTTGGCATTAAGTGACTTAAGGAATTTAGCATTGCGCTCTTGTCTTTGGACAAGTGGGAGATTGAAGGAATATGTCCTTAGACATCCCGGCAATTACTAAATATAAAAGGAATTATTATAGAGATAATTAATTACGTTAGTTTAGTAATCACATTTACTTGCTAGAGAATAAATGTTGGTTAGTAGAACAATATTGATTGTACCTACAACTAAGTTAACCTAATCCTATGAGGTCACACATTGAAGTAACTAATTGAAGTAAGGAAACCGGCCAATAGGAGAAAGTAGGGTTAGGTTAGGTCTCTATCTTATTTTATTCTCCTACTATTATAAAAGGTTATAATAGCAGAGTGAAAAAGAACGTTCATTTGACAGTAACATTCAAACTAAAAAGAGAGAGAAAAAACCCTATTATTTCCCTTTGGAAAATCCGGCCATCCTCCCTAAAAAGCAAGAGAGTGAAATCTGTTTATCCTCTTCCGTTCTAGCAAACGTGGGAATTCAATTGGTGCTCGTGGACTAAGTAGAGGGACATCAATTGCTGTTCGTTGATCTCTAGCACTTGCAATCCATTAGGATAATCCTTGCGATTACTGCCTTTCATGACTATGAAATATGGCAGATGGATGTCAAAACCGCTTTCTTGAATGGGTTCTTGAAAGAGGATGTGTACATGACACAACCTCAAGGTTTTGAAGATCTAGAAAATCCAGGGAGGGTATGCAAGCTTAAGAAGTCCATTTATGGACTAAAGCAAGCATCAAGGAGTTGGAACCTCAAATTTGATGAGGCAGTCAAGAAATTTGGCTTTCTCAGAAATGAAGAGGAATCTTGTGTATACAAGAAGTTAAGTGGGAGTAGTATTACTTTTCTGGTCTTGTATGTGGATGACATACGTCTCATAGGAAATGATAAGACCATGCTTGAGTCAATCAAGGAATGGCTAAAAAATTGCTTCTCTATGAAAGACCTAGGAGAGGCAGAGTACATATTGGGAATAAAGATCTATAGAGATAGATCGAAAAGGCTAATTGGGCTCAGTCAGGAAACTTATATTGATAAGGTTCTTGCAAGGTTCAAGCTGGAAAACTCCAAAAGAGGTTTCATTCCCATGCAACAAGGCATTGCACTTGGCAAGACTCAGTGTCCTTCGAGTCCTGATGAGGTCAAGCGTATGAGTAATGTTCCCTATGCTTCGCTTGTAGGATCCATTATGTATGCCATGATATGCACTCGACCTAGGATGTTGCATATGCTTTGAGTATATGCAGCAGATACTGCGTCAAATCCGGGGAGATGTGCCTTGGATTGCGGCGAAAAACATCCTTAAGTACTTGCGAAGGACTAAGGATAATTTTTTGGTTTATGGTGGAGATGATGAGTTGATTGTTACTGGATACACCGATGCAAGCTTCCAGAGTGACAAAGATGAATTCCGATCGCAATCTGGTTTCATATTTTGTCTCAATGGAGGAGCTGTGAGCTGGAAGAGCTCTAAGCTGAGTACCATCGCGGATTCTACAACAGAGGCTGAGTATATTGCAGCAGCTGATGCAGCAAAGGAAGCTGTTTGGATCAAAAAGTTCATTGGTGAGCTTGGTGTAGTTCCTAGCATTGAGAATGGCACTGAGTTGTATTGTGACAACAATGATGCCATTGCTCAGTCTAAGGAACCCAGATCGCATCAAAGGTCTAAACATGTGCTCAGGAAATTCCATCTCATTCGAGAAATCGTTGGTAGAGAGGATGTGAAAGTAAGCAAGGTTCATACTGAGGATAACGTAGCAGATCCTCTGACTAAACCGCTTGCTCAACCTAAGCATGAGTGTCATACTAGGTCTATGGGACTTAAGCATATGAGAGAATGGCTTTAGGTTGTTTACTTCATGTTTACTTCATGTTTACAATTGTAAAGACATTGATTATGCTTTGGATGTTTATCAATAAAAATATGTTTCTTATTTAATTGTTTGGTTTAGTATTAAATAAAATGTCCAAATAATTTGTGCTTTCAAATAGGATTATCGAAAACGTTTTGATAATGGAACCCTATAAAGTGAACAGAAATCACAACTTATTTAAAGTCCCTAGTCTAAATCACTAAATTGGACATAAGTGATTTATTTAAAAGACTAGTGTATAATTAATTGATAGCGCAGTTCCATGGGCTATGGAGACATAGAGATGTCTAATTGATTATATGGATGTATAGTTGATACATTAAGACTTGACCTAATTAGATTCTAAAAGTAGAATCGAACTACTATATTTAGTGGATTCCTTAGACATGAGTATGTCTTAATAACCACAACATAATTAGTTTAACTTTGACACTGTTAAACACCGCGCCGTAAAAGGAGGTTATAAATGCAGTGATCAGGTGGGCTAAGAATTGAGTGGGAGTTATGGTCATACAAGAGTGGATAAGTCCTCCTATTAAATAGGAATGGTGTCTGGGCCTCTTGATGAGCGAGAACTGGAAAATTGCATGGCCATGCGGAATAGGATTAAAGAGTTAATCCTTATTTGAGCAGTTCGAACTCAGCGATCAAGGAACATAAATTTGAGAATAACATGGTGTTATCAAATTTGGCATTAAGTGACTTAAGGAATTTAGCATTGCGCTCTTGTCTTTGGACAAGTGGGAGATTGAAGGAATATGTCCTTAGACATCCCGGCAATTACTAAATATAAAAGGAATTATTATAGAGATAATTAATTACGTTAGTTTAGTAATCACATTTACTTGCTAGAGAATAAATGTTGGTTAGTAGAACAATATTGATTGTACCTACAACTAAGTTAACCTAATCCTATGAGGTCACACATTGAAGTAACTAATTGAAGTAAGGAAACCGGCCAATAGGAGAAAGTAGGGTTAGGTTAGGTCTCTCTCTTATTTTATTCTCCTACTATTATAAAAGGTTATAATAGGAGAGAGAAAAAGAACGTTCATTTGACAGTAACATTCAAACTAAAAAGAGAGAGAAAAAACCCTATTATTTCCCTTTGGAAAATCCGGTCATCCTCCCTAAAAAGCAAGAGAGTGAAATCTGTTCATCCTCTTCCGTTCTAGCAAACGTGGGAATTCAATTGGTGCTCGTGGACTAAGTAGAGGGACATCAATTGCTGTTCTTTGATCTCTAGCACTTGCAATCCGGTGGAAAACACGCTACAAAGGTTGTACATTCGTTTCCTTATAATATGATTCATATTTATGTTATGCATGCGATCTTGTGATAGATGTTAGGAAATTTGTTTCCTGAAATTCCGCTATATGCATCTATATGTTCCTACAATGTGAACATGCTATGTTGCTTACCTCTCAATCGTAGCCATGACCGAAAACAAGAAAACAATGATGAGAGACCTTGGTGCTTACTTTTTAAACATTGGGGCCGAAACCTTGACGATGATGAAGAAACTGATCAGCTTCCTCCAAACGCCAAAGAGTTGAAGGACGCAGGAGTAAAGTTTCTAGCAACACCTGGTAAGAATTTACTAGATATCAAATACACGGACGGAGTGTTACAGATTCGGAAATTATCAATTCAAGACAACACAGAAGCTATTCTTCGCAGCCTCATATTTTCCGAACAATGCCACCACTATGAAGATTCATATTTTACTGATTATGTATTCTTCCTCAATGCATTGATTGATACTCCAGAAGATGTACATGTACTAGTTCAAAGTAAAATCATCGATCCTTGTCTTGGTAGTGATGACAAGGTGGCAACTATCATAAATCGAATCACTACATGCAGTATGTTATATGCTCCTAATTTCTACTATTCTCAGGTTAGTCGCGATTTGCAAGCGCATGTTACCAGTAGGAGGAATAAATGGCGTGCTATATTGATGAGAGATTACTTCAATCATCCATGGTCAGTCACTTCTGTGGTCTATTTGGTGTTACTTCTTATTCTCACCTTTTTACAGGTTTATACTGGTTTTAAAGGATAGCTATTGTACGGTTTATGTAGATGGAAGTAAGTTGTTACTTGCTGTGGTCTTTACATTCTTACTCCTTCATAGTAATGAATTATGTATAATTTTTAGAGAAAATCTCATTGAATATATATCCATTATTAAGGAGCATGCATATCATTTATTTTGTCATCAAGACAATATTAATACAAGAGCCATGAATAGAAAAAGATTGCATTTTTCATTCGAGTTTATCTTTAAAATATACCGTAATTTCTGCCTAAGGAGAAAATATAGTGACATCTGGGGTGGTAAGCTCTCTCATCTTCCACTCCAAGTTGTGGGTTTATTCGGTTTTCATCAAGGGGGCAGGGATGGGGGGCTTTTAAAGTAGGTTGTACTTAGATGCTCGTGAGAGAACGTTAATGTAATTTATCTTACCATATTGGAAAAAGAATGCAAAGCATAAGTTTTGTGCTAGGTACAAGGTCAATAATACTAGAGACGTAGAGATATTGCTTGGTTTAATTCCTTGAAGAGAGTGTGATATTGTGTGTTAGTTTAACGCCTTGATGAGCTTTGTTCTTTTTCAATTTTGTGGGAGGTAGGATTTTTCTAAAAGGTTTGTCGTTTCCCTATAAGGTTTCGAGCTAGAATGTTTGTAAGCTTCAAAAGCACTACGACTTCAACAAAAATATTTTTCTTCTTTTAGATTAATGAAATACACAATGAAAGTTGAAGAAATCTGACCATAGAAAACGAATTGTGCAACTAAATTATGACGGAGAAAGTATCAATTACCTTCCTACTAATCTTCTAATACAGATGATTCTTTTCCACAAACATATGGAAAATTACACTACCACGCAGATATTGATGAGAACTTTGTTGTCACTATTTCGGGATTTATTGTGAATTTAGATGTCATGTCAATTACACACTATGTCTTAGATCTAGAGGAAAGAAGCAGAGTTGGTCTAAACTATTACTAACATTTAGGTACTCCGTACTCATCACTCGTTGAGTGTGGTTAACCAGGAAGGCAAGTATTGACGAAAAAAGATAAGGTGGTTTTTCTTAAATCATACACTAAAAACAAGCATTTGAGGCATTTTTCCTATTGTTATGCACATTACATAACATTTAGTAGCTGACAAGACTTAAAGACTTAAAAAAGAACCACTTCGTGTTATTTACGATTAAAATCTAGAAGCCAGCGCTAGCACATGGGTACAAGTGCATTATGTTAAAGCAGGAAAAGTCAAGTTTGGCTGCTGATGCCCCGTTGACCGTTGTATAAGAGAGTTTACCAGTAATATGAACAAGTGGATGCAGTTTGACCTTAAGTCTTAACTACAAGCTTGGAGCATCGTAGAAATAGTATGGATGGAATATTAATTGGAACTTTGGAAGTCAAGTACGTAGTTGTCACTCTAAATAAGCTAAAATAGAATTAACAATAATGTAGCAATACGAACAAGTTGGCCAACAAGTAGACCCTAAATTATAATTCTTAAATTTAAATGTCCTTATAAAACGAGATGGAGTGCTTTATTTAGCCATCGTCTTTCCGGTTTAGGCAAGACTCAATTCATCTCTCATCTCTTTTTCTGTGTGGTGCAACTCTTGATCAACTCTTGACATATTTCTGGTACGTTTTGTTTCTGCTTGTGACCATTCATATACTCTATATGTTAGCCGACCCTAAATTATTTTTAGACTAAGGCTTTGCTATTGTTGTTGTTTCTCCTTCTTTCTTTTACACTTTCTGATGTTATATTTTGACGATTTACGGTTGTGATTTTTATATTGTGTATAGACTAATCTTGATGACAGACTAGGTAATATAACAAAAAGTAAACCCCATATATATAGTACAATGGAAAATTGGTAACCATCTAGTCAATATACCGTCCGTCTGGCTATTTTGCATGGGGTACATGGGGGAGGGGGCTTTGTGTAGCTGCTGATAGCAGTGTAATCACAGTATGTATAGAATATAGATATTGAAATATAGATTAAAATGGTTTCCTTTGTATTATATTCTTTCAATACTCTAAATGCATGAAAGTGGGTGTTTATGGTCATAAACTGAACCAACCTTGATTTTATGAATGTAAAATTCATATGATATAAAGGTTATAATAAACTTAAAATTATTCATACTTATGTTAGCATGTCAATTTTGAAAACTGGAAACTATGTTTTTCTGGTTTCATATTTTTGTTTTTGGTTTAAAAAAAAATAAAAACAGAAAATTAGAAATAGAAAACGATAAGGACAAAATATTTTACTTTTTTTGATTTTCAAACTAAGAGCAAGCTTGAAAACAGCTATCTAACTCATTAAAATGATTTCATGTGTAGTTGAAACTTTCAAGTTACAAATGGCGGATGATCAAAACAAGGAAGTGGAAACTTCAATAAGACGCCAACTTGAGTTCTTATTTCAATCTCCCTCTCACCACTCCATCTATAAGGTACCTGAACATATGCGCAAGGTAAAAACAGAATGCTATCAACCTTCAGTTGTTTCTATTGGTCCTATGTACTATGAAAATCAAAATCTAAAACACACACATGAGCTAAAATTAAGACACCTCCAATGTTTCCTAGAGTTTGACATCTACACAAATGGCAACAATGCTAAATCCTTAGGCCAATACATCGATATAGTTAGTCTATGGGAGGAGAAAGCCCGTTCTTATTATGCAGAGAAAATAACTCTTTCTAGTAACGAATTCATTGAGATGTTATTGATCGATGCTACATTCATCATCTTCTTGTTTATGTGGTCTTGTGACAAATTTTTACTTGGCGCACATCCTATGGAGAACAAGTTTGATGTGTTGCTTCAAGTACACCAAGATATATTTCTAGAAGAAAACCAGCTACCTTTCTTCGTTCTCAACAATCTATATGATGAAGCATTTGGTGAAGCCTATCGCGACATTACCTTCAACGATATAACTCGTTGTTTCATAGGTGAAACTTTTTTCCCTGGAAGAGAAGTTGCACGTAGTATAATAGGTAAAGAGAAATTAAACAAGGCATCAAACATCAAACATCTTGTTGATTTCTTAAGGATTTGTTGCTTACCTACTAAACTTCGGCACCAACTCCCCAAGAACAACAAAAATAGTAATGGAGATTCATCAGATGAATTTCCTCTAACCGCGAAAGAGCTAAAGGCAGCAGGAGTAAGATTCATGGCAAGTGAAAGCAAGAATGTTCTTGATATCACATTTTCAAAGGGTGTCTTATATATTCCAACATTGACAATTCAAGACACTACAGAAGCTGTTCTTCGAAGCATCGTTTTCTTCGAGCAATGTCATCATTTTTACGATTCTTATGTAATCGATTACTTGTTCTTCCTCGATGCGTTGATCCATACGCAAGAAGACGTGCAAATTCTAGTGCAAAGTGGGATACTTAAGCATTGGTTTGGGAGTAATGAAGAGGTGGCAACTCTGTTTAACCAAATCACCAAGCACTTATGTATGAAAAATCCGGGCTTCTATTATGCGCAAGTTTGTCAAGATCTGAATGCATATCCTACCATGTCATGGAACAAATGGAAGGGTGTATTTAAGAGAGACTACTTCAATCATTATTCATTGTCCGTTTTGGTGCTTCCTGTCCTCCTAGCATTACAGGTCTACACTGGCTTTGTAAAGTAGTTGTTTTCTCTTGTTTCCGAGAATAAATTCGATATCGCTATTCCTAAATGATCCATTTCTTTTAGATTAACGAGTGGGTATGTACGAGGAGGAAAGAAAGGAAATTTTAATTACTTCCTCCCGTTGTTTTTTTACATGTTACACTTTATCATTTTACACTAATCACAAATTTCACTTTGACCATCGTTTGTGATTTATACGTGAATAAAAATATAGTCATGTAGGATCTTGTTATATTCCTCTTAATATGTATTTTTTAAATATGTACTTTTTATAATTTTTACAAATACATAATTAGAGATATATGTCTTCAAAGTTTTGCATTGGCATGCGTGAAAAGTGAAAGTGTAACATGTAAAAAAAAACGTAGGAAGTAAAACACTTCTTATTGTACTAGTTTAGGTGTCATAATAAGTTATCACCTCTTGTTTTTTGTTTCCTTTAACTAATTGTTGAACCAAAAGATGCCCCGAATCTTTTACTAATGTGAATTTAAAGTGTCAAATCAAACATTTGGGAGAAGTAGAAAAAAAGAATGGTATTGGATTGTGCTCGTGAAATAGTCTTCCAATTTCTTTTAAATAAACTACATAGTAAATTTTAATATGAATTATTGATCAATATAACCTTCGGCTTCAAGAGAGTACATATATTTAAATTTATAATTAATTACAGAGACTGTAATATAATCTTGTTTTTGAAATTTAGGTCAATGTGTATGAATATAACAGATGCAATTAAATAATGTAGTGGTGTTAATTAGGGAGGTAATAAAATTTCAAAAGTTTTTTTTTTAATATAAGAGTACTGCAAGGTTGGACACGCTATTATTAGCATTAGATTAATGTGCATTTGTATTTTTGTACAATTGTTTTAGAAAGAGAAATATTATTTTTGTATTTAAATAATTTTTTTTCTACTGCACAAAGACCAATATGAGATTGTAAATTAGTTGGTTAGTGCATTTGTATTTCAAATTAAAGGTTATAGAATCGAGTCTTAACACACACATTTTTGTTATTTAATATATTGATTTGATTATAGGTAGAAAGGGGAGTACATGTGGTAACATGACATATGGCTCTGGATAACAGTCAAGAGCCAATTTATCATTATGTCCTATAAAATATATATGCATGTTTCTGGTTTCGAACTCAAAAGACACGACTCAATGAGATTAGGGGTGCTAACGAGCCAGGACGGCTCGCAAACTATTCGGATTCGGCTCGGTCAAAGCTTGGTCAAAGCTCGGCTCGGAGGGGCTCGATTCGAGTTCGGGATCGGCTCGAGACCTTAACGAGCCGAGCCTGAGCCTAATAGAGTTCGGCTCGAAAGCTCGCAAACACGTTCGATAAAATTTACATTACTATTTATATTTTAATTTGTAATCCAACTTAGACCTTAAATAGTACTCCATTAGGTACTAAAGTCCCACATTGGTTAAGAAAACAAGCACCAATCTTGTTTTCTTTATAAATAGCTACTACTCCTTACCTCAACTTAGAGTTTGATTTTGTACCTCCTTGGTTGGAAAACAAACTTTATACTCTATTTTCTTCACAAAAGGAATGAAGTATATATATTTTAAAATATTTGATTATTTAATAATTAAACTATTTAATAATTGATTATTTAAATGCACTTAGAGTCTTGTTGTTACAAGGTTGGAAGTTTTTAAATAAAACATGAAGTCCCACATTGAAACTTTAGTGAAGTTAAGAGGGAAACCAAGTTATAAAAGAATATGTAGGGTGAGTTTTTTTCTTAAACAAAAGCTGGAGTCCCACATTGAAATTTTAGCAATGCTAAGAGGGAAACCAAGTTATAAAAACATGGGTAGGATGAGTTAAACAAAACATGGAGTCCCACATTGAAAACTTAGCAATGCTAAGAGGGAAACCAAGTTATAAAAGTATGGGTAGGATGAGTTTGTTTTTCTTCAACAAACCATGGAGTCCCACATTGAAATCTTAGCAATGCTAAGAGGAAAACTAAGTTATAAAAGCATATGGTGGGTGAGTGAACAAGCTCACCTACTTTCTTGGGCATACTTGGCCTATATGGTTGGGCGGCACTTGGGCCTACCGCCTAAGTGTAGCTTTAGTTATTGACTTGGGCTTACGCGGTTGGGCCTAAGCCCAACTTTTTCGAGCCAAGTTTCGAGCCGAGCCTCGAGCCGAGCTTGGACTTTGTCCTCTCGAGCTCGAGCCGAGCCCAAATATTGGGGGCTCGACGAGCTTCGAGCTCGAGCCGAGTCGATCCTCAATCATTCTCGAGCCGAGCCGAGTCTGGACATGTTCGGTCTCGGTTCGGCTCGTTAACACCCCTAAATGAGATTATCAAGTACACATTTCCTTTGACATAGTTTAATACAAGCCCAAGACTAAAGTCTCCATATAATCAGAGAAAGCTATATGAGATCTTATTATATTTATTTTGAATATGTACTTTTACGATTTCAACTTTTACAATAACAAATTAAAAAAAATAAAAAGAATTTTTATAATTTTTACTGATACGTGATAACATGTACTTAATGTTATGCAAGTCTTAATTAAAAACATAAAATTAGAAAGTGTGTTTTGGGTGTAACATGTTACACCATAACTTATTGTGTAACGATATCTCACATGTGAGAACTAATATAACTGTTTCATGTCATTATTGGTGTGTTTCATATCATTTTGGAGCTGTTTCATGTCATTTATAAAATTCTTTCATGTCATATTTCAGCAAACATGTATCATTTCCTCCTATTTCATTGTCATTTGTCAACTCTTTATATACCTTATCATTATTACACAAGCTTATGTCTTAAAAGAAATGATATCATTATTACTCACTTTTATGTTATTTTTCAACAAATTTGTATTATTTTTTCCTATTATAATTATTATTTGTCTACTCTTTATATACCTTATCATTATTATATAAATTAATATCATTTAGAAGAGAAATGCTTTCATTATTACTCATTTTTATGTCATTTTCCACTAAATTTTTATCATTATTATCTCTTTCCCTCCCTCTCTAAATAACCACATCTATAAGCCCTAACCCAAAAAACATTTTCACTCTTCGGTTTCATCCTCTCTACTACTACCTCCGTTCCCTATTTAATCTACACGGTTTGTTTTTCACTATAACTAAGGAAAAAATGAAAAAGTAGGAGAGAGAGGAGAGGAATTATGAAAAGTGGGGAGATGTAAGTACAAAAAGTAAACAAAAAATAAAGGTCAGAGAAAAATAGGGTAGGTGGAGGGATTTAGGTGGGTTAATTTATTTGTGAGGGACCACAAGGGAGACAAAAGTGGGGAATAATGATTGAGCATTTTACCTTATACAGATAAATTAATAGTGTAACCACTAAAAAGGAAGTGTCGAAGAGTGTGTAGATTAAAAAGGAACGGAGGTAGTATTAACCAATAAAATGTTAACATCAATATCTTTCCTATATTTTTTATCTACATAAAAGCAAAAACAACCTCCAATTAATGATTTTAATTTGTTTTTTTTGGCAACACATATAAGACAACAAACACCCATTACCTCCTAGCCCTAGTAGCTAGGATATGAGCCTCCGTTACAGCCTGCCTAGGAACCTTAACAACCGAAAGGAAATCCAAAGCTAAAGAAAGTTCTTTAAGATCCGTGATTAACGAGTGATAATGAACATTCACTCGTACTAGATTATCTAGAGCCTGCACAACCACTTGGGAATCAGACCAGATAATTATGGACTTACAGAGTGTCATAGCCACCTTCATCCCCTGGAAAATAGCTATCAACTCTACATGAACTGGATCCAAAGCAAAAATCCTTGTCGCTCCATTGATTACTTCATTTTTTTCACCACATGCTCCAAGCTATGGCAGCTCTCCATGTACCTGCTCGCTTGGTAGACTTCCAGGCCCCATCCACTTTAACAGCCACCCTTGTAGAGGTTAAAGATCCCCACACCCAATGTGCAGGTAGAGATGGCCACTGGTGCGGGCTGGGCGGGCCAGTCCGTGGGCCCTAGCAGGCCGGGATGAGATTTCATGGCCAAGGATCGGACCTTGAAATTCACGGTTTGGGCGGGCTGGTCCACGGGCTGAAAAATCTTGGCCCACATCGGTCTGTTAACCGGTTTTCATGGTTCAGGGAGCGGTTCTAGCGGTCTGTGGGCCTAGCGGGCTGGACCGGGCTGGCGGTCCGGCATGGGAATTTTTTTTCCAAAATTGTTGAATCATTGAAATTATACATTATTGTTACATAAAACCTTTAAAACTAATTAAAATATATATAATTGTTAATATTAATGAATAATTGCATTATTTTTTAATTTGATTGAATTATAATATATGTAATTTGATTAAAAAATAAACAATTTGATTAAAATATACATAATTTGGTTGAATAATTACATGGGCTGGACTGGTCCGGTTCATAGGCCGAGCTGGACCAGTTTTTTGGACCGAGCTGGGCGGTTTTAGTAGCGGGCTTTCGTGGGTTGGGCTCAAAAAATTCGACCAACGATCCGTCCACCAATTTCACGGTTCGTGGCGGGCTGGACCAGGCTTTTCGCGGGCTCGACCCACGAGGTGGGCTGGGCTGGATAGGCTGGATTGGCCCGCACTGTTGGCCATCTCTATGTGCAGGGATGTGTTGCTTGGTAGCTACACCAGGCTTTGAAAAGGAGTGGTCATTGTCTTGAGCTTTCCAACAACCTCGCTTGCTATTCACCTCAGTAAGTTTTAAAATAGCCACTGAGTTAGCAACCACCTTTCGAAACAAGACATCATTTCTATGGCACCAAATACTCCACAGTGTAGCCACATACTGGTTAATAACAAGACGATCACGCCCCACCTGCTGCATATCTGCACAAAACAAAAAATTACGCACCCAATTAGGCAATGAAATTGAAGGATGAGTAGGTTGTTGAAGTCCCAAAGACGAAGCACTCCAGACATGTGCTACAATAGGACAATCTCGAAACAGATGCTCTGGAGTTTTTATAGCTTCACAACCAAACTTGCAGTTAGCATCAACTTGGATACCCCTTCTATTCAACGCTGAAGTTGTTGGTGTCGCACGATTTAGAACTCGCCAAATAAAACCTTCCAACGTGGCAGAATATGTAGCCTCCAAAACTTTTTCCAAAACCTCTCTGAAGAAAACTGGCCATGAGAATGGAGCCACCAATGACTCGATTTTACACTACAAAAAAATCACTCTATAGCGACGGACATAATCCGTCTCTAAATCGTCAAAATCCGTCGCTATATGTACTTAGAGACGGATTTAGAGACGGATTATGTCCGTTACTAAAGTCCTCGTCGCTAAACGAACTTAGAGACGGAATCCCAAATATCCGTCTCTAATTTAGCGACGGAATAATATCCGTTTCTAATTCCGTAGCAAAAAATTAGAGACGGATTTCAAAATCCGTCTCTGAGTTTAGGGACGGATTTCAAAATCCGTCTCTAAGTTTAGGGACGGATTTCAAAAATCCGTCTCTAATTTTAGAGACGGATTTCAAAAATCCGTCTCTAACTTTAGAGACGGAATTCAAAAATCCGTCTCTAATTTTAGAGACGGATTTTTGAAATCCGTCTCTAAGTTTAGGAATGGTTTTTTAAAATCACCTATTGTTAGTTGTTCGGTTCAACCCGATCCCATTACCGGTTCACAATCTCACTCGGTTCGGAACCTCGCTCTGGTCAACCCGGTCTGGCTTTGTAGGCAAGGCTCTTGGAAGCAGTGGAAATGGGTAAGGGGAATCCCCATTCTCAAGAACCGCAGTTGGTAGGAATCGAACCTGTAACCTCTAAGTCACAAGGAGAAACTCATACCAACTACACCAAGTACTACTTGTTTACTTTTACGTGTGGAATTGATAATAATTGAAAGAAATATTAGAAACAGATCTTAAAAATCCGTCTCTAATTTAGAGACAAATTTGAATTTCCGTCTCTAAATTAGAGACGGATTTGAATTTCCGTCTCTAAAGTGCATTATAAAAAATATCTACTTATCTAAATTAGAGACGGATTTTCAAATCCGTCTCTAATTTAGAGACGGAAATGAAAATCCATCTCTAATTTAGAGACGGATTTGAATTTCCGTCTCTAATTTAGAGACGAATTTGAATTTTCGTCTCTAATTTAGAGACGGATTTGAAAGTGCATTTTAAAACATATCTACTTGACTAACTTAGGGACGGAATTTGAAAATCCGTCCCTAAATTAGAGACGGATTTTGTAAATCCGTCCCTAAATTAGAGACGGAATTTGAAGATCCGTCTCTAAATTAGAGACGGAATTCAAAAATCCGTCTCTAATTTAGAGACGGAATTCAAAAATCCGTCTCTAATTTAGAGACGGAATTTCAAAATCCGTCTCTAAATTAGATCTAAATTTTTGACAAAGTCTGGAAAAATTGGTAAAACACACCAGAAACGGATTTTATAATTCCGTCTCTAACTTAGGGACGGATTTTAAAATCCGTCTCTAACTTAGGGACGGATTTTAAAATCCGTCTCTAACTTAGGGACGGATTTTAAAATCCGTCCCTATATTTTTTTAGAAACGGATTATTAATTTTCCGTCTCTAAATTAGAAACGGATACAAATCCGTTTCTAAAACTCCGTCGCTATACGAGCATTTTTTTGTAGTGTTATAATGTAGATACCAGTTGCAGAAGGTTGCCAATAATCCCTATCTACACCAGAGTTCAATAGAAGGTGAATAGCCAAAATACGCTTTGCAGTAAGTGAATCAAACCAATACCAAATCATCGGTTCCTTCCACTTTTGATTATGAATTAAATCATCAACATTACCTGGGCAAGATCCCGGAGCACACGATGGAATAGTATAAGAATGAGGGATAGCTTGTTGTCCTCCTACCTAGGGGTGTTCATAGGGTAGGGTTAGACCTGAATTTGGACCAGACCGGACCGGAATTTGGACCGGACCGGACCGGAGATTCCGGTCCGGTCTACGGTCCACGGAAAATCACGATTCCGGGTTTCCGGTCCGGTCCGGTCTACGGTCCACGGAAAATCACGATTTCGGGTTTCCGGTCCGGTCCGGTCCAAACCCGGAAAATTCCGATCCGGACCGAAAACCCGCAATTTTAATTTTTTTTTAGAAAAAATATTTCCGCTTACCCACCAAAGTCTAAAACACACAAAGTCACAACCTGATTTGTGATTTCCTCAACTAAAAACCCTAATTCTCTCATCTCACCCCTCGCCCTTCCTCTCAATCCAGCTGCCATGTCACGCCGCCTCCCTTCTTCTCCAGATCTGAGTGAGTTTTCTTAATGGCGCCCCACTCTCTCACCCCGACATCTTCATCCAAAGCGCAGTTCTTTAAAATAAATTGTTTTACTTCCCCCTCGCCGAAGATGAAACTTAATGAATGAGTGCAGGGCTTCGATCCATTTTTTTTTCTTTGTGACTTTGACTTATGTGGGTAAATGCGCCCCACTCTCTCATGTTGATGCAGAATCTTTTGTAATTATAGTAGTAAAGCAGTGGTTTGAATCTGTAAGTAAAGACATTTGTATTTTTTTTTTTTTGGGAAGTTCAGTTTCCACTACTTATAAGCACATTTTTTTAATTTGTATGAAATTCTAAAGCCCAAAAAAATAGTAGTCCAATCAGGTCTGGACCGGGGACCGGACCTGATTTTTCCGGTCCAAACCCGGACCGGAAAATTCCGGTCCGGTCCCCGGTCCGTGGAATTCAATGATTCCGGTCCACCGGTTCAGCCGGTCCCGGTCCGGTCCGGTCCGGTCCGGGTCTGGACCGGTGAACACCCCTACTCCTACCCATCGATCATGCCACACCTACGTGTTCGCCCCATTATTAACTACTTGAGCAATACTTCCTTGCATAACTCGCGAAGCACGTTGCATACTTCTTATACTCCAAGAGCACACACGAGAAGGTGAACCTGTAACACACTTGGAAATTGGGGATCCCCCATATTTAGCACAAACCACTCGTGACAACAAGGAGGAAGGTTGGAGATGAATGCGCCAAGCCTGTTTAAAAACCATAGCCACATTCACCATCCCAATATCCCTCACTCCTACTCCCCCAGCAAACTTATGTTTCAAAAGTAATGCCTGACTTCTCCAATATATAGGCTTAGTGTTCTTACACCCACCCCACCAAAACCTAAGAAACATTGAAGAAATACGTTTCAACAATTTCTGAGGAAGCATATACACAACCCTGATATAAGATAGCATCGTGCCCAATATAGAGTTAATTAAAAGCAACCTACCTGCTTGAGAAATAGAAGAATATTGCCAAGATCTAATTCTTCTAGCTATCTTATCAATCCAGCTCTGAAACATCATGGTATGCCTACCATCTACCTCCATGGGGCATCCTAATTACTCAGCCAACACATTCTTATTAGGAACTCCTAGAGGCTTACACATAAACCTAACAAAGGTAGATGGTGTATTCCTACTAAATTTCACATAGGATTTCTCAAAGCTGCCCATCTCACTAGAAATTGCACAAATGCCATCAATGATATGTTTAAGATTTTGACATGAATTCGGGGAAGCCTGGAAAAATATCAACGCATCATCAGCAAAAAAGAGATGATTTATCTCAGGAGCCCTACGGCTAATCCTAATTCCTCGAATCTCATGCTCCTCCTGGGCCCTTTTCAACCTACAAGCCAGCACTTCCATGCACATAATAAACAAAAAGAGGATAAAGGGTCACCTTGTCTCAATCCAACTTCAGGCGAGAAATAACAAGTAGGTTCCTCAATAACCAACAAAGAGTAATGAACTGTGGAGATACAGTGAAAAATCAGTTAATCCAAACCTGAGGAAACCCCATTATCTACAAAACCCTGATAACAAAGTCCCACCTAAGACGGTCATAAGCCTTATCAAGATCCACCTTAAGCACCCCATAATATTTTTTCCCTGCTGTGTGTTTATTCAACCATCCTATTATCTCATGACCCAGAATAGTACTATCTGCCATACTACGTCCTGGAACAAAAGTATTATGAGTTGGCCCTATTAGTTCCATCATCACTTGTTTCAGACACAAAACTAAAACCTTTGCTACGATTTTTTATATACTGTATTACAAAGACTAATAGGGCGAAAATGGTTAACAACTTAGGATGAAAGCACTTTGGGAATTAAAGCCACAAAAGTCTTGTTAAGATCCTTAAGTAAAATGCCATTTGAAAAAAACAAAGAAACCCCCTTCACAATTAGCAGACTAACCAACTCCCAAATTAAAATTGCTTAAAGAAAAGAGGTGGCACCCCATCTAGGCCCGGGGCCTTTAAAGAATGCATACTGAAAACTGAACTTCAGTTTCCTCCCAAGTCACTGGGCCTATCAAACTAATGGCCTGCTCTGGCAAAATAGAAGGCAACCCCTCAAACCAAGGAAAAAGGGCTTTATTATCACCCAAAGGCTCATGATCTTGGAGGGGTACATAAATATTCTGAAAATGGGCTACAAATAACTCCGATATTTTGACCTAATCCGAATTTCAATTACCATCATCCAATTCCAGCAAAGCTACATCATTGCTATGTTTCCTAGTTTTAACACTCTTATAAAAAAACGAAGTTGCTGAGTCACCCAGATTATCCACTTTAGTTTTTGCATGCTGCCACCAATACCACAATTGAAGAGAAGCCTCATCCTTATTCGTAAGCAAAGATATAGGGACACTATCAACATCCCTTGAAGCAGGAAGAAATTCTTGAGATTGTTATAAATCTTACAACATACTACCCCATTGAATACCATAATGAAGCTTATAATCCAGCTACCATTTTTACAAACCATCAGCACACGCTTTAATTTCCCCTGAATTACAAAAATTGATGAACCTTGCACTTTATAATAAGCCCAAGCTTTCCTAAGACTATCCTGTAATTCAGGCATAAGCAAACACCAAGCCTCCATTCTATAAGGTCTCTTTGCACGTAAATGAAGAGGAGACCAATCCAATATCATTGGACTATGGTCTGATTGGAAAATGGGTAAATGAGTCAACAAAGCATTAAGGTGATATGATATCCAAAGATCATCACAATAAACTCTATCCAAACATTAAAAAATGAGCTGATCATGTTCTCTATAATTTGTCCATGTAAATTATGGCCCCTGACCAGGAATATCAATTAACATATGATGAGCCTTCCAGTTTGAGAATTGAGAAGCCCCCCTTATCTTTGAAGATCTTCCTAGTTTATGATCTTGATATTCAACTTGGTCAAAATCCCCCATCAATACTATATTGTGACAACCGTTCAAATGTGAAGAAATAGTATCCCACACCAATCCCCTATCATCAATATGAGGTGCCACCAAATAGTCCAAACTAGCGTAGCATATTTTACAAAAGATGAAGTTTTTAGTACAAACCAAGGGGATCAAGGCTATACTAGGGGGCCAGCACAAAAAAAAAACCACCACTATCCCCACTACATCCTTCCCACAAAAGTTCCCCAAACCCATCCTAGAACAAAACGAAACAAGTTCATTAACATTACATAGAGTTTCACATAGCAACAACACATCTAAAAAGGATGTTTTTACAAGGTGGCTAATGAAGGAAAGTGTAGGACCCTCGACCAAGGCACCCCCACAATTCCAACTACACATCTTCATGCACCAAGAGAAAACTGTAGGTCAGCCGCACCACCATCGTCCAAATCTAACAGAATTATTTTCTCCCCTTCAAGCCCAAACTTCAGTTGCTTCTTACCATGATACACCTTATGTACTTTCTTCTTCTTTCTACCCCCAACAGACATAGAGACTTCAGAGTCCAGGACCTGCGAAGTTTCCTCCTGCTCCAGCTCACATTTATCACCACTAACAGCGCCAGATGCAAGCCCCACTACTAACAACCCTTTAGGGTGCCATATCTGACTTTCCTCTATTGACGAACTTGTGAGGGTGAATTTTTCTTACTGGTTCTCACAAAACTCTCCTCATCTAACAAAGGAGGAGAGTTCAAGTCTAAATTCTTCATTTCATCCAGCGAAAAATCTGACTCCATCATAGAACAAAATTCATCTTCCACAGGTACATGGGGCACAGATTTTGAGGACTCACCCTCTAAAACCCTTGCAGGACTCAACTTTGAAGTTTAAAAAGCCCAAGAAAAGGTGGGAAACGACTCAGTGTTAACCAAAACAGGCGACATAGATGGGAAAGAAAAATCTTTGCCCAACCCATCACGCTCCAACTCAGCAGTAGGCCCATCCCCCAGCACATCTCTTTCCCTCTGCAACCCATGAGTCAACGCAAGCACATAATCAGGAATAAAGGGATTCGAAATTGGAGAAACCGGAGCCAGCAACCTATCTGTGTCCTTAAGCACAACCCAATCCCCAAATCCAACTTGAATGTGAACTTTGGCCCTTCTAGAAAAGCCCAAATATTTTTGACCCACATTATATTCCATCTTAAAACAGATATTGACAAATGGGAGACCCGAAAAGAACAGGGAGTGAGACAAAGTTGGGGGAGAAGATTTTGTGGGGTTAACAAAGAAGTTGAGATAGTGACAAAGCTAACGGATGTACTATAAAAAGGATTGTAGGGAATGGGATAAGAAGAAGAATGTTCTGAACAGTGCCCCCCCAAAAAAAAATCCAACACCCAAGAGTATATACAATCCCAACCCAATCCTTAGAAACACTAAACCATTTTAAATACACTGAAAAGTCCAAAATACCCCTAGAATAAACCCGTTCATCTCGAAAAAGAGGAGGGGTTGCATGGTCATTTAACAAAAAAAGGAGAGGGAAGATAAGCATTAAATGAAGTACAATGAGTACTTTTCTCAAGCCACTCACCTTGACCATTTACAGAAGCCTTGATCCATTCCACAGCAGGAGTAATTTTCAAACGTTTGACAGATACATCCATAAATGCTAAGTGCCGCTTTGTTCCTCTACTGAAATCATGTTGCATCATTTTTTGGCGCTTTTCATCTACTAGAACCCTAGATGCAGCAGTACTCTGTCTTTCACTAGACTCACTTGACGGTGGTGAAAAACCCTTTTCCGGCGATTAGATGGCCCTGGATCCTATGGGGCTTCATCATCATTAGGTTTAGATTCTCCATCCGAAGAATCATCAGAGAAGAATCAAATTTAAAAGCATATGATGGTGGGGCAGATTGCTTTTTGGCATTAACAAGGTCAATAAGTATCATTCGATACCTCTCTTGACTCGGTAACCCAATGATTTTCCTTGAAAACAGGGAAGACGGAGAGGGATCGACAAATACCTTATCTGGTTCCCCATAAACAACTTGCATATGAAGCCCAAAATCTCGACGGATCTGAGATAACGACTTTTTACACCGATTCTAGCGATGACCAACACGTCCACACTTATGACAATAAATAAACACACTTTCATACCTGAAAAACACCCACACCAGGGGAGTTTTCATCTTGAAAAATGAATCCCGGTACCAACGGAGCATCCAATTAAACCAAACATTCGCACGCAGATGAATCGAAGGATTTTCCTCCTTAGAAAGTTCATCAAAAACAGAACATGACCAATTTTCCCTAGCGCTCTTCTAGCCACCTTAGTATTAGAATACAGAAAGGGCAAACCTTCCACCCGCACCCAGAGTACTATTTCACGCCATTGAATATCAGTCAGCGAACGATTATACTAGAAAGATGAGAACGTAATAAGAGCTCCTTGAAAACAAGCAGTACGTTGAACTAATAGCTCCTCCCTATTGTTGGAAATTCAACAATCACTCTAAAAGAAAAACCTTAATGTGAGGAGTGGA
The DNA here is from genome assembly GCA_947648045.1 of Beta corolliflora. Taxonomy (NCBI): domain Eukaryota; kingdom Viridiplantae; phylum Streptophyta; class Magnoliopsida; order Caryophyllales; family Amaranthaceae; genus Beta; species Beta corolliflora. The sequence continues at coordinate 223,122 of CANSZD010002309.1, forward strand.
AAAACAAAGTAAAAGGCTCTTGTCCCACATTGGAAAAATAGCTATGCTTGACCTTGTTTATTAATAGGAGTTCCTTAGCACTTCTAATTTGATAAAGTGGCCGGTTGGGCTCGGGCTCGGGCTCGTGGCGAGGGCGGCGTGGCTGTGGGTCTGCGGTCCGTTTTAGATCTCCTTCTTTTGTTTTGGCGTAAATCGCAAGAATCTCGGATTGCGATTATTAGCCTATTCAGTAACCGTTGCTAGCAAGATTCCCGGAGCCTAATTGATTTCTCATTCCATATATTCAGCCTTCCGTTTTTCTCTTGAAGCCTATTTTTAAGGGCTGCTTTCTTCAGTCAAAATACATACACAGATTACTCTCCTCTTCTCTTCTCCACAAAAATACTCTCTGGTTTTGGGCAATATTCTGGTTTCCATCCGACGTGTGTGAGTGCACACATATCTTGGAGTCGTGCTAATCCTGGAGGAAGATCGCTTGTTTTCTACTGCACCGGAGTAGCGCAAAATCGTCTTTTAGGACAGTGGTCATCCACGTCACGGTAAACTGCTCTTCTTTCACGCTTCAATAGTTAAGTATCATTTTATTGTTTTAGTTGCAACAATCTAAAAGACGATTATGGTTTCTAAACTTATGATTCCTGATATGTCTAAGATGGAACCTCTAGATGGGAAAAATTGTAAACGTTGGGCTGTTAGGATGCGTTTTTATTTGGAACAAATTGATGTTGCATATGTTCTTGATGATGTTGTTAAACCTATTGTTGAATCTGAGTTGGGTGCTTTTGAGTCAAAGTTTGCTAAGGATGATAGAACATGTAAGGGTATGCTACTGCATCATATGTCAAATGCTTTGCTGGATATTTACATGTTGTTTGATCATGCTAAGACCATTTGGGATGCATTAGAAAAGAAATATGGAACTGATGATGCTGGAACCAAACGTTAATGTGTTAGTAAGTGGCTAGGCTTTCAAGTTGATGATGAAAAACCTATAATTGATCAAATCCATGCCTATGAGAATATATGTCTTGCTATGGCTGTCGAGGGACTGTGCATTTGTGATATTACCCTTGCTATTGTGTTGATTGAAAAGCTGCCTCCTTCTTGGAAAAAATTTCGTAACCGGCTAATGCACAATAAGACAGACCTAACCTTAGAGGAATTGATAGGTCACTTTAAGATTGAGGAAGAGAACCGAATTAAGGACAAAGGTCAGTCTGTTGTTCGTGATCAGTCTATTTTTCTTGTTTTCTCTAAAGCAAATCTGGTGGAACCCAATAACTCTGGGAAAAATAAGGGCTCTAACAATTTCCATAGACCTCAAGGAGGAGTTCAGAAGTACAAGTTTAAGGGGAACTGTAACAACTGTGGGAAACCTGGTCATAAGGCTAAGTTCTGTGGAAGCAAGAAGCAGAATCAAGCCAACCTTGCAGAAGCTACTGATAACATCATTGCTGTTGTGTTAGAAGCAAATTTAGTCGGTAATGTTGCTGAATGGATTGTTGATACTGGGGCAACCAGGCATATCTGCACCAATAAAGACATGTTCACAAGTTATGGTAAAGTTGATGGCGAAAATGTCTTCATGGGTAACTCAGCATCTGCCACTATTCAAGGCAAAGGGAAGATTGTTCTAACTCTTACTTCTGGAAAATTGCTTACTCTTACTAATGTTTTGCATGTTCCAGAAATGCACAGGAACTTAATTTCTGGAAGCCTACTCATGAAAGCTGGACTCAAACTCTCTTTTGATTCTAATAGACTTGTTCTTACTCGTAATGGGGAGTTTGTAGGGAAAGGGTTTTGTAATGGGGGGCTATTTACTCTTGATGCAAAAGTTGAAATTATGAATAAAAGTGCTTGATACGCTCAAGTTATACGATGTTTTTGTGGTATTTTAGATACACTTTGCTAAGGGATTTATTTGTAATTGTTAATGTTTGCATATAAATCGATTTTAGCGGAAGTTCGGAATTTTATATATTAATTATTGTTAAAGTTGTAAGTTCCGAGCTCTTGGAAGCATGAATGGTTCCACAACATCGTCTCACCAACCAAGCTCCGCCACAACCAAGCTCCACCAGCCGCATCGCAAGCATGCCCAGCATCGCAAGCCCAAGCACCGCATGCCTAGCAAGCTCGGCAGCATCGCCCAGCTCTCGCAGATGCTCGCCCAGCGCTCTCGCATCGCACGCCCAGCAGGTCGCACCTCGCGAGCTAGGTCGCACCTCGCGACCTGCTTGCTCGCGACTCGCGAGGTCCTTTGCACCTCGCGACTTCCTTGGCCTGCCCAACTCTTCAGCGTGTTTTGGAGGCAGTAGCTCATCGCACCTCGCGACCTGTGCCGCACCTCGCGACCCCTAGGTCGGTGTAATTGTCGGCTGATTTTTGAGCTTTAGTATAAATACTAAACTTGATTTTTAGACCTAGGAGGAAGAGACTTTAGGAGAGAGAATCTCCAACACTCCATTCTTCTCTTGTTATCTTCTCTTTTTAGTTTTCATTTTCTAGTTTAGTTTTAGAGATTTCAATTATGGAATTGGCTATTGCTATGCCGATTGTAGCTTGAACCGTTCTTGAACGAGATTAACATGAAGCATCAAGCATTATTGTGAGATCTTTCCTCTCTATCTATTTTCCATGATTATGGTTTAATTTCTATGCTTGTGTTCTATGATTTTTACATGATTATGCTAGGAACGTTACTAGTTTGATTGTATAATTAATCTAATGCTAGATTTAAGAATAGAATCGGATTGTTTTATTCTTCTATCAATTTGTAGCAAACTAGGGAGTAACTTAAATGCAGATCGTCTTGGTTATTTCTTGGGGAAATTGAATCAACTGTTGAATGTTTATCGCGTGTATGACATTAGCAGGTCTATTGGTTCTCTGTGTTTATTGCTGCTATTGGATTGAACTTAGACGCAGATCGGACTAGGTTATCCTTTAGTTAGGTTTTATAGTCACGCTGATCGTGTTATTCAACTAAGAATAAGGAGAATGCGAGATTAGTTCTCGACAATAGATAATTATGGAAATAATTAGAGTGGGTGTTCAATGATCGATAATGAATTGAAGTGGATGTTATTCGGATTCAAGATCCTTCCATCTTGATTTCTCATTTTATTTATTTGCTAGTTAATTTTAGTTTGTTTATAACTCTTTTGAAAACCCCCCTTTTTATTAGGTTCCTCGACCCTTAGAGTCATCTAGGAACTAATTCACGCTAAATATTAAACTCGTCCCTGTTTTCCTGTGGATACGACCCCTACTTCCATTATACTTGCTTAGTGTAAAAGAGAGTAGGAGAAATTTTATCTTTGGCCGGGTGCGGTGCACAACGACACATCCACGCCCGCCAAATTTTGGCGCCGTTGCCGGGGAAACGGTGTTACTTGTTTGTATATAGCGTGTGTTTTTGGATTGTATTGCTTGTGCTCTTTGTTTATGGTTAACACTCGTACTACTAACAAAGAATCTTTGCATTACGATCCCGAATTAGAATTGACTCTTTTCAGGTGGAGAAACATTTTGCAAAATTTTTTTCAAGAATCATCTTTTAACGTTGAAGTGGAGGAAGAGATGCCTCCGAGAATTGAAACTCGTACCTTGAGGGAGCTCACGGCTCCTAACCTTGATCAACAACCATTGTGCATCTCATTTCCGGCTCTTGATGAAGGCACTACTTTTGAATTGAAGTCGGGGTTGATACACTTGCTTCCTTCGTTCCATGGGCTCAATGGAGAAGATCCAAACAAATTTCTTTCGGAGTTTCACGTGGTTTGCACTAGCATGAAACTAAGTGGAGCAAAGGATGAACAAATCAAGTTGAGAGCTTTTCCTTTTTCTTTGAAGGATGCAGCTAAAGATTGGTTATATTATCTTCCTCCTGGTTGCATTTCCACTTGGGTTGAAATGAAGAAGCGATTTCTTGAGAAGTTCTTTCCGACTTCTAAGTCATCAACATTAAAGAAGGAAATCGGCAATATTGAGCGTAAAACACGATGAGTCTTTCTACGAATATTGGGAGAGGTTCAAGAGACTTTGTGCTAGTTGTCCATATCATGGCTATTCTGATGAAGACCTCATTTTGTACTTTTACAATGGTTCTTCTGACGAAGATGTGCGAATGGTGAATCTTTGCTAGTGGAGGTTCTTTCATAAACAAAACCCTAACTGCAGCTAGAGAACTCATTGAAGAACTAGTTGAAGGCTCGAGACAGTTCAGTAGAAGATCGAATCATCGTAGAGAAAATGTTGAAAGTCCAGGTTCTAGCTCTTCAAAGGCCGAGGATCAAGTACAAGCTCTTACATCGATGATGCGTGAGTTCATGGTAAAGAACAATAGAGTTCAACAGGTAAAAGTTTGTAGAATTTGTTCTTTAGATCATCATACTGATGTTTGCCCTCAAATGCAAGAAGAATTTAGGGAAGAGGTCAAAGCTGTAGGTTTTCAAGGCCAACAAGCATTACAGAGACATGATCCCTACTCCTATGCTTCCAAGCAAGGGAAGAGAGATCATTCTAACTTCGATTTGGCAATCAACATCAACAACAAAGACTATAACGAGGCCACAACCACACCCTTATCCTAGGCCCCAAGGCCAAGACTCGAGCTCTAGCATGTCCCATCGAAGAATTGTTAAATGTTTTAACTAAAAATGTGACTAACATGCGGGGTAACATGGTGCGGTTCCAAGAGAAAACTCGATCGAGCATCAAGAACTTGGAGAACCAAGTAAGCCAATTGCAGGAGGCGTAACCAAGTTAGAGGCTAGGGATTCGATGAGGTTGCCATCCCAAACAGAACTCAACCCTAAAATGAACGTGAGTGCTATCACATTGAGGAGTGGAGCGGAAATTGCAAGCAAAGAGAGGTTGGTGGTTCGAGACAAAGAGATAGTGGAAGAGGTGATCGAGCATGAACCGACAATGATTGTAAATCATTGCCACCTCAACAAGAGGAGAAAGTCCAAAAATCACCTCCTCCACCATATGAACCAAAGCCACCATTTCCCGAGGCATTGAGAGAAACCCGCAATGCAGAGCGCAACAAAGACATTTACGAAATCTTTCGTAAATGTGAGGTAAACATTCCCCTTTTTGATGTTTTAAATCAAGTACCTAGGTATGCTAAGTTCCTTAAAGAATTGTGTACTTCGAAAAGAAAGCAAAAACAAAAGGGAGTGCAAAAAGTGAAGGCTAGCGAGCATGTCTCTGCTATCTTTCAAAAGAAATTACCTCAAAAGTGCAATGACCTAGGCATGTTTACCATCCCATGTACTATAGGTGACACCATGTTTCCTAAAGCCATGTTAGACTTAGGTGCGTCAATTAATGTGATTCCATATTCATTGTATAAGTCGTTGAAACTTGGCAATTTACATGAAATTGGTGTGGTGATTCAATTAGCTGATAGATCCAATGTTTATCCTAGGGGTAAATTAGAGGATGTGTTAGTTAAGGTTGGGAAATTGCAATTTCCTGCTGATTTTTATGTTTTGGAGATGGAACCTGATAAGCATGCCGCCCCAATCCTTTTGGGGCGACCTTTCTTGAAAACATCTTGCACTAAAATTGATGTTTGCGCTGGTTCTTTGACTATGGAGTTTGAGGGAAAGGTAGAGGCATTTGATATAAATGATCCTAAGCTTCTACTTAAGGATGATAACTCACTTTGCTCTATTAACATTGTTGACTCTGTTTTGCATGATGTTCTTGATATTGAGCAGGTTGATGAGTTGATGAATGCTGATGATGTCTTGGTTGAGGATTGTGTGCCTCCTACTAACGTACAGGTTATGGTGCCCGAGTTGAAAGAGCGGAAAAAGCCTCATGACTTACCACCTGGTTTTGAAACTGTACCACTAACTATGCATTGCAAGAGTTCTTCTGAATCTGTTTTGCAGGTACTTGAATTGGAGGTTGACATGGAGCCACCATTGTCACACATGGAGCACAAGCCCAATTATTGAGCTCAAGGTACTAAGTCGAGCTAACGACTTTAAACAACATCGCTTCTCGGGAGGCAACCCGAGATCCCTTTTTATTTTCTTTCTTTTTCTTTATTTCTCATCAAATTTCCACCACCACAACAAATTTTCTTTCACCCACCGCCCACACACTACAAAAGATCCACAACCAATCTTAATTCACTTGGAACCAAAATCCACAAAAGAAAACCCGTTGGGAGGAGTTCAATAGCTAGGAGTTGGTACAACTAGAGGATTGAGATTGTTAATGTATCTTTTCGATCTCTTAAGCTAGGTGCAAATCTCAAAAATTTAAAATTTTGAATTTGTCATTTGTTTGAGTGATTCGAGGGAGAGGGTTGTGAGTTGAGTTATGAGATTTGAGTTGGTGTTGTTAAGAAATTTGAGTTTGACGGATTGTTTGTCATGAGTCTTGAGCATTCGATCTTCGGTTTACCCGATTTTCGATTTCCCCCCCATTTTCAGTTTACTTTTTCTTCTAATTGTCGACACATTGAGGACAATGTGTAGTTTAAGTAGGGGGGAGGGTATTCTCATTCTCATGTATCTATGTTGTATTTATTTCTTTCAAATTGAAAAATGAAAATGAAAAAAAAAAAAATGAAAAAAAATAATATTAAAAAAAAAAAGTGATGAAGTGAATCCCGTTGAGTTGAAAACCCGCAAGGGCGGGCGACTCGGGCAAAATTGGGGGCTCGGATAGGTTGAAAACCCGGAAGGGCGGCCTATGCAAAAAAGGGCTTATATTGAGCGGGTAAGATGGTGAGATGAAAAAAAATGTGAGAAGCTAGGATGAAAACCCGAAAGGGCTCCTAGGCAAAATGAGAGATGAAAGAGAGAATTTTGTATTTTGAAAACTCATTTGCCGGAGTAGGTGTCATAAGGTGGAAAGCGTTTTCGGGTAAGGTTGGTGAATTCATCCTTGATTTTGTGAAGATTTATTTTGGCTTTCACATTCTTTTGGTTGATTGTTTGTTTTTGGGAGTAAGCATGGAATTTATCCCTTTTTGTCTTTGTTCCATGGCTTGCTATTTTAAGTTAGTTGTTGTAGTAGTAGGTCATCTTTTGAGGTTTGGGAGAGCTGATAGTTTAGTGTGTCGTAAGCTGGCATTTTGATTCTTGTTGGTGTTGCTGGTTATTATTGTTGTCGCGTCTTTGTATATTTCAGGTGAGCTTGAATCTAAGTGTGGGGGAATCATCATCCCTTACGTTTAGGTTTTGAGCGTATTTTGTTAAGATATGATGATGATGATGATGTAGTTGATGGGGAGTGTAGGTTGGTGTCGATAGCTTGGGCGATGATTTAATTGGTATTTCTCATTTTTGAGTTTACTCGAGGTCGAGAAAAGTTCAAGTGTGGGGGTATTTGATACGCTCAAGTTATACGATGTTTTTGTGGTATTTTAGATACACTTTGCTAAGGGATTTATTTGTAATTGTTAATTTTTGCATATAAATCGATTTTAGCGGAAGTTCGGAATTTTATATATTAATTATTGTTAAAGTTGTAAGTTCCGAGCTCTTGGAAGCATGAATGGTTCCACAACATCGTCTCACCAACCAAGCTCCGCCACAACCAAGCTCCACCAGCCGCATAGCAAGCATGCCCAGCATCGCAAGCCCAAGCACCGCATGCCTAGCAAGCTCGGCAGGATCGCTCAGCTCTCGCGCATGCTCGCCCAGCACTCTCGCATCGCACGCCCAGCAGGTCGCACCTCGCGAGCTAGGTCGCACCTCGCGACCTGCTTGCTCGCGACTCGCGAGGTCCTTCGCACCTCGCGACTTCCTTGGCCTGCCCAACTCTTCAGCGTGTTTTGGAGGCAGTAGCTCATCGCACCTCGCGACCTGTGCCGCACCTCGCGACCCCTAGGTCGGTGTAATTGTCGGCTGATTTTTGAGCTTTAGTATAAATACTAAACTTGATTTTTAGACCTAGGAGGAAGAGACTTGAGGAGAGAGAATCTCCAACACTCCATTCTTCTCTTGTTATCTTCTCTTTTTAGTTTTCATTTTCTAGTTTAGTTTTAGAGATTTCAATTATGGAATTGGCTATTGCTATGCCGATTGTAGCTTGAACCGTTCTTGAACGAGATTAACATGAAGCTTCAAGCATTATTCTGAGATCTTTCCTCTCTATCTATTTTCCTTGATTATGGTTTAATTTCTATGCTTGTGTTCTATGATTTTTGCATGATTATGCTAGGAACGTTACTAGTTTGATTGTGAAATTAATCTAATGCTAGATTTAAGAATAGAATCGGATTGTTTTATTCTTCTATCAATTTGTAGCAAACTAGGGAGTAACTTAGATGCAGATCGTCTTGGTTATTTCTTGGGGAAATTGAATCAACTGTTGAATGTTTATCGCGTGTATGATATTAGCGAGTCTATTGGTTCTCCTGTGTTTATTCTTTGCTATTGGATTGAACTTAGACGAGATCGGACTAGGTTATCCTTTAGTTAGGTTTTATAGTCACGCTGATCGTGCTATTCAACTAAGAATAAGGAGAATGCGAGATTAGTTCTCGACAATAGATAATTATGGAAATAATTAGAGTGGGTGTTCAATGATCGATAATGAATTGAAGTGGATGTTTTTCGGATTCAAGATCCTTCCATATTGATTTCTCATTTTATTTATTTGCTAGTTAATTTTAGTTTGTTTATAACTCTTTTGAAAACCCCCCTTTTTATTAGGTTCCTCGACCCTTAGAGTCATCTAGGTACTAATTCACGCTAAATATTAAACTCGTCCCTGTTTCCCTGTGGATACGACCCCTACTTCCATTATACTTGCTTAGTGTAAAAGAGAGTAGGAGAAATTTTATCTTTGGCCGGGTGCGGTGTACAACGACAAATCCGCGCCCGCTAGTGCTAGTACTTCTTCCGCTTATATTACTGAGTCTATTGATTTATGGCATTCTAGATTGGGTCATGTTAACATTGCTTCAATCAAAAGACTTAAACATTTGAATTTGATTCCAAGTTTTTCTAAAACTGAATTTTCAAAATGTGAAGTGCGTGTTGAAGCCAAGTTTGCAAACAAACCATCAATAGATAGGCAAATCGAAGTACTAGAACTTGTTCGTAGTGATTTGAGAGATTTTAAAAATCATGAGAGCAGAGGTGGGAAAAGATATTACATTACTTTTGTTGATGACTGTTCTCGTTTCACTATGGTTTATCTTCTCAAATCAAAAGATGAAGCAGAAGAGATGTTTCTCAAATACAAAGCAGAGGTAGAAAGATTATGCTCAATCACCAACTCACGTTTATTCTTCAATGGATACTGAACACTAAGAACAGTCATGTGTTCATCTAAGTAAGGATGAACTTGTTTCAGATTTTCTAACACTAAATATTATGCTTTTCTTTTCAACTCTCCATCAAGACACAATATTTTTTACCAATGGTACCACAACCATCAAGTCTTCCTTCATGTCTAGATTTTGGCAATCCAATTGCTTGTGCACGTGCTAAATACTGACTTACATATTCAGATACTTCCTCTGCAACTGTTCTTTGGACAATACTTGCTTCTGGTCTGGCTGGATTCATCACTTTGCCCTTCAAAGTACCCATATGTCTTTCGAAAGGCCACATATACGTCATACAAACGGGCCCACAAAGTTTAATTTCTCGGACAAGATGAATTATCAAACGAGGCATGATGTCAAAGAACGATGGTGGGAAGTACATTTCAAATCGACACATAGTCTCTATTACATCAGCTTGCAAGTTATCTAGAGTGTTAGGATCAATCACCTTGCTAGAGATAGTTCTGAAGAAGAAACACAGCTTTGTTATCGTGTATCTTACTTGGGAAGGCAAAATTCCTCGTATTGCAACAGGTAATAAATGATGCATCAAGATATGACAATCATGAGATTTCAAACCAACGAGTTTCAAGTCCTTCAGTGAGACAAGGTTTCGAAAATTTGACGAGTATCCAGCAGGGACCTTTAACCTATGCAGAGACTCACAAAAACTCGTTTTCTCCTTCTTAGACAAAGTGTAGCAAGCTGGTGGAAGATAATAGCGTTGTCCTCGCTCCTGAGGTGCTAATTCTGGTCTGCCCATTTCAGCCATGTCTTTCCTAGCTTTAACTCCATCCTTTGTCTTCCCGAGCATATTCAACAATGTGCCGACAATGGCATCACAAATATTTTTCTCAATGTGCATTAGATCAAGACAATCTCTGACTTCTAAACATTCCCAATATGGGAGGTCCCAGAACTTAGACCTTTTCTTGTATAAGTTCTTTGAGACACTTTTAAAGGGCTTGCCAAACACTGTTTCAATATCCTTTACCCGCCTAGAAACCTGTTTTCCACGTAAAGGTACTGGGGCTTCTCTCATCTCCACTTTTCCGTTGAACAACTTTTTCTTCTTACGAAATGGATGATCTAAATACATTCTTCCCACAATGATGTAACCGCTCATCAATCATATCCTCATCACAAATAGGGAATGCATTTGCTCCTTTAACTGTATACCCGGACAAATTCCCATAAGCCGGGAAATCATTAATCGTGCAAAATATCATGGCACGTAATGTGAATTCAGTTTTCGCATGCGCATCGAACATCGAAACACCTTCATCCCACAACAATTTCAGATCTTGAATGAGTGGATCAAGATACACATCTATGTTGTTTCCGGGTTGCTTAGGACCCGAGATAAGAAGCGATAGCGAGAATAAGCGACGCTTCATACATAACCGGGGGGCAGATTATAAATGGTCGGTAGAACCAGGCAAGTGCTATCTTTGGGTGCCTAGGGTGCCAAATGGGTTCATCCCATCTGTACAAGTCCAAGCCTAAGATTTCGAGGTTCTTTACCAAAACTGGAAAACTTTCGGTCGATATTTCTCCATTGCGGAGAATCGCCGGATGTCTAAGCATCCCATCTTTCTTCCTCTCATCCGCATGCCACCTTAATAATTTTGCATTATTTTCATCCGAAAATAAACGCGTAAATCTCGGAATGATTGGAAGATACCAAAGAACCTTCGCCGAAGTTTCTTTCTTTCTCACCCATTCATCATCCTCCTTTGTCTTGTACCGAGACTCTCCACACCTTGGACACTCACCCAAATCCTTGTACTCATTTCGATACAACACACAATCATTTTGACATGCATGTATTTTCTCATATTCCATACCTAATGGACACAATAATTTATTTGCCTCATAGGTAGAGTTGGGAATTTCATTCCCATCAGGTAGCAATTCTTATAAAAAGTGAACAACTCACTTAGACTTTTATCTGTCCAACTATGCTTCGATTTCATATTGAACAATGTAAGGATACCAGAAAGTTTAGTGAAATTATTACACCCCGAATACATAGGTTTGTCCGCTGCAATTAAAATATTATCATACATATTCGGACGATCGGTTCCTTCATCCTTCAAATTGTGCAACATCTCATCTACCCTATCATTCTCATCATCCACCCTATCATTCTCATCATCTACCCTATCATTATCATTATTATCCTCTCCTTTTTCGATATCAACCTCAACCTCATCATCGATGTGATCAACATTCAAATCATCACAAAAGCTAGTGGAGCTCATACCCTGATCATAAAACTCTCCATGCCATGTCCACTTAGTATAGTTGCTCTTAAACCCACGACGAATCAAATGATCCTTAATTTGATCCACATCTCGATACCCCCTAGAGTTATTGCAATCACAACAAGGACACAAGACTAACTTTGACCCATTCTGCGATTGATGTTCTAATGCAACCCTGATAAAATTCATCAACCCCTTGTAGAAATGTCGTCGAAATTCGATTACCATACATCCAGGTTCGATCCATATTCATACACTAGAGACACCAAACAAGAACACAATATATCGATCACATCATTCAAAGTGTCTTATCAAATGTAGTCATGAACATTTGGGTCCTTATCACTCCAACCTAACCCATCCTTGATTTTCTCATCTCACTAGTGAATGAATGTTTGGTTTTCAATTCTGAGAAAAATCCGACAGCACTTCCCTACAGTTCTCCAAGTACACGATGAAGATAGTAGGTAAACTATCAACATATGTACCCAGAGAACGCTTAGGGAAATGAGTTAGATCTTTCTTAGAATGGAAAACCAAACATTCATTCACATCCTAAGTGAGATAAGAAACTCAAAGACAGTCCCAAACCGGGGACTATTCAAGACTTACTCCTAATGAGTAAGCCTCGAACGGGTATCTAGGCAAATGATGCACACATTGCAATTAAACAACACAAACCAATCCATTCCTTAGATTTCCCTCCCCACCCCATTAAGGTATGTCCATATATGTTTGGTCATAATTCAACATATACTTTTCCAATCACATAATAACCAAACAATCCACATATACTTTCCCAATCATATAACCAAACAAATCCACAAATCCAAACTAATGGTTACATTAACGTACATCAAAAAATAACAAAAGGTATAATACATACCTCTGCTCTCAAGGAGCAGCGAAGACAAGCACAACGACGCGAGCTTCGAGAACTAACAAACCGACGAGCACTAAGGTGGCAACTGAAGTACAATGTAAAGGAATGACATAAGTTTCAAATATTAAAGTGAGCATTCAAGAATTCTAACTCATAATCGAAACACATAATTCTAAAGTACGAATTCAAGAATTCTAACTCATAATCGAAACACATAATTCTAAAGTGAGTATTCAAGAAACACATGCAAGAAATTGATTCAATACAAAACATAATGAATATAAGGAAGTATTTTAGAACACTACACAAACTATACAAATTCATAAGCTACAAACATCCTAAATTCAATCTCAAAATTATTTCACACATGTTTATCATGATTTAAATACTAATTTTAACCCCTTAACAAAAATTAGAACTAAAATTATTCAAAGCAACCCCTAAAAAAATTAAGAGAACTTAAAAGTACATGATTAATTTAAATTAATACAAAAAAATTAAAAAAAAAACAAGAATTACATACATTGTCGGCAGCGGCACCGACGACGACAAGTCAGTCCGCAGTGGCGGTGTCGGGTCAGTCTAAGTGGCGGCAAGTGAGAGAGAAAGAGAGTGAGTTCGGACGTGCGAGAAAATCGAGTGAAAGAGAGAGTGTTGGATGAGACTCTTTTCGAGTGACCGTTTATGGCACCGGCGGCGAGAAGACGACAAGTTTCGCCGGCGAAGTGGGGCGGAGAAGCACCGAGAATGAGAGAGAGAAAGTGCGGAACCTACCGAGAATGAGAGAGAGAAAGTGCGAATCTGAAACCAAAAACCGTCGGAGAAGCAACGTCGCTGGCGAGTGTGAGGGAGCGCCGGCGAGAGTGTGAGGGGGAAGGGTCGTTTGCAGGTGAGAGAGAAGAGAGAGTGGGTCCGTTTTTTTTTTCGTGTAACTTAGGGCTCCAAAACAAAATAATGACGTTGGGACGTTGGGTAGCAGTGCTGCTGGGTGAAAATTGGGTGAGTAGTTTGCGTCGGATGGGCCTAAGGGTCCGACGCAAATACCCCAGTGATTTGCGTCAGATGGGCCTAAGGGTCCGACGCAAATACCCCTTTTGCATCGCACACCAACAAGGTACGACGCATATAGCTCGTATCTGATGCTTTGTACCCATGTTGTGCGTCGCACTCTTCACTACATGCGACGCAAATTATGTTTTTGCGTCGTTTTGCCTTTCATCCGACGCACTTGGGGGGACGCAAATCGTCCTTTTTCTACTAGTGCTCCTCTATCAAAGCTCTAGCGTTCGCTGGAGTTTTATTTATGATCGATCCACCACTAGCTGCATTAATCATTCGCACATCATCATCAGAAAGCCCATTATAGAAGTATAAGATCAAATCTTCCTCACTATATCCATGATACAGACAGCTTGCACATAACCTCTTAAAACGCTCCCAATATTCATACAAAGGTTCATCATATCGCTGCTCTATGTTGCTGATCTCTTTCTTGAGTGTGGATGACTTTGAAGCGGGAAAATATTTATCAAGGAACCGCTTCTTCATTTTAGACCAACTGGAGATACACTCCGGTGGAAGATAATAAAGCCAATCTTTGGCCGTGTCCTTTAGAGAAAAAGGAAATGCCCTCATCTTAACCTGCTCCTCAGTGGCATTACTCGGTTTCATGCTTGAGCACACAACATGAAGCTCAAATAAGAACTTATTAGGGTCTTCAACACTGAGCCCATGAAAAGAAGGTAATAGATGAATGAGCCCTAACTTGAGCTCAAATGTAGTACCTTCCTCTAGTGTTGGGAAAGTGATACATAGTGGTTGCTGATCGAGATTAGGAGCGGTGAGCTCCTTCAGAGTACGAGTCTCCACCCTAGGTGGCATTTCTTCTTCCAAATTAATTCAATGCAAATGGAAGTTCTTGAAAATTTCTTCTCAATTCCCTTCGCAACCTGAAAAGATTCAATTCTAACTCGGGATCGTATTCCAAACAATCTTGGTTAGTAGCACGGGTGTCAACCATATACTAATCAAAATATGAAATTTCAAAACACAATCTACAATAAACACGTTTTAGTAATTGCCAGGTCCTTGGCAACGGCACCAAAATTTGGCGAGACGCGGTCGCACGCGCTACCAAAGATAAAAGTATATTTTCCTTCTTTACAATACAAGTGAATGTAAGTGGCAAGTCTGGTCGTATCCGCAGAGACTTGGGAACTAACTCATGCTTATAATAGATCATATGGGGGTTTTGTAATTAAAGAAGTGAATAACTCAATACGATTAACTAAAGAAAAATAAAGAAGTAATGTAATCAATAAGAGAAGAATCTTGAGTTCGGTTAATGGCCACTTCGACTCATACTATTGATCATTGGTTTCTCAAATGTATAACTTTACTCTTAATTACTCAAAGTTGGAAATCAAATTCCTTCCCTCAAAAGAACCGTAAAACAATCATAATCAGATGACCATAAAACTTGAACTAAAGATTAACCTAATCTAATCAGAGATTAAATTAAAATCGATAGAACTTCAATGAACTAGGAATCAATGAGCCAATCAACAAATTGCTAGCACAACTTATTCAAATTGGAAATTATATATAATTTCTCTAGTGATTAATTAAGAATGATCAGATTCATTAATCAAACCCTGTGTTGCTACTCATGAAAGAAGAACAGATGAATCGACATCAATTCTAAATCCTAGCAAAAGATAAATCAGATGTATAAACTAGTAGTACTCCTAGCAATACATACAATAATCATAGATCAAAAACAAGAAATCATAATTATAATTAAGAAAAAGTTAACAAAGAGAAACCTCACAATAATAGACCGAAGCTTGATTAACCGTTCTCAAGACAAGATTTAGGCTACGATCAACATAGCATCCATCAAAGAAATCTTCAAAGTAATGATCTCGAAACTCCAAAAGGGAAAATAGGGATTAGGGTTCCTTCTCTCTATTCTCTCTAATTACATCTGGGATTACATCACATAAAACAAAACAATGTTTTTCTAATAAATAAAACCAACGGAAAAGCCGAAAATTACCGAAGAATTATAACCGCGTCGAAGAACGAGAGTCGGGCAGATATTGCGCGCGACTCGGGCCTTCGCTGCTGTCAAACTCTCGCTTTCGCTCGATATGCGCGGGTCGTGCGCTTGTTGTGCGTGAGTCGGTCCTTCGCTGCTGTGCAGGATCCTGTACTGCTCGATATGCGCGAGTCGTGTGTGTATGGCGCCCATGGTGCGCACTCGCCACTGCTTGAGATTTAATCTTCAACCAACGCCCGAGGTGGCTCTTCAACGCTCATGGTGGCAATCATTGCTGTAGATACACTAAGGGATGAACTTGGATAACAACCATCGAAATCTAGACTTCAAGGGACTTTGTGAGCTTAATCCACCTGTAAATGATCAAAAGCATATGGAACCACGACATGTCCTTAAATCTTCTCTAATGCATCAAAAGCATCATAACTTCCTCTTCTCCACACTAAGGTTTAGATGAGTAAAACTCTCCTTCTTAAGACGTAAACCTTAGTGAAATGGACTTCTCGACGCTCTATAATCGCATATAACTTGGTCACATCATTGTGCAATTCCGGGTCAAGAAAACAAAGTTTGTAAACTGGTTTAGTCATTATATGGACTCAAGCAAGCTCCAAAACAATGGCATGACAAGGTTGACAAGACTATGACAGGAAATGGGTTTCATGTCATTGAAGGAGACTCCTGTGTTTATTTTAAGCATGATTCAAGTGGTTGTGTGATTATTTGTCTTTATGTGGATGATATGCTAATTTTTGGTACTAGTCTTGATCGAGTAAATGAGACAAAGAAATTTCTAAGCTCCAAATTAGAAATGAAAGATATGGGTGAGGCAAATGTGATTTTGAGAGTCAAAATTATAAGAAATCAAAATGGCATCTGTCTTAGCCAGTCTCATTATGTTGAAAAACTTTTGAAAAAGTTTGACTCATTTAACGTCGATCCAGTTAGAACCCCTTATGATCCAAGTATCCACTTAAAGAAAAATAAAGGTGATCCAGTTTGTCAATCTGAATATGCTAAAATTATTGGTAGTGTGATGTTTCTTATGAATTACACTAGACCTGACATTGCTTATTCTATAAGCAAACTTAGCAAGTACACTCATAACCCAAACAAAGATCATTTGGATGCTCTAAGGCGATTGCTCAGGTATTTGAAAGGTACCATGGATTGGAGCTTGCATTACTCCAAATCTCCAGGAGTACTAGAAGGTTTTTGTGATGCCAATTGGGTATCTGACAACTAATGTATCATATTTGTATATTGGTTTTAGGTGCATTTAGGTTGCATTTTAGGAGCATTTAGGTGCATTATAGTTCATAATTGCATACTATTCCTTAATTTGTGAAATATTACTCCTTTTGTGCGTTTTCGGTGTTCTTTGATAAATTTCAGGTATTGAGAACATAATTGGAGTATTATTGGACGAGCTTGAGTAATAAGGAGCAATTGGAAGCAAGCTACATTGATAAGGATCATTTTGAATATCTTTGAATGCAATTTGGAGCCAAATTGGAGTTGGAATTTAATGAAAGAATTATGGAAATGGAGTCATGTTCACTCTTTTATCCATAACTTTTGACTCGTCAGTGATAATTGGACAATTCCAGCGACATTGGAAAGTAGGCTTGATGAGCTTTCCAACAATATGTTGCACGGCCCATGGCGAGTTATATTCTAAGAGATATGGGCTTCGCAAGTTGGCCCAGTTTTACTGAAGCTGCCTACGCGCGCGCGGATTGCTAAATTCCGCCTCTTTTAATGATTTAGTGGACCATCCTTATCTTGTAACTTACAATTCTACAAGTATTAGGAGTTACAATTTTATATGTCTACGTACTAGGCGTGGATGAAGTAAACTCTACCAGTGGTTATGTCTTCACCCTAGGGGGTGGAGCAGTATCTTGGAAATCTTGCAAGCAATCTTGTACTGCCATGTCTACTATGGAATTTGAATTTATTGCTCTTGAATTGGCAGGACATGAGGCTGAATGGTTGAGAAATCTGCTTGCAGATATTCCAATGTGGGGGAAGCCCGCCCCTTCTGTTGCTCTCCACTGTGATTCGCAAGCTGCCATAGCTGTTGCAAACAACCACGCCTACAATGGGAAAAAGAGACACATTCGTTTGAGGTATAAGGCTGTCAAAGATCTGTTGTCAAATAGAGTGATATCACTGGATTATGTTAAATTAGAAAAGAACATTGCGGATCCGCTAACCAAAGGCCTGTGTAGAAAACTAGTTTTGGAAAATTGGAAGGGATGGGCTTAAGGCCCATTGGATGAATTGTAACTAATGAACTCCTACTCATTATGAGTACAAAGGAGAACATTATGAATAATTCAGAAGCACAAACTTTTATTTTTTCCATCCCTAGATGTTTATGATGTAATGTACTTGCTACAAATTGAACTTTAGGGTGTGCCAAGGCTCTTAATGAACCCATATCCATATTTTTGGAGGTGTGATGTAGCTAACACTTGATGGGATTCACCTACGTAGGTGTGGAAGTGTGGCCGCTTCCTATGAGAATTGCATGGGCTAATTCTCTAAAGCACATATGAGCATCCAGGTCTGGATGTATGGCCAGTATAAGGCGTCACTTTTATTCACGGAGAATCAGAATATTATACATGTTCAATTGTGTGCTTTAAGTGATGTATCTTTTCCTCCCTATTAAGTTCAAGACTCAAGTCACTTGATAGGAAAGAGATCCTAGCTTAAATGCACTAAGTGTTAATTCAAGTCGCAAGACATTGACACTAATGCAATATTTTTGTTTTGCCTAAAGCCAACTTCATTCCTTTTCTTTTCTCATTTTTTGAACCTGTGGGGGATTGTTGGAAATTCAACAATTACTCTAAAAGAAAAACCTCAAAGTGAGGAGTGAAAAAATCTTACATGGTTAAACTTGAACAAGTGCCGAAAGCTAAGGAGCCTGCGAGATGACATAGGAAGATTGAAGTCTTTGCGTATACTTATGATGGAGGATACTGCTGTCACCTCTTTACCTGAAAGCTTTGGTTCACTTGATAAGTTATTTAGGCTACAGTACCTTGTTGAAACCCCATTAGGAATAATCGGAGCTCCACAAACGCTCAATATTACTTCTTGGACTTGTGTAGAACATGATCTATATGGTTTTTGGGCATACTGCATGTTTCTTGTTTGATCAATAGAAAACTCAGTGCTCCTCTTTTCTCCTTCTTGCTGTCAACTTCCTTAGGATTATTCTGCTCTTTTATGGGATTCATCGTAATCCTTTTCTCTTTTATAATCCCCAAAATTTTCTATTGGCTAGATTTGTAAGTTCAAGGTTTACGTTATACTATAGTATATGCTTTGGATGCTTTTGGGTTTAAATGGTTAGTGCTATATATTAAAATGTAAAATTATGAACAAGGATAATTTTGTTATTAAATATTCACTACTACATTTTTAATCAAAGGCAATGGTTAAAATCAGCTAATGCAACGGTTGTTTTTTATACCGTTGCAGTAGGAGAATCTATTGCAACGGCCCATTTCAATTTAGGTTCATGGATTAAGCTATTACAATGACTTTATAGTGACCGTTGCATTAGGTATATCTATAGCAACGACTTGATGATGGTCGTTGCATTTGATGATATAATAACAATGTTATAAGATAAGGTCGTTGCCTAACATTATGTGTGACAATGTGAATTGTTCGCGCAATATATTATATATATTCAGTTCCCTCAATTTTTTTACGAAAATTTAAAAACTTTACAAAAAATACTTCTATTTTCAATACCCTTATTGGCTTATTTTCGTAAAACAAGGAAAAACAAAAGCCCATTCACTCGGGTAAACCGATCGAAAGCACAAGCGAAAAACCCTACGAATGTACGCAAAAAATTTCAATCTCCCAAATCTTTCCTATGAACTGAAAAGCATGAATGCACGAACTGAAACTGATCGAATGATATACTATCTACAAATAGGAAGAATTCACGAACTGTGATTATATACTAAGAGGAAGAGGGAGAATTCAGGAAATTTACTTCAATATTATTCTAAATTTCTTCCCGAATTCACGTATATCTGCAAAATTCAAGTCTTCAACACAGCAAGTAGGCGAAATTAATCAAGAAAACCTAAGCAAACTAGTAGAATAATTGTTTATTGCTGCGGTGGTATTGCTGCGGTTTTACCCATACGCAGCAATAAATCATGTGAAAAGAAAAAGTAAAATACAAAATAAAGATATTGCTGCGGTTTCGGCCGAAAACCGCAGCAATATGGCTTCAACGGAAAAAATTTTGAAAAAAATTTGACTATTTGACCAGACCTATTCTTTGCGGTTTTAAGCGAAGAATCGCGGCAATAGATTAAAATAATATTAAAAAAATAATATTTTAATATATTGCTGCGGTTCTTACAAGGAACCGCAGTAATATGTCATTTGAGCTCATAAAAGTAGCTAGGGTTGGCACGCGCTACTCATCGCTCCTCATTTCACCAGCCGTTTTTACTCCTTCCCTCATTTCACTCCTTTCTCTCTCCTCCTTCATCTTCAGATCTGCTCCCTCACTTCACTTACCTCCTCTCTTACTCCACCAAACAACCGTACCACCGTCAACGACCTGAAAATCTGGAGCGGAAAATTGCGCGACGACCTCCCTCTCTCACTCCGGCAACGAAAATCTGGAGGGTCTTTCGGGTAATGATCAGGATCCAAATCAATGGCCTAAGAAGAAGAGATACCACCGTCATACTCAACATCAGATTCAGGAGATGAAGAAGTAATTTTTTTTAATTTTTATAATTATTTTTAAAGTTGTAGATAATAGGATTGGATTAGGTAAAAGTTTCTTTGGAAAGGAAATAAATTGATTTTGTTATTTTTTTGGGTTTTTCGTGAGAGCGAATAGATCTACTTTATAATTTGGTAGATATACTGATTTTTTTTTCGATTTATTTCGTGATAGCGAGTACATTTATTTTTCGATTCTCATTCTTATTTTGATTTGTGGTTTTTTTTTTTTGTATTTACAGATTTTTCTTATTTTGATGTTGGCGTTGATGATGAACGTTAATGGCTGCGCTGGAATCAGATGGATGATGATGATGGACATTGATGGTGATGATGCGGCGAACAAGATTTTCAATTTTAATTGCCAACAATAACTTGATGTAAATTATAGAGTTTGGTTCAACGTCCAACCGTCGGGCCATTTTGAAATGTTTGATTATTTCTCTGTAATTTTTTGCTCCTTCAAATTGCAGCGAACAAGATTTTCAATTTTTATTTTCCTTTTTTCTTTTCTTTCCTTCTTTTCTGACTTCCTTTGTTGTACTTTTCTTTTTTTATTTTTGTTTTGTTTTCTTTTGGGATCTTTCTCCCCACCTTACTTTTTTGTTGCAAGTAACGAGAAAGAGGAATGCATTATCAATAATTTTTTTAATTTTAGGTTATTTTTTTATATTTTTCCTTTGAATCCCTTCTCTTATGTGTTGGATTTTTTTGTATCTTTTTATGTTTTTGAAATTTGCATGAGCATTCTTTGTCATTAGTTTCAATCAGTATTGTATTATTTTGTTCCTACTTTATTTTATTTAAAATTTGATGGAAAAAGAGCAAAAAAAAAAATTTTTTTTTTGACCTGTACCTGTACATATTGCTGCGGTTTTGGCCAGGAACCGCAGCAATAGGTGTTGCATATTGCTGCGGTTTTCGCCAGGAACCGCAGCAATAGGTGTTACATATTGCTGCGGTTTTGGCCAGGAACCGCAGCAATAGCTTGGCCTATTGCTGCGGTCAAAAACCGCAGCAATAGGATAATTACCTATTGCTGCGCCCTTAATTACTGCGCGGCCAAAACCGCCGCAATAGACCACTTAATGACCGCCGCAATAGACCACTTAATAACCGCAGCAATAGACCACACTTGATGGGATTCACCTACGTAGGTGTGGAAGTGTGGCCGCGTCCTATGAGAATTGCATGGGCTAATTCTCTAAAGCATATATGAGCATCCAGGTCTGGATGTATGGCCAGTATAAGGCGTCACTTTTATTCACGGAGAATCAGAATATTATACATGTTCAATTGTGTGCTTTAAGTGATGTATCTTTTCCTCCCTATTAAGTTCAAGACTCAAGTCACTTGATAGGAAAGAGATCCTAGCTTAAATGCACTAAGTGTTAATTCAAGTCGCAAGACATTGACACTAATGCAATATTTTTGTTTTGCCTAAAGCCAACTTCATTCCTTTTCTTTTCTCATTTTTTGAACCTGTGGGGGATTGTTGGAAATTCAACAATTACTCTAAAAGAAAAACCTCAAAGTGAGGAGTGAAAAAATCTTACATGGTTAAACTTGAACAAGTACCGAAAGCTAAGGAGCCTGCGAGATGACATAGGAAGATTGAAGTCTTTGCGTATACTTATGATGGAGGATACTGTTGTCACCTCTTTACCTGAAAGCTTTGGTTCACTTGATAAGTTATTTAGGCTACAGTACCTTGTTGAAACCCCATTAGGAATAATCGGAGCTCCACAAACGCTCAATATTACTTCTTGGACTTGTGTAGAACATGATCTATATGGTTTTTGGGCATACTGCATGTTTCTTGTTTGATCAATAGAAAACTCAGTGCTCCTCTTTTCTCCTTCTTGCTGTCAGCTTCCTTAGGATTATTCTGCTCTTTTATGGGATTCATCGTAATCCTTTTCTCTTTTATAATCCCCAAAATTTTCTATTGGCTAGATTTGTAAGTTCAAGGTTTACGTTATACTATAGTATATGCTTTGGATGCTTTTGGGTTTAAATGGTTAGTGCTATATATTAAAATGTAAAATTATGAACAAGGATAATTTTGTTATCAAATATTCACTACTACATTTTTAATCAAAGGCAATGGTTAAAATCAGCTAATGCAACGGTTGTTTTTTATACCGTTGCAGTAGGAGAATCTATTGCAACGGCCCATTTCAATTTAGGTTCATGGATTAAGCTATTACAACGACTTTATAGTGACCGTTGCATTAGGTATATCTATAGCAACGACTTGATGATGGTCGTTGCATTTGATGATATAATAACAATGTTATAAGATAAGGTCGTTGCCTAACATTATGTGTGACAATGTGAATTGTTCGCGCAATATATTATATATATTCAGTTCCCTCAATTTTTTTACGAAAATTTAAAAACTTTACAAAAAATACTTCTATTTTCAATACCCTTATTGGCTTATTTTCGTAAAACAAGGAAAAACAAAAGCCCATTCACTCAGGTAAACTGATCGAAAGCACAAACTGAAAAACCCTACGAATGTCTGCCAAAAAATTTCAATCTCCCAAATCTTTCCTATGAACTGAAAAGCATGAATGCACGAACTGAAACTGATCGAATGATATACTATCTACAAATAGGAAGAATTCACGAACTGTGATTATATACTAAGAGGAAGAGGGAGAATTCAGGAAATTTACTTCAATATTATTCTAAATTTCTTCCCGAATTCACGTATATCTGCAAAATTCAAGTCTTCAACACAGCATGTAACACCCCGTAATTTTCACTCTTTATTTTTGGTGTTAGTTTATTTTAAAATGATATTTTTCGTAAAAAATAATAATTTATTATTTAGATTATTTTGGAACGTGTTGTGAAAATGTGTATATATATTTATATGTTGTGATATATTTATATATATATATTTATTTTAAGTTGTTAGTTATTTATTTTAAAGGTTATATTAATTTCGTTATTTGTTTAAGCGTTTAGGATCTTTGTTTTTGTCGCGTAGCGTTTTGTAACGTTGTTGGACCGACTTGGGTGATGAAATGTTGCATCGCATGTGGCGTGCTAATGTGTTTATTATATTTATATTTATAATATAATTTATTAGAATTATTTTCATTATTAAGTATTTTCAAGGTTTAGGCGCGATTTAGGAATTAACCGTTTTATCGCGTATCGGGCTTTCGGAGCATGGATCGTTGTTGAATTTGGGCCGAAAGTTTTGTGGGGTGTGTTGGGCTTGGGGCAGCCGGCCAAGTGAAGGAAAAGGAGAGCCTCTCTTCTTTCTTTTCTTTTTTTTATTTTTCCTTGTGACTCTTTGATGCCTTATAACCCCCATAACCCCCTTAATGATTTCTTTAATTAAAACCTCATTAAACCTCTTAATTCACTTCAAATTCTGATTAGAAAATCAGAATCCTTTGGCTGCCATCCTCCAATATTTTCGTCCATCATCATCATCATCATCACCATTTTCATTCTCTCAAATTTTCTTCATTTCTTCTCTTTGATAATTGTTCGTGAATTGTTTTTGTGGCTTTTTTCCTTATACTTGGTGCTTGGAATTTGAAGAAGAAGAGGGTCACACGCCTATTGTGGGGATTTCCTGAAGTTTTCAGCTCGCCTCCGACGATCCAGGTAACTAGTTGTTATCCTAGAATCTTAGTGATTAGAGTAGTATTCGGTATTAGATTAATACGTTAGGAATTATCTAAAATACTTTTTGAATGAGATTTTTGACGAAAGTTTACATGAACATACGTGACACATGCTATGTGAATACTGTGTAGAGAAAAATAATTTTTGCATGATTTTTAATATTTATTTGATTTAATTAGTATTTTGTGCGTTTTTGGCTAAATTTCATAATAATTATTGAACGACTGTTAAAATTGATGAAATCATTTTTCTTAGATCATGTTACATGCGTATAATGTATTCCATGCCTTAGAATAATTTTTATCTACTGTTTACTGTTTTAATTAATTGATATATCTGTTTTTTTGTAATTTCTGTTCTGTCAGTATATAATTCATGAAAATTATTTGTAGAGGAATAAAAATTGATTTATTTGAATCATATGTATTTCCGTGAGTTTTTACATGTTATGTAAATTTTTGGTAATTTTGGGCGTATGTTTATATTTTTAATTATTATAATGGCTTATTTGAGGAATCTGTATATTAACTGTTAAAAATACTTTTTGAGTCCGAAAATTATAAATAAAAATTGTACCATGTCAGTAGAGCTATTAGGGTTGTATGATAATTTTTGTGTGATTTTACTGCTCGAATTTGTTAGTTTCATAATTATTATTGTGTTTTTGTGATGAAATTGAGGATACACTTTTAAATTGTTTAAGGTCTTGTAAATCAGATATAATTTATAATTTAATATATTCTGGGTTGCTGATTTGCAGTAGTATACATTATGCATCATTTGGGTAACCACATGTTTAGGTGTGATTTATGAAATAAAATGATTTAATTATTATTACTCTTTTAATGAATATGATTTAGAGTTAATTGGTGATGTATTTGTGATTGAGTGTGGTTGCTGTAAAAATCAGTATATTGTCATTGTTGTTGTTTGGGAATGTTCAAGTGTTATTGTGAGAGTTATTTGTTGAATATTTTATAAGTGATTTATTTTGAGAAATTATGAAGAACTGTTTGATGAAATGTGGGTATAAGGCCGGGTGGCATCCCTTTTGACGAATATTTTAGATGAATGATACTTGGATTGTATGCATGATTGTATTTTGAGATAAGAATATCCGGTGGGATAGATGTAGTCCCCGGTGAAGAACATGCCAACCACCTGGTTTGCGAACTAGGGGGTACACACGGGTTAATTGTTGTCGTCCGAGAGGTCGGGGAGTTCTGCGTGTTCTACCCCGCATCGGGAGTTTGGCCATTCTTAGACACAGGCAGTGGGGAACGTAAGCCCATAGACTGACCTGGAGATTGCGATCTGACAAACCTTAGGAAGTGATTTGCGAATCACTGGCGTTCGGTTTCTGACTCAAAAACTTATTGTATTTTGATTTATAATTATTATTTATTTATATTGGAATTATGTCACTCACTATATTTACTTATTGTTGATGATCTCTTGATTTATCTATGAGCCTTAAGATTTCTATGTGCATGATATGATGTAATGATTGCATGTTATTCCTTTTTAGTAATCTACCTCGAATGGTGCTTTGATGGCTATTGTTCGGGAGAAGCGCTAGTTACTCCCCACCGACCGTGGAAATATGTAATATAATCTTGCAGATGGAAATGAATGCTAGGCTTTTTGACTCCTTGGGCTAGCAGTGTGAGAGTTGGTTGTGAGAAGAAGCTTCTAGTTCTGTTTTTGGTAGATGAACTTTATATAGGTCATAGGGAGACTTATTATTGGATTACTTTCAAGGATATTAGTTTTATTTAAGTTTATTTTGGGAGACTTGCATGTCTCATGGTATTTTGGATTTGTTAGTATGATACAATTGGGATACTTCTTTTATGTTGGAACCATGATGTTACTTGGAGATTTATTCCCTTTTTAAGCTATGAATTTTGAGTTATTATCTTTATTTATTGTTTTAGAGTAGCATAACCGTCCCGACGTTATTTCCGCTAACGTCATTTTTAGTATTTCTTAATTAGACTTTGTTAGTATCTTAGTAGTAGAAGGACGGGGGTGTTACGGTTGGTATCGAGCAAAACGCTCCTAAACTCTGAAAATGAGTTGCTAATGATTCTTTAGAATTATTAGTTAGCCATAGGATATAAAATTTGTTTAGAATTAAGTTTAGTTGTTTCACTATAATGAGAGTGTGATGGGTAGAGTAAGTAAAAGGGAAGCCTTATGGGAATGTGGTGTGCTCTCATGCTTATGGAGCATATGTTATATGTATTGTTACTTGTTTTATTGGTGGAATTAGTCTACCAAGTTTGTTAATCTTATTTGCGGGGCCGCTTGCATGTAATTTATTCTCTTTTATCGAGTGCGCAGAAAGCGAAGTAATTTATAGCTTCTTCGGTCTAGTTGTGTGTTTAATTTATTTTGTGTTTTGCAATTTAAAGATAAACTTTAATTTTATTTTAATATAGTCTTGTGTGTTGCATTACATTTATTTTATTTGCTAGTTGCTTGATAGTATATGTTATTATGTGAGACAGTATATATTTTCTGTTCTTTTTCAATTGAGTGTTGTTTTTATGTGAGTACTACGTATACTGTTTTATTATTTACAAAACTTTCTAGTTTGAATTTATATTCCAAATTATATTTTAGATCTTTGAACTTAATAAATTTTATACTTATGTTAGAGTTATTTTCTGACTTTCAAATTTTGTTATTGTTAATATTTTGACATACTATTTTGAAAAACGTTTAATTTCAATTGTTTTATAATGGTTTGGAAAAAGAAAGGGGTTATGAAATTGTCTTTCAAGATATTCTTCAAATTTCTCTTACCGTCTTTGACTATCTATATTTATAAATATTTTCCTTTTAATATTTTTATTTTTCATGCTAATCCTTGTTTAGCCTTTAATTATGGTAATAAGTTTTGTAGTCTTTGAAAATAAAAGTACTTTATTGAGTTGTTTTGGTGTTAGTTTGAAAAGTAGATGTAAACTATTTTGTTTTAAAGGATAGCATTCAACAACTTTTATTTTACTTACTAATTTACTTTTCTTATTAGCATTATTTTTCGAACTCAAATACGTGAAAGGATCTCGTTTACCATATGTTGTTTCTTGTTTAAATATTTAGTGCTTTCTCATTTCATAGCAAAATTTTGGTTGTTTTCAATACTTCTTAGTTAATTCTTTGGTTTTGACTGATCTGTTTTATATTCTTTGAAAATGAAATTTATATACTCGGTCTAAATTTTAAAACTTATTTGAGTTGATATTAAGTCATAATGGGTGATTCCTTTGACTTGTATGTCAATTTGATAAGTTGACGTATTTTATCTGTTTTGATTTAACTTCCTTTTTGAGTTGACATTAAGTTTATATTGGGTGATTCCGTTAAACTTTAATGTTGATTTGATAAGTTGGCTTTCAAATATTGGTTTGTTGATACTAGATTGCAGTGGGTGGTTCCATGCACAATTGTGTCGACTTAGCAAATTTTATAATTGTTGTTTATAATTTATTACTTTATCGCCTATTTATTATTAGTGTTTCGTCGTTGTAAAATTTATTTTAAAGTTTTCAATTTCTTTTGCGAACTTTAATTTTTTTCATATATATGTTTAGGAGGCGTACGCTCTTATAACATATGTCATGACTTGTGTTCGTAAGTGCTATTTTAATAAAGCAGCTAGCTACTCTTTATTAAAGTGTTCTTATCTCTTTAAGTGGAGTATAAGCCCGTGTGGTTAGCTCTATTTAAATTGGTTTGACTATCTATTTACGAACTTTTTTCTTATTGGTTTCTTTTCTAAAAATATTTATGTATGGTCGGATTTATTCTTTTATAATTTTACGTAACTATTTATTCCTGCTTCTTTTACAAAATTACCTATAGTTTATTGTGCAAAAGTTTTTACCTTAAACTTTCTAATACTTGTCTTTGGTTCTTTCACATTTTATAAAGGATGGTTGTTACCATGCTTCTTTACTGTACAACTCTTTTGGTCTTCCAAAATAAAATATATATTATTTGAGTTATCAAATTTTAAACCTGCGAAGTTGTTTAGTTCTTAACTAAATTCATCGATTTCTGTTTTCTTAATGTTCTTTATCTAGAATATTTTCTTTTGTCTCTTGGTTGTTTTGAAGTTTCGAGGACGAAACTCTTTTAAGGGGAGTGATTGTAACACCCCGTAATTTTCACTCTTTATTTTTGGTGTTAGTTTATTTTAAAATGATATTTTTCGTAAAAAATAATAATTTATTATTTAGATTATTTTGGAACGTGTTGTGAAAATGTGTATATATATTTATATGTTGTGATATATTTATATATATATATTTATTTTAAGTTGTTAGTTATTTATTTTAAAGGTTATATTAATTTCGTTATTTGTTTAGGCGTTTAGGATCTTTGTTTTTGTCGCGTAGCGTTTTTGTAACGTTGTTGGACCGACTTGGGTGATGAAATGTTGCATCGCATGTGGCGTGCTAATGTGTTTATTATATTTATATTTATAATATAATTTATTAGAATTATTTTCATTATTAAGTATTTTCAAGGTTTAGGCGCGATTTAGGAATTAACGTTTTATCGCGTATCGGGCTTTCGGAGCATGGATCGTTGTTGAATTTGGGCCGAAAGTTTTGTGGGTGTGTTGGGCTTGGGGCAGCCGGCCAAGTGAAGGAAAAGGAGAGCCTCTCTTCTTTCTTTTCTTTTTATTTTTCCTTGTGACTCTTTGATGCCTTATAACCCCCATAACCCCCCCTTAATGATTTCTTTAATTAAAACCTCATTAAACCTCTTAATTCACTTCAAATTCTGATTAGAAAATCAGAATCCTTTGGCTGCCATCCTCCAATATTTTCGTCCATCATCATCATCATCATCACCATTTTCATTCTCTCAAATTTTCTTCATTTCTTCTCTTTGATAATTGTTCGTGAATTGTTTTTGTGGCTTTTTCCTTATACTTGGTGCTTGGAATTTGAAGAAGAAGAGGGTCACACGCCTATTGTGGGGATTTCCTGAAGTTTTCAGCTCGCCTCCGACGATCCAGGTAACTAGTTGTTATCCTAGAATCTTAGTGATTAGAGTAGTATTCGGTATTAGATTAATACGTTAGGAATTATCTAAAATACTTTTTGAATGAGATTTTTGACGAAATTTTACATGAACATACGTGACACATGCTATGTGAATACTGTGTAGAGAAAAATAATTTTTGCATGATTTTTAATATTTATTTGATTTAATTAGTATTTTGTGCGTTTTTGGCTAAATTTCATAATAATTATTGAACGACTGTTAAAATTGATGAAATCATTTTTCTTAGATCATGTTACATGCGTATAATGTATTCCATGCCTTAGAATAATTTTTATCTACTGTTTACTGTTTTAATTAATTGATATATCTGTTTTTTTGTAATTTCTGTTCTGTCAGTATATAATTCATGAAAATTATTTGTAGAGGAATAAAAATTGATTTATTTGAATCATATGTATTTCCGTGAGTTTTTACATGTTATGTAAATTTTTGGTAATTTTTGGGCGTATGTTTATATTTTTAATTATTATAATGGCTTATTTGAGGAATCTGTATATTAACTGTTAAAAATACTTTTTGAGTCCGAAAATTATAAATAAAAATTGTACCATGTCAGTAGAGCTATTAGGGTTGTATGATAATTTTTGTGTGATTTTACTGCTCGAATTTGTTAGTTTCATAATTATTATTGTGTTTTTGTGATGAAATTGAGGATACACTTTTAAATTGTTTAAGGTCTTGTAAATCAGATATAATTTATAATTTAATATATTCTGGGTTGCTGATTTGCAGTAGTATACATTATGCATCATTTGGGTAACCACATGTTTAGGTGTGATTTATGAAATAAAATGATTTAATTATTATTACTCTTTTAATGAATATGATTTAGAGTTAATTGGTGATGTATTTGTGATTGAGTGTGGTTGCTGTAAAAATCAGTATATTGTCATTGTTGTTGTTTGGGAATGTTCAAGTGTTATTGTGAGAGTTATTTGTTGAATATTTTATAAGTGATTTATTTTGAGAAATTATGAAGAACTGTTTGATGAAATGTGGGTATAAGGCCGGGTGGCATCCCTTTTGACGAATATTTTAGATGAATGATACTTGGATTGTATGCATGATTGTATTTTGAGATAAGAATATCCGGTGGGATAGATGTAGTCCCCGGTGAAGAACATGCCAACCACCTGGTTTGCGAACTAGGGGTACACCTGGGTTAATTGTTGTCGTCCGAGAGGTCAGGGAGTTCTGCGTGTTCTACCCTGCATCGGGAGTTTGGCCATTCTTAGACACGGGCAGTGGGGAACGTAAGCCCATAGGCCCGACCTGGAGATTGCGATCGACAAACCTTAGGGAAGTGATTTGCGAATCACCGGCGTTCGGGTTTCGACTCAAAAACTTATTGTATTTTGATTTATAATTATTATTTATTTATATTGGAATTATGTCACTCACTATATTTACTTATTGTTGATGATCTCTTGATTTATCTATGAGCCTTAAGATTTCTATGTGCATGATATGATGTAATGATTGCATGTTATTCCTTTTTTAGTAATCTACCTCTGAATGGTGCTTTGATGGCTATTGTTCTGGGAGAACTGCTAGTTACTCCCCACTGACTGTGGAAATATGTAATATAATCTTGCAGATGGAAATGAATGCTAGGCTTTTGACTCCTTGGGCTAGCAGTGTGAGAGTTGGTTGTGAGAAGAAGCTTCTAGTTCTGTTTTTGGTAGATGAACTTTATATAGGTCATAGGGAGACTTATTATTGGATTACTTTCAAGGATATTAGTTTTATTTAAGTTTATTTTGGGAGACTTGCATGTCTCATGGTATTTTGGATTTGTTAGTATGATACAATTGGGATACTTCTTTTATGTTGGAACCATGATGTTACTTGGAGATTTATTCCCTTTTTAAGCTATGAATTTTGAGTTATTATCTTTATTTATTGTTTTAGAGTAGCATAACCGTCCCGACGTTATTTCCGCTAACGTCATTTTTAGTATTTCTTAATTAGACTTTGTTAGTATCTTAGTAGTAGAAGGACGGGGTGTTACAGTTGGTATCAGAGCAAAACGCTCCTAAACTCTGAAAATGAGTTGCTAATGATTCTTTAGAATTATTAGTTAGCCATAGGATATAAAATTTGTTTAGAATTAAGTTTAGTTGTTTCACTATAATGAGAGTGTGATGGGTAGAGTAAGTAAAAGGGAAGCCTTATGGGAATGTGGTGTGCTCTCATGCTTATGGAGCATATGTTATATGTATTGTTACTTGTTTTATTGGTGGAATTAGTCTACCAAGTTTGTTAATCTTATTTGCAGGGCCGCTTGCATGTAATTTATTTTCTCTTTTATCAGAGTGCGCAGCGAAAGCGAAGTAATTTATAGCTTCTTCGGTCTAGTTGTGTGTTTAATTTATTTTGTGTTTTGCAATTTAAAGATAAACTTTAATTTTATTTTAATATAGTCTTGTGTGTTGCATTACATTTATTTTATTTGCTAGTTGCTTGATAGTATATGTTATTATGTGAGACAATATATATTTTCTGTTCTTTTTCAATTGAGTGTTGTTTTTATGTGAGTACTACGTATCTGTTTTATTATTTACAAAACTTTCTAGTTTGAATTTATATTCCAAATTATATTTTAGATCTTTGAACTTAATAAATTTTATACTTATGTTAGAGTTATTTTCTGACTTTCAAATTTTGTTATTGTTAATATTTTGACATACTATTTTGAAAAACGTTTAATTTCAATTGTTTTATAATGGTTTGGAAAAAGAAAGGGGTTATGAAATTGTCTTTCAAGATATTCTTCAAATTTCTCTTACCGTCTTTGACTATCTATATTTATAAATATTTTCCTTTTAATATTTTTATTTTTCATGCTAATCCTTGTTTAGCCTTTAATTATGGTAATAAGTTTTGTAGTCTTTGAAAATAAAAGTACTTTATTGAGTTGTTTTGGTGTTAGTTTGAAAAGTAGATGTAAACTATTTTGTTTTAAAGGATAGCATTCAACAACTTTTATTTTACTTACTAATTTACTTTTCTTATTAGCATTATTTTTCGAACTCAAATACGTGAAAGGATCTCGTTTACCATATGTTGTTTCTTGTTTAAATATTTAGTGCTTTCTCATTTCATAGCAAAATTTTGGTTGTTTTCAATACTTCTTAGTTAATTCTTTGGTTTTGACTGATCTTGTTTTATATTCTTTGAAAATGAAATTTATATACTCGGTCTAAATTTTAAAACTTATTTGAGTTGATATTAAGTCATAATGGGTGATTCCTTTGACTTGTATGTCAATTTGATAAGTTGACGTATTTTATCTGTTTTTTGATTTAACTTCCTTTTTGAGTTGACATTAAGTTTATATTGGGTGATTCCGTTAAACTTTAATGTTGATTTGATAAGTTGGCTTTCAAATATTGGTTTGTTGATACTAGATTGCAGTGGGTGGTTCCATGCACAATTGTGTCGACTTAGCAAATTTTATAATTGTTGTTTATAATTTATTACTTTATCGCCTATTTATTATTAGTGTTTCGTCGTTGTAAAATTTATTTTAAAGTTTTCAATTTCTTTTGCGAACTTTAATTTTTTTCATATATATGTTTAGGAGGCGTACGCTCTTATAACATATGTCATGACTTGTGTTCGTAAGTGCTATTTTAATAAAGCAGCTAGCTACTCTTTATTAAAGTGTTCTTATCTCTTTAAGTGGAGTATAAGCCCGTGTGGTTAGCTCTATTTAAATTGGTTTGACTATCTATTTACGAACTTTTTTCTTATTGGTTTCTTTTCTAAAAATATTTATGTATGGTCGGATTTATTCTTTTATAATTTTACGTAACTATTTATTCCTGCTTCTTTTACAAAATTACCTATAGTTTATTGTGCAAAAGTTTTTACCTTAAACTTTCTAATACTTGTCTTTGGTTCTTTCACATTTTATAAAGGATGGTTGTTACCATGCTTCTTTACTGTACAACTCTTTTGGTCTTCCAAAATAAAATATATATTATTTGAGTTATCAAATTTTAAACCTGCGAAGTTGTTTAGTTCTTAACTAAATTCATCGATTTCTGTTTTCTTAATGTTCTTTATCTAGAATATTTTCTTTTGTCTCTTGGTTGTTTTGAAGTTTCGAGGACGAAACTCTTTTAAGGGGGAGTGATTGTAACACCCCGTAATTTTCACTCTTTATTTTTGGTGTTAGTTTATTTTAAAATGATATTTTTCGTAAAAAATAATAATTTATTATTTAGATTATTTTGGAACGTGTTGTGAAAATGTGTATATATATTTATATGTTGTGATATATTTATATATATATATTTATTTTAAGTTGTTAGTTATTTATTTTAAAGGTTATATTAATTTCGTTATTTGTTTAGGCGTTTAGGATGCTGTTTTGTCGCGTAGCGTTTTTGTAACGTTGTTGGACCGACTTGGGTGATGAAATGTTGCATCGCATGTGGCGTGCTAATGTGTTTATTATATTTATATTTATAATATAATTTATTAGAATTATTTTCATTATTAAGTATTTTCAAGGTTTAGGCGCGATTTAGGAATTAACCGTTTTATCGCGTATCGGGCTTTCGGAGCATGGATCGTTGTTGAATTTGGGCCGAAAGTTTTGTGGGTGTGTTGGGCTTGGGGCAGCCGGCCAAGTGAAGGAAAAGGAGAGCCTCTCTTCTTTCTTTTCTTTTTATTTTTCCTTGTGACTCTTTGATGCCTTATAACCCCCATAACCCCCCCTTAATGATTTCTTTAATTAAAACCTCATTAAACCTCTTAATTCACTTCAAATTCTGATTAGAAAATCAGAATCCTTTGGCTGCCATCCTCCAATATTTTCGTCCATCATCATCATCATCATCACCATTTTCATTCTCTCAAATTTTCTTCATTTCTTCTCTTTGATAATTGTTCGTGAATTGTTTTTGTGGCTTTTTCCTTATACTTGGTGCTTGGAATTTGAAGAAGAAGAGGGTCACACGCCTATTGTGGGGATTTCCTGAAGTTTTCAGCTCGCCTCCGACGATCCAGGTAACTAGTTGTTATCCTAGAATCTTAGTGATTAGAGTAGTATTCGGTATTAGATTAATACGTTAGGAATTATCTAAAATACTTTTTGAATGAGATTTTTGACGAAATTTTACATGAACATACGTGACACATGCTATGTGAATACTGTGTAGAGAAAAATAATTTTTGCATGATTTTTAATATTTATTTGATTTAATTAGTATTTTGTGCGTTTTTGGCTAAATTTCATAATAATTATTGAACGACTGTTAAAATTGATGAAATCATTTTTCTTAGATCATGTTACATGCGTATAATGTATTCCATGCCTTAGAATAATTTTTATCTACTGTTTACTGTTTTAATTAATTGATATATCTGTTTTTTTGTAATTTACGTTTCGTCAGTATATAATTCATGAAAATTATTTGTAGAGGAATAAAAATTGATTTATTTGAATCATATGTATTTCCGTGAGTTTTTACATGTTATGTAAATTTTTGGTAATTTTTGGGCGTATGTTTATATTTTTAATTATTATAATGGCTTATTTGAGGAATCTGTATATTAACTGTTAAAAATACTTTTTGAGTCCGAAAATTATAAATAAAAATTGTACCATGTCAGTAGAGCTATTAGGGTTGTATGATAATTTTTGTGTGATTTTACTGCTCGAATTTGTTAGTTTCATAATTATTATTGTGTTTTTGTGATGAAATTGAGGATACACTTTTAAATTGTTTAAGGTCTTGTAAATCAGATATAATTTATAATTTAATATATTCTGGGTTGCTGATTTGCAGTAGTATACATTATGCATCATTTGGGTAACCACATGTTTA
This sequence comes from Beta corolliflora, assembly GCA_947648045.1. Classification (NCBI taxonomy): domain Eukaryota; kingdom Viridiplantae; phylum Streptophyta; class Magnoliopsida; order Caryophyllales; family Amaranthaceae; genus Beta; species Beta corolliflora. The sequence continues at coordinate 258,007 of CANSZD010002309.1, forward strand.
GGTGTGATTTATGAAATAAAATGATTTAATTATTATTACTCTTTTAATGAATATGATTTAGAGTTAATTGGTGATGTATTTGTGATTGAGTGTGGTTGCTGTAAAAATCAGTATATTGTCATTGTTGTTGTTTGGGAATGTTCAAGTGTTATTGTGAGAGTTATTTGTTGAATATTTTATAAGTTATTTATTTTGAGAAATTATGAAGAACTGTTTGATGAAATGTGGGTATAAGTAGGGTGGCATCCCTTTTGACGAATATTTTAGATGAATGATACTTGGATTGTATGCATGATTGTATTTTGAGATAAGAATATCCGGTGGGATAGATGTAGTCCCAGGTGAAGAACATGCCCAACCACGGTTTGCGAACTAGGGGTACACTCGGGTTAATTGTTGTCGTCCGAGAGGTCAGGGAGTTCTGCGTGTTCTACCCTGCATCGGGAGTTTGGCCATTCTTAGACACAGGCAGTGGGGAACGTAAGCCCATAGACTGACCTGGAGATTGCGATCTGACAAACCTTAGGAAGTGATTTGCGAATCACTGGCGTTCGGTTTCTGACTCAAAAACTTATTGTATTTTGATTTATAATTATTATTTATTTATATTGGAATTATGTCACTCACTATATTTACTTATTGTTGATGATCTCTTGATTTATCTATGAGCCTTAAGATTTCTATGTGCATGATATGATGTAATGATTGCATGTTATTCCTTTCTTAGTAATCTACCTCTGAATGGTGCTTTGATGGCTATTGTTCTGGGAGAACTGCTAGTTACTCCCCACTGACTGTGGAAATATGTAATATAATCTTGCAGATGGAAATGAATGCTAGGCTTTTGACTGCTTGGGCTAGCAGTGTGAGAGTTGGTTGTGAGAAGAAGCTTCTAGTTCTGTTTTTGGTAGATGAACTTTATATAGGTCATAGGGAGACTTATTATTGGATTGCTTTCAAGGATATTAGTTTTATTTAAGTTTATTTTGGGAGACTTGCATGTCTCATGGTATTTTGGATTTGTTAGTATGATACAATTGGGATACTTCTTTTATGTTGGAACCATGATGTTACTTGGAGATTTATTCCCTTTTTAAGCTATGAATTTTGAGTTATTATCTTTATTTATTGTTTTAGAGTAGCATAACCGTCCCGACGTTATTTCCGCTAACGTCATTTTTAGTATTTCTTAATTAGACTTTGTTAGTATCTTAGTAGTAGAAGGACGGGGTGTTACACAGCAAGTAGGCGAAATTAATCAAGAAAACCTAAGCAAAGAGGCGAAATTCAAGAACATAAACTATGTTCATTGGCCTGGCTGAGACTGATTTCTTTTCCTGCAACATTTGTTTCACTGTCTCAGCTGAGTACATAAACTATTGATTGTATCTTTTATTTGCCCCACACACAATTCAAGTACTTGTGGGTGGTCTTGTTCTCAAGCTGATATCTTTTTATTTGGATCAGATGCATCAACATTTTGAACCATGCACAACCTGTAAATGCTCTGTCCATCCTTCAATCCATGAACCACTTTGCCTGTTTGACCTCCTGATTGTAATGTCCTGATTGAAATGGCACCTTTACCACTGTCATAGTCACATACTCACACTTAGCTTGAGCATTCTAACAAAACCCAAGGCAAAAACTATTGACTAGTGCAACAATCCAATGACTAAAGAACCCGAAGCTTCGGGGTGCTAGAAGAATTAACTCCGAGTGGATCGATCTAGATCTATAGGCAAAACAGTTCACTGTAAATAATTTAGCAAAGTTTAATGGGCTTTATTGATGTTGTTCTGCTTGTCCTTCTTTAGCAAAAGGCATAAAATCAAGTATCAACTATGAGGTGAGGGAAATACAAGTCCTCATGTTGAAATGACAAGAGATATGCCCATTTCACAAAGTACTATAGGCTAGTATATTGTGGCAATCCATATAAACTACTTCTGGAACAACAAACAGGAAAGAGAAAGAAACAAAGACAAGGGATTGCAGGTTTTTGAATGTGGCACCAGATATTTTATTATTGCTAACAATCCTGTGGCTTGGATTTATTTTGTCGTTTGTACTTCTTTTTCTTACGCAAAGTTCATATGAATATCATAATTGTTTCATTGTGTTGTCAGTTTTTGGATAAAATCTAATATCGGTATGAATTGTGACAGTTAGACTTTGTTGATGGTGTACGTTTACTAACTATTACAATGTTTGAATTTTTAGGTGAATAATGAACCAACTGGAGGAGATCAAACGTAGACGTCTCACTATATACACTATTGGCCAGATTTACCTAGCTATATTATAGTGATATGGTACTTGGTGGTTAGAAGGAAAGTGATCTATATGTACTTAGAAGTATTTATGGTAGTAAAACAAATATTTATTATTAGTTGGGTTTGATTAAGTACATTTTCGTTTTTGTTAATTAGGATTTGTGATGTATACTCTTAATTTAATTAGTTTTGGAAATTATAATACAGATATGACAATTATTATTGGCATTTCAAGAGTATTTTGCATTTGTTGCATCGTTACTAATATATAAAGGGCTGTAATATTATAGGTTTTCAGTAGGTTACAGTAATAATCGTTGCAATATCCCCACAAAAAAGAAAAAACAATCCGTTGCACTAGCTTAAATCCGTTGCACTAGCTTAAATGGTAGGCGTTGCACTAGCCAAGAATGTTGCATTACCAACCACTAACAAAGCCGTTGCAATAGATAGCTGATCTAAGGCAACGACACGTTTATCCGTTGCAATAGCCCTAATAGTCGTTGCATTAGGCCTATTGCAACGCCAACAAATGCGACGGTACAAAACCGTTGCAGTAGGCCTATTGCAACGACTTTTAGCCCTATTGCAACGACTTTTAGCCCTATTGCAACGATTTTGGTGTGTTGCCTTTGCCGTTTAATGTAGTAGTGATTATGGACAATATTACTTTAGAATATGAGCCAATTATATAGTTCTCGATTTGACGAACACCAAACACATATTATCATTACTGATTATATTTTGTCTTTTTTTCCTTTTGAAGGTACTCAAAAATAATGAAGGTGCAACAGATAAAGAACGGATGGCTTCAAAGTAGCTACAATTGTATCATCTATTTTGCTAGCTAGATCTTATTAGTTAGCTTATTTTCAAGGCTACTTCACTTTGGATATTTTTATTAGACTTAACTACGACATACAATTTGCAATTATGTTTATAGAAAAATATTGGCTAGGATTTTGGTGAATATGCAATATTTGTATGGATTTTAATTATATTAGTATACATTTATAATATATTGATCAAAGCATTTTTTTAATCTTATATATATATATATATATATATATATATATATATATATATAAAGGGGCTACAAAAATCGAAACACTTTTTATAGCCAAGAAATTTTGCCAAACAAATATTAAAATTTGAACCAACTTCTATTTACACGACGCCAAAAAGCGTCCAGATTTATACGCGGCAAGGTAATGCAAGTCATCGCGAATGGAGATGCTTTTACGCGTCGAGACAATTGGGGACTCTGTTAGGCGTCGAGAATGGCGACGCTTTTACGCGTCGTTATTTACCTACTCAATTGGCGCGACGCTTTTTGACAGCGTCGAGAGCAAATTTCACGACGCTTTTTGGCGTCGCCAAATGGGTTAAAAAGCGTCGTGAAAACACGCTTTTTGTAGTAGTGGACTCTTGTCCCATATTGGAAAAATAGCTATGCTTCACATTGTTTATTAATAGGAGTTCCTTAGCACTTCTTGTTTGATAGAGTGCTAGATGGATGGATGCACCACACGCGCGCCGGCCGGGCCGGGCTCGTGGCGAGCGCGGCAGGGCTGTGGGTCTGCGGTCCGTTTTAGATCTCCTTCTCATTCCATATATTCAACAGTTAAGTATCACTTTATTGTTTTAGTTGCAACACCTATCTTCAAAGTTGTTACATAGGAAGAAGAACAAAGTCCCTAGTTCGCAGGAAGAAGAACAAAGTCCCTATTTTGCGAACTTGAATCACATCTCTAGTGACCCAAAGTTGTTCCACCCAGAGTTGCATGCACTCTTCATCGAACTTTCTATAGTCACGGAATTTCCCAATCACAGCTTTCTTGAACTGGTCTGCAGACAATATTTGATCAGACGACTGAGCTTTCAACTTAGGGCCTATACGCCTCATAGCTTGACCCGTACCATCAAGCAGAATATCCATAACACACTCTCTCACTTTAAAGAAACTGTAACTTTGAGACTAAAGAGGGAAGAAAGACTTAGAGAAAGAACCTAAAACCTAAAAAGTAATCTTTGAGAAGCTCTCACACGAGAGAGAAAATCTGTCCCTGGAAAGACTTTTGGTTCCAATTACTTTGTTGTTATCATGGTGTTGCTTGGCTGTTCGATATTTGGTGATTGATTTTAATTTCTTGACTCACCTAAGTTGACAGATCACGAGTAATGTAATAAACACCACACTCAGCAACTAGATAATCCTCCTCATTATCTTCCTCCGTAACATCATCACCAACGTTCGACGTCGGCAGATTTTCTCTCTCCTCCTTTTCTTTAACTTCGCCTTCAACACCCCATTTATTGGTGCCGATGGAGGAGAGATGATCTGAATCATCTTCTTCTTAACTACAACAGGCGGCTCCACTCCGGCTCGGCTTTCGGCGTCGGGTTCTTCGTCTTCGGCTGAAACTTGGAGGATTTTGGAGAAGGTGGCCGAATGATGGTTAAAAAGTTGGATTCTGGAGGAGGGAAAAAAAGGGAGGAAGGTTCTGGGTTGGGGAATGGGTTGTTTTGTTACACCATCAATTATGCTGTAACAGTTACCCTCAGAATTTCTAAACTAAAAAATAAATGTTGTGAGGAAATTGAAACAGAAACATATTATGCTTGAATCCATTTTTTTATTAGTATTAGGTCAATTAATTCCAGGTAAGCTGTTGTTTGGTCTCAGTTCAAATTAACATCAACTTAGCTCGATAGGTTTCGGTTTGAGTTGAGAGTCCGTTTAAATTTGAATTGTCATGTTCGGATCAAAATGTTGGATTATAGTCTTCAATATGTAGTTGGAGAGTTTGTGTGTGGGTGTTTGTCCCACATGGAAAGAATAGAGTATTGTTGTTGTCTTTATATTACCCATGTGATAGTTATATCAAATTGGATGATGGTCTAACTACTTGGGCCAAGGTGAGCATTGGGCTTGGATGTGCTTGTAATTGGGTTATTAATATACTTGTATATTTCTAATCAAAGACTAGCACTTAGCACTGTTCATCGATGACTGTTCTAAATTTACCTATGTCTATTTAATGAAATCAAAAGATCAAGCATATAATATATTTAAAATTTACAAAACCATGTTAGAAACACAAAAGGGTAAGAAATTGAAAATTTTAAGAAGTGATAGGGGTGGGGCATATTTTCCTACTGAATTTACATCCTTTTGTGAGGATAATGGTATTGTTCATCAAGTTAGTGCTCCATATAGACCTCAACAAAATGGGGTTCTTTGAAAGGAAGAATGGAGTCTTGGTTGATATGGTTAATGCCATGATTGTTAACTCCAATTTACCTTTGAATTTATGGGGTGAGGCTTTACTAAGCGCATGTCATGTACATAATAGAGTTCCTTCAAAGAAGTTAAAATTGTCCCCATATGAAATTTGGAGAGGAAGAAAACCTAATATTAGTTATTTTAGAGTTTGGGGATGTTTAGCTTTTTACAAGGTCCCAGATCCTAAGAAAACTAAATTGGGTCCAAGAGCTTTGAAAAGTGTATTTGTGGGATATGCAGAAAACTCTAAAGCATATAGGCTTTTGGATCTAGATACAAATGTAATTGTAGAGTCCGAGAGACGTTGAATTCTTTGAGAACAAATTTCGCAGTGATTCCAAAAGTGTTGATGAGTCTTTGCAAATACCACAAACGTAAATTAATTCTAAACCGAGAATCGAGTCATTATCCTTCTTCTAGTAATGTGAGAATAAATCCTAATGATCATATTGAACCTAGGAGAAGTATAAGAGCTAGAAAGGAAAAACATTTGGGTTCGGACTTTATCAATTCACAAGCTATTGCTTTTCTTGTTGAAGGAAATAGAGAAGTGGTAACCGGGAAAATCCCATTACTTCTCAATGTTGAGGATGAAAGCAATGAACCAAAAACATTTCGAGAAGTAATGGCTTCTAGAGATTTCGCTTTTTGGAAGGAAGCAATAGATGATGAAATGGAGTCCTTAATGGCTAATAAGACTTGGGTTTTATCAGATTTGCCTCCTGGCTCTAAAGCCATTGGATGTAAGTGGGTTTTTAGGGTGAAAAGAAATGTGGATGATGAGTCAATTAAAGTTTTCAAAGCCGAGACTTGTATGTCAAGGGTTTAGCCAAAGAGAAGGAGTAGATTATTTTAATACTTATGCTCCGGTTGTTAGGATTACATCCATTAGAGTGTTAATAGCTTTAGCTTCTTTATATAGTTTGTATGTTCACCAAATGGATGTAAAAACCGCTTTTCTAAATGGTGATTTAGATGAAGAGGTATACATGAGACAACCTGAAGGTTTTGTATTACCCGGTCACGAAAATAAAGTTTGTAAACTAATAAAGTCATTGTATGGTTTAAAGCAAGCACCAAAACAGTGGCATGAGAAATTTGATTATGCTGTTCTATCTCATGGCTTTATACATAACTTTGCTGATAGATGTATATACTCTAAGTTTACAAAAGATTATGGAGTCATTTTATGTCTTTATGTTGATGATATGTTGATATTGGAACAAACATGAAAGGCATAACTGAAACCAAAACTTATTTGAGTTCTTGTTTCATGATGAAGGACTTAAATGAAGTTGATACTATTTTAGGTATCAAAGTTAGAAGAAATAGTGGGGGTTATTCCTTAAGTCAGTCTCATTATGTTGATAAGATGCTTAAGAAATTTGAGCATTTGAATTTCAAGGAAGCTAACACCCCGTATGATACATCATGTAAACTTAGTGTCAACAGTGGAAGAGCTGTAGCTCAGTTAGAGTATGCTAGTGCAATAGGCAGTTTGATGTATGCTATGCATTGCACTAGACCTGATATTGCGTTTGCAGTATGCAAACTTTCGAGATTTACTAGTAATCTCGGTACAGGTCATTGGCAAGCAATTGGAAGAATTTTTGGCTATTTGAAAAGAACCAAAGGTTATGATTTGCACTATATATGGGAATTTCCCGCTTTGTACTAGAAGGGTATACGGATGCTAGTTGGATATCAAGTGATGGAGATAATAAGTCCACAAGTGGTTGGATTTTCATGCTCGGTGGTGGTCTTTGTTTCTTGGGCCTCAAAGAAACAAACTTGCATCACTCATTCTACAATGGAAGCTGAATTTTTGGCTTTAGGGGCAAGCAGGCAAAGAAGCGAGTGGTTGAGAAATATGTTATTGGATATAAAGTTGTGGCCACAACCTATGCCGACTATTTCTTTGCCTGCGATAGTGAGGCAACATTGTCTAGAGCTTACAATAAGATTTATAATGGTAAGTCTAGACATATCAGTTTAAGACATGCATATGTGAGACAGTTGATATCCGACGGGATTATAACTGTTATTTATGTACGGTCTTGCAATAACTTGGCAGATCCGTTTACAAAAGGATTACCAAGGGATATGGTCTATAGAACAAGCCGAGAGATGGGCTTAAGACCCGTTTGATTGATCGCCAACGATGGAAACTCAACCTTTTCCTTATAGATCTTTATAATTAAAAGGTTCAATGTGGTAATAACAAATTGTTGATAATCGATCTCGGTCACTCTAGATTAATTTCTTGTAGTGTTTTTTAGGGTGAGTTGTTACTCTTAATGAAATTCTATTGTATGAAGAATTTCACCTATATAGACATCGGAAGTGGTGCCGCTTCTAACAAAAGTTTTGGGTAAGGACTTTTGTAAATGTCTATGAACCGGGATGAGCACATGGCCATATTAGTGCTACCTTGTTTATGAACATGGTTATGGACGAGTGTGTGTGGAGTTTTCCGATTCTAACAGAAGAAATTTTGGCTCAAAAGCTTTCGCTGCCAAAATTTCGTTAGAGTCTTGAAAATCTTTCACTAAGTGAAAGTTCAAATCGAAAGATTCTTTCATGTATGCACATTCTATTATATTGAAGACTAAGTGGGGGATTGTTGGATTAAAGTCTTCAATATGTAGTTGGAGAGTTTGTGTGTGGGTGTTTGTCCCACATGGAAAGAATAGAGTATTGTTGTTGTCTTTATATTAACCCATGTGATAGTTATATCAAATTGGATGATGGTCTAACTACTTGGGCCAAGGTGAGCATTGGGCTTGGATGTGCTTGTAATTGGGTTATTAATATACTTGTATATTTCTAATCAAAGACTAGCACTTAGCAATCGTTCATCGATGACTGTTCTAAATTTACCTATGTCTATTTAATGAAATCAAAAGATCAAGCATATAATATATTTAAAATTTACAAAACCATGGTAGAAACACAAAAGGGTAAGAAATTGAAAATTTTAAGAAGTGATAGGGGCGGGGAATATTTTCCTACTGAATTTACATCCTTTTGTGAGGATAATGGTATTGTTCATCAAGTTAGTGCTCCATATAGACCTCAACAAAATGGGGTTGCTGAAAGGAAGAATGGAGTCTTGGTTGATATGGTTAATGCCATGATTGTTAACTCCAATTTACCTTTGAATTTATGGGGTGAGGCTTTACTAAGCGCATGTCATGTACATAATAGAGTTCCTTCAAAGAAGTTAAAATTGTCCCCATATGAAATTTGGAGAGGAAGAAAACCTAATATTAGTTATTTTAGAGTTTGGGGATGTTTAGCTTTTTACAAGGTCCCAGATCCTAAGAAAACTAAATTGGGTCCAAGAGCTTTGAAAAGTGTATTTGTGGGATATGCGAGAAAACTCTAAAGCATATAGGCTTTTGGATCTAGATACAAATGTAATTGTAGAGTCCGAGAGACGTTGAATTCTTTGAGAACAAATTTCGCAGTTGATTCCAAAAGTGTTGATGAGTCTTTGCAAATACCACAAACGAGAAATTAATTCTAACCCGAGAATCGAGTCATTATCCTTCTTCTAGTAATGTGAGAATAAATCCTAATGATCATATTGAACCTAGGAGAAGTATAAGAGCTAGAAAGGAAAAACATTTGGGTTCAGACTTTATCAATTCACAAGCTATTGCTTTTCTTGTTGAAGGAAATAGAGAAGTGGTAACCAGGAAAATCCCATTACTTCTCAATGTTGAGGATGAAAGCAATGAACCAAAAACATTTCGAGAAGTAATGGCTTCTAGAGATTCTGCTTTTTGGAAGGAAGCAATAGATGATGAAATGGAGTCCTTAATGGCTAATAAGACTTGGGTTTTATCAGATTTGCCTCCTGGCTCTAAAGCCATTGGATGTAAGTGGGTTTTTAGGGTGAAAAGAAATGTGGATGATGAGTCAATTAAAGTTTTCAAAGCCAGACTTGTATGTCAAGGGTTTAGCCAAAGAGAAGGAGTAGATTATTTTAATACTTATGCTCCAGTTGTTAGGATTACATCCATTAGAGTGTTAATAGCTTTAGCTTCTTTATATAGTTTGTATGTTCACCAAATGGATGTAAAACCGCTTTTCTAAATGGTGATTTAGATGAAGAGGTATACATGAGACAACCTGAAGGTTTTGTATTACCCGGTCACGAAAATAAAGTTTGTAAACTAATAAAGTCATTGTATGGTTTAAAGCAAGCACCAAAACAAGTGGCATGAGAAATTTGATTATCTTTGTTCTATCTCATGGCTTTATACATAACTTTGCCGATAGATGTATATACTCTAAGTTTACAAAAGATTATGGAGTCATTTTATGTCTTTATGTTGATGATATGTTGATATTGGAACAAACATGAAAGGCATAACTGAAACCAAAACTTATTTGAGTTCTTGTTTCATGATGAAGGACTTAAATGAAGTTGATACTATTTTAGGTATCAAAGTTAGAAGAAATAGTGGGGGTTATTCCTTAAGTCAGTCTCATTATGTTGATAAGATGCTTAAGAAATTTGAGCATTTGAATTTCAAGGAAGCTAACACCCCGTATGATACATCATGTAAACTTAGTGTCAACGGTGGGAAGAGCCTGTAGCTCGGTTAGAGTATGCTAGTGCAATAGGCGGTTTGATGTATGCTATGCATTGCACTAGACGATATTGCGTTTGCGGTATGCAAACTTTCGAGATTTACTAGTAATCTCGGTACGGGTCATTGGCAAGCAATTGGAAGAATTTTTGGCTATTTGAAAAGAACCAAAGGTTATGCTTTGCACTATATATGGGAATTTCCTGTTTGTACTAGAAGGGTATACGGATGCTAGTTGGATATCAAGTGATGGAGATAGTAAGTCCACAAATGGTTGGATTTTCATGCTTGGTGGTGGTGCTATTTCTTGGGCCTCAAAGAAACAAACTTGCATCACTCATTCTACAATGGAAGCTGAATTTTTGGCTTTAGGGGCAAGCGAGGCAAAGAAGCAGAGTGGTTGAGAAATATGTTATTGGATATAAAGTTGTGGCCACAACCTATGCCGCCTATTTCTTTGCCTTTGCGATAGTGAGGCAACATTGTCTAGAGCTTACAATAAGATTTATAATGGTAAGTCTAGACATATCGGTTTAAGACATGCATATGTGAGACAGTTGATATCCGACGGGATTATAAACATTATTTATGTACGGTCTTGCAATAACTTGGCGATCCGTTTACAAAAGGATTACCAAGGGATATGGTCTATGGAACAAGCCGAGAGATGGGCTTAAGACCCGTTTGATTGATCAGCAACGATGGAAACCCAACCTTTTCCTTATAGATCTTTATAATTAAAAGGTTCAATGTGGTAATAACAAATTGTTGATAACTGATCTGGTCACTCTAGATTAATTTCTTGTAGTGTTTTTTAGGGTGAGTTGTTACTCTTAATGAAATTCTATTGTATGAAGAATTTCACCTATATAGACATCGAAGTGGTGCCGCTTCTAACAAAAGTTTTGGGTAAGGACTTTTGTAAATGTCTATGAACCGAGGATGAGCACATGGCCATATTAGTGCTACCTTGTTTATGAACATGGTTATGGACGAGTGTGTGTGGAGTTTTCCGATTCTAACAGAAGAAATTTTGGCTCAAAAGCTTTCGCTGCCAAAATTTCGTTAGAGTCTTGAAAATCTTTCACTAAGTGAAAGTTCAAATCGAAAGATTCTTTCATGTATGCACATTCTATTATATTGAAGACTAAGTGGGGGATTGTTGGATTATAGTCTTCAATATGTAGTTGGAGAGTTTGTGTGTGGGTGTTTGTCCCACATGGAAAGAATAGAGTATTGTTGTTGTCTTTATATTAACCCATGTGATAGTTATATCAAATTGGATGATGGTCTAACTACTTGGGCCAAGGTGAGCATTGGACTTGGATGTGCTTGTAATTGGGTTATTAATATACTTGTATATTTCTAATCAAAGACTAGCACTTAGCACTGTTCGTCGATGACTGTTCTAAATTTACCTATGTCTATTTAATGAAATCAAAAGATCAAGCATATAATATATTTAAAATTTACAAAACCATGGTAGAAACACAAAAGGGTAAGAAATTGAAAATTTTAAGAAGTGATAGGGGCGGGGAATATTTTCCTACTTTGAATTTACATCCTTTTGTGAGGATAATGGTATTGTTCATCAAGTTAGTGCTCCATATTGACCTCAACAAAATGGGGTTCTTTGAAAGGAAGAATGGAGTCTTGGTTGATATGGTTAATGCCATGATTGTCAACTCCAATTTACCTTTGAATTTATGGGGTGAGGCTTTACTAACCGCATGTCATGTACATAATAGAGTTCCTTCAAAGAAGTTAAAATTGTCCCCATATGAAATTTGGAGAGGAAGAAAACCTAATATTAGTTATTTTAGAGTTTGGGGATGTTTAGCTTTTTACAAGGTCCCAGATCCTAAGAAAACTAAATTGGGTCCAAGAGCTTTGAAAAGTGTATTTGTGGGATATGCAGAAAACTCTAAAGCATATAGGCTTTTGGATCTAGATACAAATGTAATTGCGGAGTCCGCGAAACGTTGAATTCTTTGAGAACAAATTTCGCAGTGATTCCAAAAGTGTTGATGAGTCTTTGCAAATACCACAAACAGAAATTAATATTAACCCAGAATCGAGTCATTATCCTTCTTCTAGTAATGTGAGAATAAATCCTAATGATCATATTGAACCTAGGAGAAGTATAAGAGCTAGAAAGGAAAAACATTTGGGTTCAGACTTTATCAATTCACAAGCTATTGCTTTTCTTGTTGAAGGAAATAGAGAAGTGGTAACCAGGAAAATCCCATTACTTCTCAATGTTGAGGATGAAAGCAATGAACCAAAAACATTTCGAGAAGCACTGGCTTCTAGAGATTATGCTTTTTGGAAGGAAGCAATAGATGATGAAATGGAGTCCTTAATGGCTAATAAGACTTGGGTTTTATCGTATTTGCCTCCCGGCTCTAAAGCCATTGGATGTAAGTGGGTTTTTAGGGTGAAAAGAAATGTGGATGATGAGTCAATTAAAGTTTTCAAAGCCGAGACTTGTATGTCAAGGGTTTAGCCAAAGAGAAGGAGTAGATTATTTTAATACTTATGCTCCAGTTGCTAGGATTACATCCATTAGAGTGTTAATAGCTTTAGCTTCTTTATATAGTTTGTATGTTCACCAAATGGATGTAAAAACTGCTTTTCTAAATGGTGATTTAGATGAAGAGGTATACATGAGACAACCTGAAGGTTTTGTATTACCTGGTCACGAAAATAAAGTTTGTAAACTAATAAAGTCATTGTATGGATTAAAGCAAGCACCAAAACAGTGGCATGAGAAATTTAATTATCTTTGTTCTATCTCATGGCTTTATACATAACTTTGCTTGATAGATGTATATACTCTAAGTTTACAAAAGATTATGGAGTCATTATATGTCTTTATGTTGATGATATGTTGATATTGGAACAAACATGAAAGGCATAACTGAAACCAAAACTTATTTGAGTTCTTGTTTCATGATGAAGGACTTAAATGAACTTGATACTATTTTAGGTATCAGAGTTAGAAGAAATAGTGGGGGTTATTCCTTAAGTCGGTCTCATTATGTTGATAAGATGCTTAAGAAATTTGAGCATTTGAATTTCAAGGAAGCTAACACCCCGTATGATACATCATGTAAACTTAGTGTCAACAGTGGAAGAGCTGTAGCTCAGTTAGAGTATGCTAGTGCAATAGGCAGTTTGATGTATGCTATGCATTGCACTAGATCTGATATTGCGTTTGCAGTATGCAAACTTTCGAGATTTACTAGTAATCTCGGTACGAGTCATTGGCAAGCAATTGGAAGAATTTTTGGCTATTTGAAAAGAACCAAATGTTATGCGTTGCACTATATATGGGAATTTCCCTTTTGTACTAGAAGGGTATACAGATGCTAGTTGGATATCAAGTGATGGAGATAATAAGTCCACAAATGGTTGGATTTTCATGCTTGGTGGTGGTGCTGTTTCTTGGGCCTCAAAGAAACAAACTTGCATCACTCATTCTCGCAATGGAAGCTGAATTTTTGGCTTTAGGGGCAGCAGACAAAGAAGCGAGTGGTTGAGAAATATGTTATTGGATATAAAGTTGTGGCCACAACCTATGCCGCCTATTTCTTTGCCTTTGCGATAGTGAGGCAACATTGTCTAGAGCTTACAATAAGATTTATAATGGTAAGTCTAGACATATAGGTTATGTGAGACAGTTGATATCCGACGGGATTATAAATGTTATTTATGTACGGTCTTGCAATAACTTGGCAGATCCGTTTACAAAAGGATTACCAAGGGATATGGTCTATGGAACAAGCCGAGAGATGGGCTTAAGACCCGTTTGATTGATCAGCAACGATGGAAACCCAACCTTTTCCTTATAGATCTTTATAATTAAAAGGTTCAATGTGGTAATAACAAATTGTTGATAAGCGATCCGGTCACTCTAGATTAGTTTCTTGTAGTGTTTTTTAGGGTGAGTTGTTACTCTTAATGAAATTCTATTGTATGAAGAATTTCACCTATATAGACATCAGAAGTGGTGCCGCTTCTAACAAAAGTTTTGGGTAAGGACTTTTGTAAATGTCTATGAACCGAGGATGAGCACATGGCCATATTAGTTCTACCTTGTTTATGAACATGGTTATGGACGAGTGTGTGTGGAGTTTTCCGATTCTAATAGAAGAAATTTTGGCTCAAAAGCTTTGTTTGCCAAAATTTCGTTAGAGTCTTAAAAATCTTTCACTAAGTGAAAGTTCAAATCGAAAGATTCTTTCATGTATGCACATTCTATTATATTGAAGACTAAGTGGGGGATTGTTGGATTATAGTCTTCAATATGTAGTTGGAGAGTTTGTGTGTGGGTGTTTGTCCCACATGGAAAGAATAGAGTATTGTTGTTGTCTTTATATTAACCCATGTGATAGTTATATCAAATTGGATGATGGTCTAACTACTTGGGCCAAGGTGAGCATTGGGCTTGGATGTGCTTGTAATTGGGTTATTAATATACTTGTATATTTCTAATCAAAGACTAGCACTTAGCACTGTTCATCGATGACTGTTCTAAATTTACCTATGTCTATTTAATGAAATCAAAAGATCAAGCATATAATATATTTAAAATTTACAAAACCATGGTAGAAACACAAAAGGGTAAGAAATTGAAAATTTTAAGAAGTGATAGGGGCGGGGAATATTTTCCTACTGAATTTACATCCTTTTGTGAGGATAATGGTATTGTTCATCAAGTTAGTGCTCCATATAGACCTCAACAAAATGGGGTTGCTGAAAGGAAGAATGGAGTCTTGGTTGATATGGTTAATGCCATGATTGTTAACTCCAATTTACCTTTGAATTTATGGGGTGAGGCTTTACTAACTGCATGTCATGTACATAATAGAGTTCCTTCAAAGAAGTTAAAATTGTCCCCATATGAAATTTGGAGAGGAAGAAAACCTAATATTAGTTATTTTAGAGTTTGGGGATGTTTAGCTTTTTACAAGGTCCCAGATCCTAAGAAAACTAAATTGGGTCCAAGAGCTTTGAAAAGTATATTTGTGGGATATGCAGAAAACTCTAAAGCATATAGACTTTTGGATCTAGATACAAATGTAATTGTAGAGTCCAGAGACGTTGAATTCTTTGAGAACAAATTTCGCAGTGATTCCAAAAGTGTTGATGAGTCTTTGCAAATACCACAAACAGAAATTAATTCTAACCCAGAATCGAGTCATTATCCTTCTTCTAGTAATGTGAGAATAAATCCTAATGATCATATTGAACCTAGGAGAAGTATAAGAGCTAGAAAGGAAAAACATTTGGGTTCAGACTTTATCAATTCACAAGCTATTGCTTTTCTTGTTGAAGGAAATAGAGAAGTGGTAACCAGGAAAATCCCATTACTTCTCAATGTTGAGGATGATAGCAATGAACCAAAAACATTTCGAGAAGCAATGGCTTCTAGAGATTCCGCTTCTTGGAAGGAAGCAATAGATGATGAAATGGAGTCCTTAATGGCTAATAAGACTTGGGTTTTATCAGATTTGCCTCCTGGCTCTAAAGCCATTGGATGTAAGTGGGTTTTTAGGGTGAAAAGAAATGTGGATGATGAGTCAATTAAAGTTTTCAAAGCCAGACTTGTATGTCAAGGGTTTAGCCAAAGAGAAGGAGTAGATTATTTTGATACTTATGCTCCAGTTGCTAGGATTACATCCATTAGAGTGTTAATAGCTTTAGCTTCTTTATATAGTTTGTATGTTCACCAAATGGATGTAAAAACTGCTTTTCTAAATGGTGATTTAGATGAAGAGGTATACATGAGACAACCTGAAGGTTTTGTATTACCTGGTCACGAAAATAAAGTTTGTAAACTAATAAAGTCATTGTATGGTTTAAAGCAAGCACCAAAACAGTGGCATGAGAAATTTGATTATGCTGTTCTATCTCATGGCTTTATACATAACTCTGCTGATAGATGTATATACTCTAAGTTTACAAAAGATTATGGAGTCATTTTATGTCTTTATGTTGATGATATGTTGATATTTGGAACAAACATGAAAGGCATAACTGAAACCAAAACTTATTTGAGTTCTTGTTTCATGATGAAGGACTTAAATGAAGTTGATACTATTTTAGATATCAAAGTTAGAAGAAATAGTGGGGGTTATTCCTTAAGTCAGTCTCATTATGTTGATAAGATGCTTAAGAAATTTGAGCATTTGAATTTCAAGGAAGCTAACACCCCGTATGATACATCATGTAAACTTAGTGTCAACAGTGGAAGAGCTGTAGCTCAGTTAGAGTATGCTAGTGCAATAGGCAGTTTGATGTATGCTATGCATTGCACTAGACCTGATATTGCGTTTGCAGTATGCAAACTTTCGAGATTTACTAGTAATCCCGGTACAGGTCATTGGCAAGCAATTGGAAGAATTTTTGGCTATTTGAAAAGAACCAAAGGTTATGCTTTGCACTATATATGGGAATTTCCCTGCTGTACTAGAAGGGTATACAGATGCTAGTTGGATATCAAGTGATGGAGATAATAAGTCCACAAGTGGTTGGATTTTCATGCTCGGTGGTGGTGCTGTTTCTTGGGCCTCAAAGAAACAAACTTGCATCACTCATTCTACAATGGAAGCTGAATTTTTGGCTTTAGGGGCAGCAGACAAAGAAGCAGAGTGGTTGAGAAATATGTTATTGGATATAAAGTTGTGGCCACAACCTATGCCAGCTATTTCTTTGCACTACGATAGTGAGGCAACATTGTCTAGAGCTTACAATAAGATTTATAATGGTAAGTCTAGACATATCAGTTTAAGACATGCATATGTGAGACAGTTGATATCCGACGGGATTATAACTGTTATTTATGTACGGTCTTGCAATAACTTGGCAGATCCGTTTACAAAAGGATTACCAAGGGATATGGTCTATGGAACAAGCCGAGAGATGGGCTTAAGACCCGTTTGATTGATTAGCAACGATGGAAACCCAACCTTTTCCTTATAGATCTTTATAATTAAAAGGTTCAATGTGGTAATAACAAATTGTTGATAACTGATCTGGTCACTCTAGATTAATTTCTTGTAGTGTTTTTTAGGGTGAGTTGTTACTCTTAATGAAATTCTATTGTATGAAGAATTTCACCTATATAGACATCAGAAGTGGTGCCGCTTCTAACAAAAGTTTTGGGTAAGGACTTTTGTAAATGTCTATGAACCAGGATGAGCACATGGCCATATTAGTGCTACCTTGTTTATGAACATGGTTATGGACGAGTGTGTGTGGAGTTTTCCGATTCTAACAGAAGAAATTTTGGCTCAAAAGCTTTCGCTGCCAAAATTTCGTTAGAGTCTTGAAAATCTTTCACTAAGTGAAAGTTCAAATCGAAAGATTCTTTCATGTATGCACATTCTATTATATTGAAGACTAAGTGGGGGATTGTTGGATTATAGTCTTCAATATGTAGTTGGAGAGTTTGTGTGTGGGTGTTTGTCCCACATGGAAAGAATAGAGTATTGTTGTTGTCTTTATATTAACCCATGTGATAGTTATATCAAATTGGATGATGGTCTAACTACTTGGGCCAAGGTGAGCATTGGGCTTGGATGTGCTTGTAATTGGGTTATTAATATACTTGTATATTTCTAATCAAAGACTAGCACTTAGCATTCATCGATGACTGTTCTAAATTTACCTATGTCTATTTAATGAAATCAAAAGATCAAGCATATAATATATTTAAAATTTACAAAACCATGGTAGAAACACAAAAGGGTAAGAAATTGAAAATTTTAAGAAGTGATAGGGGGGGAATATTTTCCTTGAATTTACATCCTTTTGTGAGGATAATGGTATTGTTCATCAAGTTAGTGCTCCATATAGACCTCAACAAAATGGGGTTGCTGAAAGGAAGAATGGAGTCTTGGTTGATATGGTTAATGCCATGATTGTTAACTCCAATTTACCTTTGAATTTATGGGGTGAGGCTTTACTAACTGCATGTCATGTACATAATAGAGTTCCTTCAAAGAAGTTAAAATTGTCCCCATATGAAATTTGGAGAGGAAGAAAACCTAATATTAGTTATTTTAGAGTTTGGGGATGTTTAGCTTTTTACAAGGTCCCAGATCCTAAGAAAACTAAATTGGGTCCAAGAGCTTTGAAAAGTGTATTTGTGGGATATGCAGAAAACTCTAAAGCATATAGGCTTTTGGATCTAGATACAAATGTAATTGTAGAGTCCAGAGACGTTGAATTCTTTGAGAACAAATTTCGCAGTGATTCCAAAAGTGTTGATGAGTCTTTGCAAATACCACAAACATAAATTAATTCTAACCCAGAATCGAGTCATTATCCTTCTTCTAGTAATGTGAGAATAAATCCTAATGATCATATTGAACCTAGGAGAAGTATAAGAGCTAGAAAGGAAAAACATTTGGGTTCAGATTTTATCAATTCACAAGCTATTGCTTTTCTTGTTGAAGGAAATAGAGAAGTGGTAACCAGGAAAATCCCATTACTTCTCAATGTTGAGGATGATAGCAATGAACCAAAAACATTTCGAGAAGCAATGGCTTCTAGAGATTCTGCTTTTTGGAAGGAAGCAATAGATGATGAAATGGAGTCCTTAATGGCTAATAAGACTTGGGTTTTATCAGATTTGCCTCCTGGCTCTAAAGCCATTGGATGTAAGTGGGTTTTTAGGGTGAAAAGAAATGTGGATGATGAGTCAATTAAAGTTTTCAAATTAAAGCTAGACTTGTATGTCAAGGGTTTAGCCAAAGAGAAGGAGTAGATTATTTTGATACTTATGCTCCAGTTGCTAGGATTACATCCATTAGAGTGTTAATAGCTTTAGCTTCTTTATATAGTTTGTATGTTCACCAAATGGATGTAAAAACTGCTTTTCTAAATGGTGATTTAGATGAAGAGGTATACATGAGACAACCTGAAGGTTTTGTATTACCTGGTCACGAAAATAAAGTTTGTAAACTAATAAAGTCATTGTATGGTTTAAAGCAAGCACCAAAACAGTGGCATGAGAAATTTGATTATGTTGTTCTATCTCATGGCTTTATACATAACTCTGCTGATAGATGTATATACTCTAAGTTTACAAAAGATTATGGAGTCATTTTATGTCTTTATGTTGATGATATGTTGATATTTGGAACAAACATGAAAGGCATAACTGAAACCAAAACTTATTTGAGTTCTTGTTTCATGATGAAGGACTTAAATGAAGTTGATACTATTTTAGGTATCAAAGTTAGAAGAAATAGTGGGGGTTATTCCTTAAGTCAGTCTCATTATGTTGATAAGATGCTTAAGAAATTTGAGAATTTGAATTTCAAGGAAGCTAACACTCCGTATGATACATCATGTAAACTTAGTGTCAACAGTGGAAGAGCTGTAGCTCAGTTAGAGTATGCTAGTGCAATAGGCAGTTTGATGTATGCTATGCATTGCACTAGACCTGATATTGCGTTTGCAGTATGCAAACTTTCGAGATTTACTAGTAATCCCGGTACAGGTCATTGGCAAGCAATTGGAAGAATTTTTGGCTATTTGAAAAGAACCAAAGGTTATGCTTTGCACTATATATGGGAATTTCCCTGCTTGTACTAGAAGGGTATACGGATGCTAGTTGGATATCAAATGATGGAGATAATAAGTCCACAAGTGGTTGGATTTTCATGCTCGATGGTGGTGCTATTTCTTGGGCTTCAAAGAAACAAACTTGCATCACTCATTCTACAATGGAAGCTGAATTTTTGGCTTTAGGGGCAGCGAGCAAAGAAGCGAGTGGTTGAGAAATATGTTATTGGATATAAAGTTGTGGCCACAACCTATGCCAGCTATTTCTTTGCACTGCGATAGTGAGGCAACATTGTCTAGAGCTTACAATAAGATTTATAATGGTAAGTCTAGACATATCAGTTTAAGACATGCATATGTGAGACAGTTGATATCCGACGGGATTATAACTGTTATTTATGTACGGTCTTGCAATAACTTGGCAGATCCGTTTACAAAAGGATTACCAAGGGATATGGTCTATGGAACAAGCCGAGAGATGGGCTTAAGACCCGTTTGATTGATCAGCAACGATGGAAACCCAACCTTTTCCTTATAGATCTTTATAATTAAAAGGTTCAATGTGGTAATAACAAATTGTTGATAACTGATCTGGTCACTCTAGATTAATTTCTTGTAGTGTTTTTTAGGGTGAGTTGTTACTCTTAATGAAATTCTATTGTATGAAGAATTTCACCTATATAGACATCAGAAGTGGTGCCGCTTCTAACAAAAGTTTTGGGTAAGGACTTTTGTAAATGTCTATGAACCAGGATGAGCACATGGCCATATTAGTGCTACCTTGTTTATGAACATGGTTATGGACGAGTGTGTGTGGAGTTTTCCGATTCTAACAGAAGAAATTTTGGCTCAAAAGCTTTCGCTGCCAAAATTTCGTTAGAGTCTTGAAAATCTTTCACTAAGTGAAAGTTCAAATCGAAAGATTCTTTCATGTATGCACATTCTATTATATTGAAGACTAAGTGGGGGATTGTTGGATTATAGTCTTCAATATGTAGTTGGAGAGTTTGTGTGTGGGTGTTTGTCCCACATGGAAAGAATAGAGTATTGTTGTTGTCTTTATATTAACCCATGTGATAGTTATATCAAATTGGATGATGGTCTAACTACTTGGGCCAAGGTGAGCATTGGGCTTGGATGTGCTTGTAATTGGGTTATTAATATACTTGTATATTTCTAATCGAAGACTAGCACTTAGCACTTTGCACGTGCACGACGCACCGGTTAATTAAAGACTTAACATTTTGATTAGTATTTATTTTTCTGCCGAAATATTTTTTAATTATTAATTGATTATTTTTCGGATATTGGTATAATATTTTCTTTGACAGTTTCCTATAACTACCATCTGATATTATCCCAATATATACCTTTTGGCAGAACATTATTTACAATCAGTTTTCATTTTCTCTTCTTCTTTACAGAACGTTTTTCTCTCTAAACTCTCTCAACCATGTTCATGGAGGATGGATTAATTGCTGTAAATTCATTATTAGATTAGGAAATCCTGGGGGTAAATTAGCAAAAATCCCATCAGCGTAATAGTGGGGCTAATATTATCCTAAGGACAGAGACATACTCGTCCTAGTCTAGTTTCTGTAATTTCATTTTGTTTTTCAATTACTTTGTTTCTAACACAAAATCAGGTCTCAATTCAAGTAATCTACAATGTAATAAAATGTGTGGGGATCGGTTGAATAAGCCTGTCACATATCACCTCATCTGGAATGGAATCCAACTCAACATAATTATTAATTTTTTAATGTTCTATTAGTAGTGGGTTGTCTACCTGGTGGGTAGGTGTAGCAATGTCCACCTCATCTTTGTATGTTAGTTCACAAGACTCCATGTAGGTTGATTATGATAAACATTTATCCTTTATTTTAATAATTAACCATAAAAAGTTGTATAAGAGGTTTGATCCCATGACACATTTATTTAATAGTGTCATCAAACTACATATCTTTCCTTTTTGTAATCAAAGTCTAAATTTATCTACTAATCTGAAATATCAATATCAATATCGTTATCAATATCAATTATCAAAACATGTGGGCAAGCATTGTAGCACCACTTGTTGCCCCCCTTTTCCAGCCCTGACATAGCACCAATTCATCTGTGACATGGTAGTTATGTCCGCCACATGTCACTTCTTTCTCATGCAAAAACTCTTATCGTACATTCAGAAACAAATTTCATTGTAATTAATTTGAACTCATAACCTTGTATAGGAAATATGGAGCTCCTACTAACGAGCTAACATACCAATGATGCTCATTTGCTTCTAAGAAAACTCAATAAAGTATTCATTAAAAGTTTTTACATTACAAAACAAAGAAAGAAAGAGAATAATTTAACAACAAGATCAGACTAAACTATGATGTATTTTACGCATATAATATAAATAAATTGACTTCCATTTTTGCTAATATAATTTTAAAAAAGAAACCGAGGCACCCCAATGTGTTGTCCCTATTCTTCCAAATCGTTTGTAAGAGGTCTCAAACTCTTAATTCGTTAATGTGCAAGTCATTATCCAACGATAAAGCTACAACTTTTACTTGTAACGAAATGTCAATTGTCAACTCAAACAACTTTTACTTGTGATGAAATGTCAATTGTCAATCCAAGTCATTATATCATACAAGCTTTTTGAATAACCTGATGTAACGTCTGAGCCCAACAACAAGTATTAAATAATAATATAAGTATGGGGACAGTACGGTAAACCTGATGCAATATTTTTATTGATTTCTAATATTATATTTTTTTTTTGAAAGGAATAATATTAAGTTTAGATTCTTTTCGATTCTGATGTAATATCACTATTGATGTAAATTTTATTTGGTGTGCCATTGGACACACATTAATAAATCCCGAAATATATTGGATTAGACTTATAAGAAATTTAAGAATGAATCATATTTACTTGAACGTCTAGTATATCTTAATCTTCCAATGTAGGAAAAGGGAGTTATATTTAATTATTCTTTGCTTTGGACATAGTTACTTTTAGTAAATTGTCACTCTGATTAAAGAACATTACTTTTCCTTTTGTCAAGCAGAAGAAATCAAAGAAAACTGTATACTTAAAAAGGACCGCTGCGCAAGTTGGATGGAGAGCTATTCGAATTCCCTCCTTTAACATAACTCTCTTGTAGCCATTTTGCAAGAGAGGTTGTTCAATAATATTGTTGCTTGTATACATTCTGATTTACTAAGGTAAGTCCTATATGTAGTTATTTGTTATACACTTTAATTCATTTTGGAGCTCACATACAATAATAATGTTAGTTGTTATTATAGAGAGCGGATTTTTTAAAAAGTTCTGCATTATTATAGTATAGATTTTATGTGCCGCGTACTGTATTATGTTGAAAGGTTGTTATCTAATACATGATCTGTTTCTTAAAATTTGCAATTGTTTGACTTTTATACTATTCGAAAACTTCACTTTGACCATATGTTTCAATTAATATTCCATCCGTGTGTTTTTTATCTTACTCATTATTTAGTACTACCTCCATTTCTCTGCACATGCAATGTTTTCCGCTTTGAATTGTTTCACAATACATGATCGATAGTGGTGGGATGAATATTTGAATACATATGTGGTAGTATGATGAATATTTAAATATATAAAGTGGGGTAACATAGAAAAAGAGGGGTAAAGTGGAATGAAAGCACATCCTAATAAGGAAAGTGGGTAATTTTGCTCACTTTCCTCATAGGAGTGCTTTTAATCTTACTCACTTTGAATCTTCCTATTTATGACGTTGAGTCCACATTTTCCCTCATCCAATTTTTGTCACTATTTGTAATAGCAAAAGTTGGTTGGGACCACTTTTTTTTATCATCAAATTGTTTATAATAAATTCAAGTCATGGGACCAACGTAACTAATCTGATCTCATCCTTTCATTATTAAAAAAAAAAAAATAGGTTCTATAAATATGTCCCACTATCAACTTATGTGCAAAGAATATCTCTCTTTTCCATCCTTTTCTTAATTATTGTGCATGATACTAAGTGAGCAAACTTTAAAAATATAGATGGAGTATACATTTATAAATTTGTGTAAAATGTTATTGGATTTTCCTAGAATTAAAATCTATTGAGAACCATAACTTAAAATGAGAACATATAACCAATCTAGGCCCTTAGTTCATCATAAATGGATGCTCAAGGTTCTTCCAGTGTCATTAATGACATTTTTGTAATTAATTTGAAACTTATAAAACTAGTTCCCAACTTCTATAAAAGTAAAGCCAAAATTAGTACAAGTCCACCTCATTTTGTTCCTTAAAAGGGTCATTTTGTAAGTTAAAAGGATCATTCTATGAGTTAATGGGGTCACTTTTAGATAATGGGTCACCCCATGTCTTAAAAGGTTCACTTGTAACATAAGTGACCCCTATAGGATAACATGTTATCTACGTCTTACCATAAATCATGGTAAGACGGTTTTATATGAGACTTATTTTTTGAACTTAGAAAGTTCTTAAAAACACTAATATATTTTCCGGAAAACACTTATGATAACATTCTTATGACATATTAGTTCTTAAAAACACTAATATATTTGTTCTTCTTTTTTCATGTTGACTAGCCATGAAATATGAATTGTGCATACATAAAATGTTGTTTAAGAATATGAATTGAAATTCTATAGTTAGCTCAGATGACGAAAATCATAATACTTCAACCATTAATGGAATCAATGTATATACAGAAATGGTGGATCATATCGTGGATGTGGAAACTTCAATACGAAGGGAGCTTAACTCTTTGATTCAATCTCCCTATAACCATTGCATTCGTAAGGTGCCTGAATATATCTCCAAGGTAAACAAAGATTTTTATGAGCCTTCAATAGTTTCCATTGGTCCTTTGCACTATAACAATCCAAGCCTTAAACCTTTTCATGAAACCAAATTGAGGCATCTCGAACTTCTTTTAAAGAAAGGAAACCCCGCTTATAGCTTAGCCCAATATATAGACATGATTCGACGTCGGGAAGAAGAAGCTCGCTCTTATTATGCAGAAAAGATACATTTTGAGAGTGATGAGTTTATCAAGATGGTAATGGTGGACTCTGCATTCATCGTCGTCTTATTTATTATGCGCTCATCTAATACATCTCCATTCGATGGGATAGATGACATAGATCCTATGGTGAAAAAGTCTGAAGTGATAAATCAGATGAACCAAGATTTATTGCTAGAAGAAAATCAGTTACCATATTTCATTCTCCAAGAACTATATAATAAAGCATTTGGAGAAAGCAGAGCCAACATTACCTTTAAGGATGTTACTTGTGATTTCATGGGCGGGATCGGGCTTCCGGTAAGGGAACCTGTGGGTACAACAGGTAGTGAGAAGATAAGGACATGCAAACTTGAGGACCAACTCTCTGCAGCCAAAAAAACAGGTAGGGAGAAGATAAAGGAGGCATCAGAAATTAAGCATTTTGTTGATTTCTTAAGGATATGGTACTTACCTACTAAAGTTGGGGACCAAAGTTTTAAGAATTCTAATGATTTTTTTGCAATCCCTCCAACTGCAACAAAACTAGAGGCAGCTGGAGTAAAATTTGTGGCAGGTGACAGTAAGCATATGCTAGATATCGATTTTTCGAATGGGGTCTTAAGGATCTCACCATTGATACTTGAAGAAGACACTGAAGCTATTCTTCGGAACATCATGTTTTTCGAACAATGCTGCCATCCTGTGGATTCTTACTTCAGCGACTACGTGACTTTCCTCGATGACTTGATCGATTGTCCAAAAGATGTACAAATTCTAATTGAAAATGGCATAATTACGAATGGTCTTGGGAGTTATGAAATGGCGGCAACTTTCTTTGACCAAATTGCGAAGTATGTAAATTGGGGATCCTCTTATGCGAGTGTGACCACAAAATTGAATGCACATGTTTCCAAAAGTGGAATAGATGGATGGCTGTATTAAGGAGAGACTACTTCAATCATCCTTGGTCTATCATTTCTTTGATCTACTTAGTGGTGCTTCTTATTCTCACAATCGTACAAGTTTATACTGGTTTTGTGCATTAGTTGATAAGGAGATCATTAAGATTGTTTCGTGCGAAATCATACTTGAAATTTTCCTCACATTGTGTTTCTTGGAGTTTCTTGAATATTTCTAATTGTAATAGTTTTTTGGCTTACACGGTTTTACTATTCCACTTGGACTAGGTTTTACGTGTTTTTTTTAAGTTATTGAGATGTAGACACAAAATCGCGTGTCTTCCCATTTAAGACTCCAATGATGAAACATCACGTCGTCCCACTTGGTCCTTTCCAATGGAACAACAATCTGACTAGCTCAGCCCAAAAGCGTTTTCCGAATATAAAGTCTTTATATCGAATCCAATCCCAATTATGAAAACCCAATTAATTATTCCTGATAATTAATTGTTTATTTTTAATATTCTTATGAATTCTTATTGATAATTATTTTTCTAAAGCATGTTAAGAAAATCATATTTTATTCAGAAAGATAATATTTCATCAAGATAAAGGAATCTTTAAAACGAACGAAAACCGATTAGATATGCGTTGCGTGAAGCGTACTAGGATGTGTTGGCACAACACAAAGACAGTTTACAAAACGAAGAAAAGCATTGAAGCCTGCGCAATCGCACGAACCATGCGCTGGACGCATGGCCCGTACTGCACTAAGCGCACGCTCCATGCATCAGACACATGGCAATCCTTATCTTCTCCATGTGAATTTCGGTCTCGTTTCTCCTATAAATAGCTTTGTCTTCAACAAACGTTTTTCATACACTTAATTCATATACAACTTTCAACATTTTTACATATACTTTCGTACATACTTCATGCTACAAACACATATTCAAACTTACATTCGAATACATTAAAACTCCATTCAAGCTTCAAGATTCCTCCTTCTGCAGATCGTTACATAAGACCCAGGCGACAAAGGTATTATTTCTGTTCAATTCCAATTTAATTCCTTTTGTACTAACAATCTATTACTCACAATGCAAATCTTTAAGGAATTCACGCTTTCTTGTATATTCTAATCTTTATTCATCTCTTCTTTTTATTTCACTATCATTATTATTCATATTCATATGCTTGCTATATGCTTTAATGCTTTCATCACCATCATTATTACTCACTTATGTCATTTTACTTCACTTTACATAAGATTAAAGTAAAGATAGGGGGCAGGCGGGCATTGAAGGCTTATTTAGTAGACAGCGAGCGAGCAGCAAACACCTACTCATATCATATCCAAATGAAAGCAGCAAGCTCCGTACCGCACATGCTTATTTCTTCTAATCAAAGACCTAATTAAATTTTCAAATGCTAAATTTAGATAATTTGGACAATTGGATTAGGTTTCTTGTAATTTGATTGCTTAAATAACATGTCACCAAAAATTAGTCTTTTGCGTGTTAATGAACCCGCATATATAAGTTATTTTTCGTATTGCATGAACATATTACTTGGTTGTTTAATTAATTGCATAAATCTTGACATGAATCGTATTAAATAGAGGCTAACAATGGGAGAATTTGATTCCTGATTATATTCGCCCTCATATCCGCACTCAATTTTATGTTCAATGATCAATTATGGAGTCATGACCAGGAAATCTACATTGGATAAGTCCCCAAGCTGTCCCCAAGATTTTCCAATATCCCATTAGGTTTATGAGTATTCCTTTAAATACTTGTTGGCGACTTCTTTATTTTAAAACATTTTCAAATCTAAAAACCTTTACAATAAGGTAGTCAAACATGCGATCATCCCGCGTAGGAAATAGAAACACGCCTATATTAAAACTCTTGTTATTCTATCTTGTATTTTCATATTTAAGCTATTAGTGGTTCTACTTGTTTTAGGAGAGTTTCATATTATACACCCAGGTTTGATAAAACAAAAACGCACAATAGGGAGAGTTTCAAATGATTAAATGAAGAAAAACCCTTGCTCATATGAGCATGGTGCATGTTAGTTATATATGCAGGCCCAATAGTCTAACACGATTTTCTATTTTTTGGTTCATTGCATGCATGAAAAGTTGAAGAGAAAAGGAATAGTATTTAGATAGAAAAAGGAGGATAGATGGGAGAAAGCAAATAGTGAGGAGAAGATTAGGGTGAAAAATGTGTTTTCATTTCTTTGAGAAATAAAATGTTTTTTTATTTATTATTGGAAAATTACTTCCCACTATTTGGTAAACTATTTTCCACCCTTTTCCAACCAAATAAAGAAATATGAAAAAACTATTTTTTTTTTCAGGAATTTTATACGCCCAACCAAACATCATCATATAATATTTTAATTTATTTTCACACCTAATAACAAATGGTTTTAGTTTTAATATACTAAAAAGAACCCGTTGATCACATGAGTCCCAAAACTAGAAAATTCGCCAAATAAGATTTCAAATAATAAATTTGATTATTAGAAAAAAATATATAGAGGACAAGTTTTTAATAGAAACTTGTTTTGAGTAAACAACTAAAGCTAATCCTAATATTTAAATTATACAACACAACAAATATAACAATTACCAAAAAATATAACAATTGTGTTATATTAATAAATCTATCATTTACTAAAATTACACTTTTAAACAAATCTAAACTAACAATATAAAAGGTTTGCAATAACTATGTAAGATTCTAATAAATCCAAATTTTAAAAAACAAACCCGTGCATCACGGGTCTCATAACTAGTTTGTACTTTGTAGTATATGAATTTGTTCTGTCCAAACTTATGCAGTTTTCAAACCCAATAGATTTGAATCAGTGAGAAAATCAAGCGCATATTACTTCTGACACAAGGAAAAGTACAAACTAAGGGTCCAATCTGTTTAATTTATTTTAACTTATATAAGATCTTTTAAGATAAGATAAGATAAGATAAGATAAGATAAGATAAGATCCGATAAGATAAGATCCAGATAAGATAAGACAAGGTAAGATAAGATTTGACACACACAATAAACAATCTTATAAGATAAGATAAGATAAGATAAGGTAAGATAAGATCAGATAAGATAAGATCAGATAAGATAAGATAAGATTTTATAAGATCTTATAAGATATGATAAGACAAAATAAGTTGAATAGAACGGACCCAAAGTTTCACATAAACAACCAAAAAAATCATCCTATGGGATATAATGAAATTTATTTCAAATATCTATTTTCATAATATTAACTTTTTGAACTTTTACTAGTAATTGAACACGGTGACATTTATATCACTTTTAGGGGTAGTTTTAAGATTAATTTTATAGTTTATTTTCATTTATTTTATGTATTTTAATAAATTTCAAACCTTTAATTCTTCTATTTGTATTTTATAGCATTTTTTTTCCTAGTACTCCCTCTCCAATGCACATTTGTCAATGCACGTTTTGTATCGTTAATATCTTTAATATATTAGTAAAAATTATAAAAATTTCATTTTCAATAAGACGAATTAAACAAGACCCCACATAATAGCATATGCTATAGGAATGAAGATACTCAAGTTTAATAATTTTCAATGAGAAAACATGGAATATTATCGATTTAAATGTTATATATATATATATATATATATATATATATATATATATATATATATATATATATATATATATATATATATATATATATATATATATATATATATATATATATATATATATATATATATATCAATCTTTTAGTTTAGTTTAATCAATTATTTCATAGGATCAAAATATCTGATTATGCCAATTTGATCCTACTTTGTCAATTTGTCATCGATGCAAAGTAGAATCCAGATCCTGATAACATTGTATACAAGGCAACTAATCTGTACAATCTCTCAATTTCGGTGAGAGACAGAGAGTAGGAAACTGAAAAGAAAAAAATCAAAGAATTATGTATGTAGTGGAGCTTGTATAGGCATCTCATCGTGAGAGGCCAAATGGCCTCTCATTTGTATCTGAAGGAACCAAAGTAAGAGTTACTTTGGTATTACTAGTACCAAAGCTCAAAGTTGATACCAGAGTAAGTATAACTGGTACTAACCTCAAAGTTGATACCAAAGTTCACTTACACTTGGGTACCAAAGTATGAGTTACTTTGATATTTGGTATTTGGTATTGGTACCAATTTTACTAAGCTTTGGTATAAATTGGTACCAAAGTTCACATACATTTTCGTACTAGTAGGAGTTACTTTGGTATTGGTACCAATAATATTAATGAACTTTGGAACCAGCATTATGGGTCTGTCATTTGTCTTTTGTGTGAAAATACATTTATGCCCCTATAAGAGGCCATTTTGGCCTCTCATGATGAGACGACAACACTTTCTCTATGTAGTGCATGTAAAGAACAACTTTAATTTATAAAGGCAGTGGACAAAAAATATGATAAGTATATAAAGGGAGTGGACAAGAAATATGAAAATAAAAATCTGTGAGGTAAAAAATAAAACGGTTTTTTGATCACTAGGTACCCTTGAGGTTTCACAAAATGCACCAGGTACCCTCATTTTTTGGGAAATGCACCAAATATTCCTAAGGTATGATTGATTTGCACCAAATGCCATTAATGATGAATGACGTTAGACTACGGCTAGTCATTATGCATAAACAAACCTAATTAAACATAATCATACATAATTAAACATAATAAAACATAATTAAACCTAATTAACTTTTTTTTTTTTTGTTTCTTCTTCCTCCCTCCTTCCTCCCCTGCCACCCCTCTGCGTCCCCCTCATCACCTACCACCCCCAAAATCCCTTCCCCCTTCCCTGCAACCAGAATTTCTCGAGTACAAGCTTGTACTTGCTGTTCAAATTAGAGTATAGAATTCCCAAAGCAAACCTAAGCATAATCTCTCCTCCTTAATTTCGTGACAACGGAGTTGTAGGGAAAAATCATCGATCAACACATGGATGTTCTATGTTACTATGTGTGTTATAATTCTTCAGCATTGGCGTCGGATTAACTACGCGTTCTGAGTTCGATTCCCGCCGCAAGCAACTATGTACCTAGGTTTTTCGAGAGTTTGGCAACACTTCGAATCCCTAGTGTAATCTCCTCGAATTTGAGAAGTAACACTAACAGTAGCAATGTTGAATTAAAGAAAAGCAGAAGCAAAGAAGGAAAAATTACGGCGAATAAGAAAAATTTGAGTGCGAAGAAGGTGTTCATCAAAATGGGGACCCACTAGATAGGAGGGATTTAGGGAAGGCAGTAGTAAGTGCATACGACAAGCAATGAGAGCTATGGCTTCGGAGTTTGCGGCGGCGGACTGAGGGGTGATTTCAAGGAGTTAGAGGAGAGAATAGGACCTGGTGTTACGTTTTTGATTGAGGCTCAGCCTTATTTAACTATAGTGTCGATGCCTCTCGGTCTCGAAGTCGTGTGCTCATTATCCTACATTGCTTGATCACTTTCAGCATGAGCTCAAAGATGGTGAGTCAGACGAAGATGATGTTTTGGCGGTTGATAATAGAGACGATTTGTTCTGAGTGGTGGAGGGAGGATGATGGTCGACGGTTATGCCGATGTTGGGACTGAAGGTGAGAAGGAGGAAGAGTAGGGGAGAAAGTGAAGCCATTGTTGTTGGACAAAGAATCTTGGGAGTTGATGTGAGTTGGAGAGGGAGAGTTTGTTTAGATTTTTGAGTTTTGGAGGTTAAGTTTTGTTGTGGAAGGATGGAGAAGACTAGAATAAAGGGAGGGTGTTGCTTGGGTATGATAAGGGTGTATGTGGTGTATCAGATTATACAGATGTTGGGGGTTTGAATAAATATGGGAGTGAAGGTGATGAGGAGAGAGAGTGTCGCCATTGTTGTTAAAGAGAGAACTTATAGGTTGATGTGAGTTGCAGAGGTGATGTTGTGGCTAAGGGCAAATGTGTAAAGATGAACTAATGGCAGTCTAATACCGTTCATCATTAATGGCATTTGGTGCAAATCAATCATACCTTAGGAGCATTTGGTCCATTTCCCAAACAACAAGGGGTACCTAGTGCATTTCGTGAAACCTTAGGGGTACCTAGTGAAAAAACCGAAAATAAAAATTGTCCAACTAGGCGTCAAGCGGAGTGGAGCAATGATCGGCGTATATCAGGTATTGGATAACAGTGTCCAATACTTGGGTATCTTTGTAATTTTAATAAAAAGAAGTGTTGTTTTTTAGAAACTTGTTTTTGATAGTTTTTTTTTCCGGATATATACGCTAGCAATTGGATTTGATAAGATATTGACAAGATACAATATAACAAAAAGTCTTGTGTGGACTTGGTCCAAAAAAGGCCTGCCGAGCCAATATAAATACAAGTTCATACACTTTCAAAAGTCACAGTAACTATTTCGATAAAAATGACACTATGAGACATTTAATATAGATCAAACTAAGTAATCAAATTCATAATAAGATAATCTACTTACTAATAACTATATCTTCTATTTGGTCACTATATATTTTAATAGATGAAAAAAAAACCATAGTGACCCTCTCTTATATCATGGTAACCCTAAAAACATGAAATTTTTGAAACTAAACATAAAAGAGAACTAATTACAACATCAAACCATAAATCAAGCCACTTCTTTTTCTTCCTTTTTTCCTCATCTGCCATCTTCTTTTCTTGTCATCAGCCATTAGTTTTTTTTTTTTTTCTCTTCAATGGCCTTCTTCCTCCTCTCTTTAACATCCTTAAAAATATCAACCCTTCTGGATTCGAATTCTGGCAGCTAGTAACAACATCGCCTTAAAACCACATATCACACAACAACAAAGCATCAACAATTTGAGCTTGTGGAAGACGCCTAATTCGAGCATCAATAATTTTTTGCAGTTGCTCAACAAAATCAACATCATCATCATCAAACTTAGAACGTTTAGTAGATTGCAAGGTCTCCACATCTATGAAAAAATAAATCGAAAGATTAACCCAATAACCATAGTGACCAAAATGATAATAAAGTAACTCTTACGATCATATAGGTAACTATAGTCATAAAAATAAAACAATTAAAATTACATAGTGACCAAAATGATAATATACTAACTCTTATGATTGTATAGGTGACTATAGTCATAAAAAACAAGTAAAAGTACATAGTGACCAAAATGGTAATACAGTAACCCTTATGATTGTATGAGTAACTATAGTCATAAAATTAAAACAATTAAAATGACACAATGACCAAAATGATAGTATAGTAACTCTTATTTGTACTGATAACTAATGACATCTTGAAAGTAACTCTTATGATAATATAGTGACCAAAATGATAACATAGTAATTCTTATGAAAGTACATGTTTAACATGAAACATCTGACGCCATTGTTGAAGAATTGAAGCATTCAACCTCCCACACTTTCACACCAAAAAAAAAAAAAAAAACACAAAAAAAATCAGCTCTCGTTGCTTCACCACAATCAAATCTTCCGCGACATTATTCTGGCTCATTCTTCATAGATTATACTGCTTAATTAGCCTTGTTTAAGGTTTCTGATTTTTTTAGTGTTCTTCCTTTTATTCTCCTTTAATTTAGTGTTTTTATTCTAGGTTACCAAAATTTCACAGGATCATTACAAAAATTCACAAAGAAAGCCAAATTAACATATAATAACAACAAATCTAACTCAAGAAACAAAGTTACTTGAAATCTCATTCTAAAACCTAAAACAAATAACTACAATTGCAAGTCCAAAAGTCCAAAACAAGCAATTAGAAATTCAAATGCAAAAAATGAATACAACAAAACAATAGACGATATATGAGTCAATATCAAGAAAATCAGTGAAAAATACCTCAATTACGAACCTCTATCTTCGTCTTCCCAACACGAGCACCTCTTATTTTCGCCATTGCAACAAAAAAACATAGGAGAGACAATACTAAGAAAACAGATTAAAATTGCAAGATAAAAACCAGAAATGGAGAGAGAAAAAACGAAGAAAAAAGAAACTTGAAGATGCAGAGAGAAACAAGAGATCAGATGGAGCAAAAATGCAGAGAGAGTTTGAGCATCAACAATGGAGAGGAGGTCCTCTTCCTCTTATATTTTCTCTCTCCTTTTCTCCTTTTGACACCTCATTTTCTTTTTCCTCCACCTCATTTCCCACTAACTCATCCTCTTCCTTTTAACATCCCCACATCTTTTCTACAACAAAAAGGATCCTCTTTCACATCATCTATCTTACTTTACATATACTACCTTCGTTTCTTAATAAGTGCAACACTTTCCTTATTTGAAATAGTCACAATAAGTGCAACCAAGCTCAAAATGGTAAAAAAAGTTCAAAATTATAACAAATATGCCACCAAAAAGCAAGAGGGGACTACAACTTTTTTGTTTGATCACTTGTATTACTCTACTTTATTGTGGTCCCAACTTTCTCTCTCTACATTCCTTGGTATTCCCCCACTTTTTCTATGTTGCACTTATTAAGAAACGGATGAAGTAATTTACAAAGCTATGGGCCCTATTGCACAAAAGAAGAAATTAGAATTTAATTTGCCAATTCATCAAAACGCAGCAACAATGAGGAGAAAGAGCTGCGTTTTGATGAAGCCCATGCTTCCTCTTTGCACGCGGGTCGAGGTGTCCATTCCTCTACAGCAAGAGGAATTTGCTACATCCTTTTACAAAGAGTATCCTCTTCAAATGTTCAACAATGGTGAGGATAAATATTTTGAGGAGAGAGATAGCTAAGAGGAGGGAGGATCCTTTCCATTGTGGATGCTCTTAGAGAGATGAAAGAGAAATGAGTGTGCAGTCCAGAAATATGAGAAGAAGAGAGAGAAAATGAGATGCAAACATATAAACCTTGTGGCAAAGCTTCACACATGCCAACATAAAAGAAAATGAGAACTTTCTTAATTGGGCTTTGGTCCACACAAATATCAGTGTAGACCAGGTCCATTTATGAATATGTGACAATATAGTAGCACTTTGATAAGATATGATACAGTCAAGATATAATATAATAGTCACTCAATATGATAATTAATATAGTCAAGATATGTATAGTAGTCAGTAGTCAGTCGATACATATAAATTCCAAAAAAAAAAGTGATACATTTATTTAAATCTTATCGAGTGAATGTACTACAAAAAAAGTGATACATTTGTTATACTTTTTTTTGGGGGCCACCAATAGGGAACCCCTTGGTAAGAAGAATGACACTACTGGACCAGTACCTCTCGCAGGTCAGCCAACCTAGCTACACAGGTCAACGCTTGAGAGTAGGAGAAATATAAGGGAATCCCTACTCTCAAACACAAGTAGGTAGTGGGGTTTGAACTTGTGACGACCTCAAAGTCACAAAATGAGTTCCACACCACCTCTAACAAGCAAGCTTGGTTGATACATTTGTTATACTAGTGGTGGTTGTGGATTGAGAAAATAAAAAATACGATTTAAAAACAATAAACAGACAGTAAATAACATTAATATTATGAGATATAAATACATGGAATTCAGGCAATTTATAGAAATTAATGGGTCATTTCATGCACAAGAGAAGTTATAAATGAGACTAGCACTAGTGGAAAAAAGTTCAACCGCTGCGGTCAAAACCGGGCTTACCGCTGCGGTTTTGGGCCGCAACGGTTGGGCTAGCAGCGGTTATGAAGGATTAACCGCTGCGGTCCAAAACCGCATCGGATGGTCACTAACTGATGCGGTTTTGGGTAAAAACCGCAGCAGTTAATGTGATTAGCTGCTGCGGTTTTGACCCAAAACTGCAGCGGTTGACCACCCCCCAAAACCAAAAAAAAAAAAAATTTATTTTTGCATTTTTTCATTATTAATCAATACAAAATCAATAATATATATCAATACTCAATTTTATTAAGCATATTATGCTCAATTGAAGCATAAGAATCCTTTATAATGTCATCAATGTAGCTCAACTAAAAATTCCCTAACGAAGAATCCTTTACAATGTCTTATCACCTCACTCATTTGAGCCAATTTGTTTTTAGATTTCTCTAGAAGCCTTGTAACAACATAATCTGGTATGAACTTCCAGAGTGCTCCTAGTGACCATGGGTACCTGAATCCTGCCACTAAAAACCAACAATATGCATATTCATATACAAGCATGAATATCTTTTAACAGTGAAAATGAACCTATTGGAGAGCCCTTTCTCCTGAGTTCTTGATAAAATATTAAGGAATTATGAAATATGAATCTGTTTAAGTTGGATATTTGGAGGTTATCAATTACTAGCTGAATTGTGTCTTTCTTCACTGCATCTACGTCTGTGATCAAGGTGAATGGCTCATCAACTTTTGGAAGCCTATACCCTTGTTGATTCTTGGCCACCTTAGGTTTAAACATCTCATGCTTGCTTTTCCTTACTGATAATAATTGCCTTGCATTGAACACAAGTGCAGTTTATCAGGGAAATCATGCTGAAAATTAATGAAAAAATATGAAGAAGCAACCTCTATACTCTGATAAAAAAAGATTTATCCTCTTGGTTTGATGATAATGCTGAGATCATAATACTGAAACAGTATGAAGACAAAAATGGACTTATCCAGCATCATGGAGCAAAAAAAAGGCCAGTGATAATCAATCTCAATTCCATTGGAAATCTAACAAAGAGTGAAACTCTTAATTTACAAGTGACAACGGAAACACCTTGCAAATAAAAAACATGCGGGTAACTTCAGGAAAAATAAAAGTAATATAACAGTAAACAATATAATTTGAAAACAAAATTGTGAGACTTCTCATACAAAACAAAAACTCCCAATACTATCACGCACAAAAAATTTACGAAAAGAATGGGGAAATTAGTGCGAGGAAATTGTGTAATTTTTGCTATAAGTAACATGTCATTACCTTCTTTGAGGACTTTGAACTAAACCAAGCTGATGTAGCTGATGACTGATTTTGAGCCTTCTTTGAGGACTTTGAACTAAACCAAGCTGATGTAGCTGCTGACTGATTTTGAGGAGATCCTACAGCATTCACATATTAGTAATGATTTTTTTTTTTTTTGGTAAGTAAGAATTATATTAATAACAAACAAACAACAAAACAACCTAAACAGAGAAATCCCAAACAACTATACACAACAACTAACCACCACACCAGACCACAACACCTCAACACGACCACTATAAACTCTGTACCCACTCTACATCACCATCTATCATTCTTTTAGGCATTCTATTTCCTACTCTCTTCTTTACCATGTACTGTATTTCCTGTACAACTTGTGAAACTGCTCTAATTTGCATGTTCCATAGAGCATTGTTTCTTTCTTTCCACACACTATACACCGTGGCAATAATGCCAGCTCTGATAACTTGCTTTCTGAACTTGCTGCCTCTATATCTTCGTCTAATCCAGTCTAGCAATTTTGCAAGATCTCTAGATGTGGTTCTTAGTCCAAGCCATCTCTTGATCTGTGTCAGACATTGTTTGCTGTACGCACAATCAAAGAACAAGTGTTCGTGATCTTCCTTCTCAATCTCACAAAGCAGGCACTTATTGCTGTCACATATTCCAATTGAGGCTAGCTTAGCTCGAGTCTGCAGTTTTTTAAGCATAACTAACCAACATATAAAACTATGTTTTGGGATGTTATGATGGTCCCATACCTCAGCACACCAACGTAGCTTCTCCTCATTGTTGTACAGTTTTTTATACGTTGCCGTGGTCTTTTTCTTCTTCTACAAGCAGAACAAGTATATTAGTTATACATTAACTATGGAGAGATTTAAATCAGCTTACGCTTATTAATGACACTCACAACTAGTAAAGCATCCAACCCTTCCAAAACTGGGAGTTGGATGTCCTCCATAACCGCATTACTAAGGAGATCGAAGTCGGCTCATGTCCAACTTGAGCCAAAGATATAAGTTTGAAATAATGAAATAAAAAACAATTAATCAAAGATCACGAG
This sequence comes from Beta corolliflora, assembly GCA_947648045.1. Classification (NCBI taxonomy): domain Eukaryota; kingdom Viridiplantae; phylum Streptophyta; class Magnoliopsida; order Caryophyllales; family Amaranthaceae; genus Beta; species Beta corolliflora. The sequence continues at coordinate 295,684 of CANSZD010002309.1, forward strand.
ACATAAGTCACGTGAATCGTATATGGTTAACCTAGCATGTACTACAAGTTGCCTTTAATCTACAAAGAATCAATATGTCCCAACCTGCATCGCACCATCTAACTCTTTAAAGCCCAAGTAACCCTGCCTCTTGGTATATGCAAACGCCCAAACCTTAAAAGAGCATGTGTTAGAGCCATGCCAAGAATTATCACTTATCAATTATCGCAGCTGCAATATTGCATGATAAATGACTTGAACACCAAAACTTTCAACGGCATTATCAATTGCTTGATTATTAAAAACTTAGACAAAATTCTGATTAACACCTATCATAAAAGTAACTTGAGTTACTCTGTTACACCATCCTAGGTGAGAGCCTCTCTTAGAACATTGGTGTAACTGTATTGGATGGAGTTACACGGGATTCTCTAACGCAACAACATCACCCTACATTAAAGTAAGAGTTCTGCGAAATCCAATCACATAAACAACAATCAACCTTCATTGAGATCACTAGACGAAATAGAACTAATTCCATAAACATTAAACAATACCACGCCACCTCCAACACCGGGTATCAAAGAATTACACTCCCACCATCAGCTGATTTCAGCGAATCAACAAACAATTTCAAATTCTAAACAATTGAAAGGTTTCCAAATTCCAAATATAACTTATTGAATAAACTTCAGCAATGTCTTTAAATTTCTTGTGAGTACAAAAGTTCAAAAGAAAACAACCCAGCAATACTACAACTACAATAAATCGAAGCATGAAACAAAAATCCAAACCACACATTACAGCATAAATTTCCATTTAACCCTTCAATCAACACAAAAACCCTAGAAACAATTACATAAGAGTGTGTCAAATTGTGTATATTAACCTGCTTAAGGTCAGATCGAGACAAATTAGACATGGCAAAGAACTTCGTTGCATCATTTCCAGTGATACGACCATCTCCATCTATACAGCAAAAAAACCAAAAAAAAAAGAATCAGTCACTTATTTAAAATTATGCGAAAATCAGTTATTAAAAAAACCTGGCTTAATTTTTTTTAAAAGGACTGGAAAAATACCTGAATATGCAACCATAAACCATATGCTAGGTTATCGACGATCGACGGCGATTGATCGACGACAGAAGACGCCGGAGAATTGGTGATGTTGTCAGAATCGCAGCAGGAAGAAGAAGAAGACGAGAGCGAATTGAAGCCAGTGGTTGTTAACAAGGACGAATTGAAGCCGGTGGTGGTTGGTGGTGAGGGACGAGGCTTGAAACGAGGGTGAGAGAGAAGGTTACAGTGGTAGTTGGTGGTGAGGGACGAATGGAGTTTGTCGTTGAGGCAGGACTAGAGGGTGAGAGAGAAGGAGAGGGGTTAGGGTCTGTTGAGGAGAGACATTAAGAGGGGGCTACGATTGATAGAAGAGAGAATGTTTGGGCCGGTTCAAGAACTTTTGGGCTGGTAGTGGTCACAACTTTTGGGCCGATTAACCGCTGCTGTTATCAGAACCGGAGCGGTTAAGAGAAAACCGCAGCGGTTTTCTATTAACCGATCCGGTTCTCTTAAGGACCGCAGCGGTTGTGTTCCCAGGTTTCCCACCCAAAATTTTGATGATTTTCCGATTCGGTTTTCTTAAGGACCGCAGCGGTTGTGTTGTGACATATAGTGTTTTTTCCACTAGTGTAGGATTAAGGCTCTGTTCTTTTGAACTGAACTGAACTAAATTTGTGTGAACTGAATTGAACTGAACTGAAGTGAATGAAAACTGTGAGAGGAAACTAACTGAACTGAACTGAATTTGTCTGAACTGAACTGAACTGAATTTTCATTAATTCAATCCAAAAGAACAGAGCGGAAGTGTTTGATTATCAGTATGTAAAGTAATATTGATTCTTTAGATAAAGATAAGGCATATGTACAACACAAGATCAGTGAAGATGCATCTATTGGATAACACAAAGTTTTGTATGGGATGAGGTGTACAGTTATTTATTACATAAGGGAGGTAATATTTTGTCCTCAATGGGTCACTTTTATAAAAGTGACTCCTTTAATCTAAGGTAAGAAGTAACATGTGAAATGGGGATAACTATTTGTTCTAAATGGATCACTTTTACTTATAAAAAATTAAATTATCTAAGGTTAAAAGTTACCCTTTGTTTTGAAGTGACTATTTTGACTTGAAAAATGACGTAATTTGACTTAAGTGGGCCATTCTGGCTTAAAGTGGATTAGTCTGACAATAAGATTATTTGTACACCTAATGCGCACAAAATACTAATTGATTTATTTTTTATTTTTTTTGGTAACTAAGTAAGTGTAATAAGCTCAAACAAAGTACAACCTATGCCACTGGCAGCACCATGACATCCATCAACTATACAACACAATTACAACTGTTTAAACCAGCTAACATCAACTGCAAAAATTTTCTTAGGAATCCTAGACTTCACTCTTTCCTTTACAATATACTTAATATCATTTACACATTTCTGTACACTATGAATTTGCAAATTCCATAAGGCATTGTTTCTTTCCCTCCAAACCGTATAAATTGTAGCAGCTACACATGCATTTAAGACGTTCTTTCGAAATTTACTGCCGTCGTATCTTCTGGTAATCCATCTAAAGAGCTGGTAATAGTTCCCTGTCACAGCTCTAATTCCCACCCAGTCTTTTATTTGCTGCAGGCACCTTCTGCTGAATGCACACTCAAACAGCAAATGCTCATGTGTTTCTTTGTTATTTTCACACAGAGGACAAGTATCCAAAGAACATATCCCAATGTGATGAAGCCTCTCTCTAGTTTGCTAGCCAACTAATGAACCCATGTTTTGGAACATTAGGATGACCCTAGACTGATGTACTCCAATCAGTTTTTCCTCCATAATCCTGTAAATTTTTGTAAGTGTCAGCAGTAGAATAGTTGCTTTGAGTAAGCCAACTCCCCCCAATCTTCCTGGTAATGTCTTGCCTAGCCTTGCATATATAATTCAAGGCCCAGTTAGCAGCCTTAGGAGCATTAAAAGTGCTCCAGTCTTGGTCTTTAATATACATAGTATGCACCCACTTAACCCAAAGGTTATCTGCTTTCATAGCAATACACCAAGCTTGCTTAGCTATCATAGCTATATATTCCAAGACTTAATGTCCCTGAATCCTAACCCTCCATAACTTTTAGGTCTACAAACCTCCTCCCACTTAACATAGCCAGCTTTTGCACTATTTCCTGTTCCAGACCAGAGGTAGGCTCTACAGATAGCATTCACCTTATGAATCACAACATTGGGCAATAGAAAAATCTGTGACCAGTAAACACTTATGCTAAGAAGAACCGCATTAATCAACTGTCCCCTCCCAGCAAAAGAAATGTTGCGAGTACTCAATAGTCTTATTCTAGCCACCATCTTTTCAACTAATTTTTCACATTCAGCTGCTAAAAGTTTCCTTGTAGAAATTGGGACTCCCAAATATCTAAAAGGAAGAGACCCATGTGTGAACCCAGAGCTCAGACAAATCCTCCGAACCTCATGTTGACTAAGACCACAGCTATACAGTTTAGACTTCTTTTTATTTGCTTTCAGGCCTGTTGTAGCAGCAAAAAGCTCAACTTCTTGAAGAATCATATTTATAGATCTGTAATCACCCCAACTAAACAGAATCAAATCATCTACAAAACACAGATGATTGAGACCTAATGACTTGTACCTTGGATGAAAGACAAACCCAGATTGCTTCCCAATGTAGCTCATCACCCTTGAAAGGTACTCCATACACAATACAAGCAACAGGGGGGACATAGGATCCCTGTCTATGACCTCTCTTGGACTTAAAAAACCCAGTAGGCACTCCATTTAATAATAAAGAGAATGTGGTGCTAGACACACATGTCATTATTAAATGGATAAAATGACTAGGAAACCTAAGAGCCACCAGCATTTCCTCTAAGAACTCCCAACTTACAGTGTCATAAGCTTTCTATAAGTCTATTTTTAACAAGCAATATTTTTGTTTTTGGCTTTTCCTATACATTTTCACTATATCTTGACATAACAGAATGTTATGCAAGATATATACTTCTGTTTGAAACAAAAGCTCCTTGTGTTTGGGACACAATATCAGGAAAGACCATTTTAAGTTTGTTGCATAATAATTTGGTGATGCACTTATACAAAACCGAGCAACGAGAAATGGGTCCAAAATCACTTACATGATTTGGGCTTTTTACCTTGGGAATGAGAGTGATAGATGTGGCATTAACTGACTTCAAGAGCTTTCCTGTGTGAAAAAAGTCCTTTGGCTACCTCGTAACTTCACTCGCCTATCACATCCCAGCTATCCTTGAAGAAAAAGCTATTATACCCATCAAGGCCTGGGGCCTTATCATTGGGTATAGAGAACATGGCTTTCCTTACTTCTTCATCAGTAAAATTGCATTGTAACAGCAGCTGATGCTCATCCTTGAGCACCTTCCCTTCATTGATAATTAAAGGGTTCACACCACACCTCTCACCCATATCAACACCCAACAACTCTTTATAATACCTATCAAAGGCATCTTTAACCTCAGTTTCCTCTCTCACCCATTGCCCCTGCCCATTTTGAATGGCATAAATCTGTCTCAAAAAGCTCAAATAAGCACCCTGGGCCTTCCTAAACTCTTTAATAGCTTGTTTATCAGCATTAGCAAGATTGCTATCCCCAGGACTAGCATGCAACTGCTCTTGCACCTTGAGCATATTCTGTTCAGCTTGATAAGCAAGCAACTTGAACATCTGAAAACCCTTGCTTATTTAATCCTGTTTCAACTCGCTTTCAGTAACTTTAGCTTCTGGGTAACTTTATACATGTGACATCCATGAACTGGGGAGGTCCAAACCTAGCTGACTATCCTTCTGTACTCAGGAGCATTCACCCACATATCAAAAAATCTAAAGAGCTTCCTGCCACTTTGATCCTGATGCACACTCACCAGACCAGGGTAATGATCATAATCCCCCTCAGGAAGATAGGTAATCATGGCATTATCATAATGAACTCCCCATTCATCATTAACCATGGCCCTGTCTATCTTGGAAAATACTCTCCTTTCACCATCTTGTTTATTAGTCTATGTAAAGAATCTCCCACTTTTCTTAATATCATCAATCTCACACTGCTCAACACAAGATCTAAAGTCCTCCACCTCATGCATCACAGTAGACCCCACTCTTTCATCCATATTAAGGACAACATTAAAATCACCCAAGACAATCCATGGGAGACTAGTTTTCACTTGAACCAGGGCCTTCCACAATGAACATCTCTCCTTTTTGTCATTAGAACCATAGACAAAAGAGCACATAAAAGGTGCCAGCTGCCCCTGTGGCTCTACTTTACAGTAAATTATTTGTTCAGTAACCAATTCCACAGAAACATGAAACACACTAGGCAACCAGGCTACAATAATTCTCCCCTGATCTACTACACAACTGTAAGTTGTAAAGCACCATCCAGGACAAAGTTGTTGGTAAAGAGCCCCCATTTTGGACATCTTTACCTTTGTCTCTAGGAGGCTAAATAGGGAAATCTTGTGAGAAGCAATGAACCTCCTCACATTCTGTTGCTTGCTACACCTATTTAGCCCCCTAACATTCCATGCAAGAATGTTATCCATGGGCCTTAGGGGCCTCTACCCCCTGCATCTCATCATTGTGAACTGCATGAACATCATAGAACAACTCCTCTGTAGTGGTTGTTGTTAACACATCAAACCTGTTTTGCACTAGAGCAACATTCTTGACCCCCTGAGCCAACTGACTACCAGCACCAATCCCTTGCTTACCTTGCACCATAGGAGCAGAAACATTGTCTGTAGTACCCCTATTCATGCCACCTTCTTCTACCATAGACCCAATCTGCACATTATCATTCTTCTTTACCACCCACATCTTTTTAGTCTTTGGCTGCTTCTTCTGTGTGACACAATCCAACTGAGAATGCCCAAACCCATTGCATTGCATACACTGAATGGGCTTCCGATGATAGTAAACATGCTGGTTCACTATACAACCCTTTTCATTTCTAAATTGCACCATACTAGGGAATTCTTGATTCACATCCACCTCTACCAACAACCTAGCAAATAACAAGTTTTCCCTATTCATGGTAGCCTGATCAAGTCTTAAAAATTTTCCAATTAAACTCACTATCTTCTTGAGACACTTCTCACCCCAATACTTAAAATCCAACCCATGAAGTTCAATCCAAATTGGCACCTTCTTTACATCTTTTTTATGCCAATCTACATCCGGTTCCCAAGCTTGAACAATCAATGGTTTACCATCAAAGAATTGGCACTCTTCAGTAAGGATACTATCCCTCACCTCCACTGTGCCAAATCTAACCATATAAACGCCATTACCAATTGCAGCAATTTTATCTATACCCCTTTTTCCCCAGATTCTCCTAAAAACTCCTTCAATTACATGTTGCGGAGGATTAGCACCAAGAATAAAGCAAACTATTGAAGGTTCCCAATAATTCACTTCATCCTTGATTTCATCACATTCAATTTCCGGAATATCATCATCCTTACTCATATTTGCAGAATCTAGGTTATTCACAATCTTGATTGATTTATCAATTAACCCATTTATTTGCACATTCTCTGTCAAATCAAATTCAGGCATATAAGTATCTGTTACTTTAGACCCATTTTCCACCCTCAATATTGACCCAGATTTAGCCCCACTATTAATCACATTAAGCCATTCAAAAAACAAATGTTTCTCTGTAGATTGTTTTTTCAAAGCAACAAAAGAAGATTTAGGTGATAAAATCTCACCACCATTATCACTCAAATCTAGGTCTGGAGCTTCGAGCATACCAATTCCAAGAACTTCCTCTATAGGACGAGTCTTCTTAGCATCCGATGATGTTGGACCAGTTGCCTTCCCCTTTCCTTTGGATGCAGACTTTGAATTTTTCAACCCCCGAGTTCTAGCCATGGCACCCAGCAGAAACTGGAGAAACCCGCGAGAGAATATTTTCAAAGTTTTTAGAGTTTTTCAAATTACGTATTAATTAATTGATTTATTTATCTTACATAAATAAAAGTAATTGCTAATTTGATCAAATGACAACACCTTCAAGAGAAAGTATTCTCCCATTTAAGATATTGGACAATGTGTCCCATACCATAGCATTTTTGTAATTTTACTAGTAACTTGATACAATACAGTATAACATAATATAATATTCACTTAATATGATAAGATTCTGTGAAGATATAATATAGTAGTCACTCGATATGATAAGATGGTGTCAAGATATGAAATACTAGTCATCTAATATATGAACTAGATTTCAAGTAACAAACCCCAGATAAATATATATATATAAAAAAAACTTTTTCATCATTTATAATTTTTTTAATATTAATTTTTATCATAAAAATTACATAATTGTCATAGTATTGGAAAAATTTTCCAATATCAGGTATGGGAATATTAGCGCTCACACCTTCACTGACCTTCCAAATAATAAATCATTTTGGCTTATCAGATATCTGGGCCCAACAACTAGTTTGATGTTATAAATCCTGATATATATAAACAAGCGATCTTTAGGTAGATTTGAGATTTTACATTAAAATGAAGTGATCCGCGATTTAAGGTGAAACCAACTACTGATGTTATTTTATCAAAAAACAAAGACTTCAATTTTTTTTACTGTACGAGCTTGACTGTTTATAAAATAATTATACTAATTATAATATCATAAAAAGCTTTTAAAGAATTTTAATTTCTGTCCATTTGCAACAATAAAATATAAATGAAGGTAGTGGACGACAATACTTAAAAAGAATGTAAAATTAATTTTCACAATCTTTGAAAAATTACTCGTTGTTGGTCTAGTACGATGCTTCAATTAATTTAGTAAGACAAACAAATGGCGTTGTTTGGGATTAGCTTTTGTCACAAGCTAAGTCATGGTTTGGTGGTTGGATGATTATTACAAAGTAGGAGGTTAAGAGTTCTAGACCTCTTATAAGTATTTTTCTTCATTTTATGAGTAACAAAAGAATAAGGAGGGTGGCAACACATGACAGGTTACAATTCTTGTCCCATACGTTTTAATAATAGAGATTGATTGTGATTATAATCAGTCGACAAACAAAGAAAAACGAGTATAATTAACACACAAATTTACATAGTTTACTAATAATGTGCTAGCAGGCATATCCAGAGGTAGAGAAGAAACTAATTACAATCTAGACTCAGAAAATGATTAGAACGTTTATGCAACACTCTTCTAATTAGCTTAAATAGAATAGACCTAAAATAGGGTCCAAAACAGAAAACGAATCAGTGATTTGAAGCCTCCTATAACAAATTCATGATATTCCGAGTTCCGACAAATGAATTTAGAATTTTTTTTGTATTTATGAATTAGAGTGTCCTAGCATTTCCTTGAAAGTCAATTGTCTTCGTGTCCTAAACGAGATTATAAATATTTACGTTTCAGTGAATACTCCTACTTTGTAGTTTGTACCCATCTCTTCCTTCTCATCGATCCAACTCTGCATAATTACTGGTACGTTGCTTTTCTTCCTCTCTATGTCATGACTTTTATTTGCTACTGTATGTATTTTTTGCCTATCTATGTGTAACTATTTGGTGATTCATTAACCTTATTTATATTCTCTCGTGGTTCATCAACCTAGCCCCGCTGTTCCTCCTCTGTCTTGCCCCAATTATGACCTCTAAAATCGCCATCTTCAACCTCTAAAATCCCCATCAATCGACACAAATCTTGCAGTTAAAGATCTCGGCTAGGTAGTCTCAATAATTTACTTCAATAGTATGGTCATCACCAAAACTTTTTGGGAAATTCTCAATGGTAACCCTGAACTATGGCTTTTTCTCTTTGGTAGCCAAATTTAATTTTAATTCTCAATGGTAACCCTGTGTTTAGGGTTATACTTGATAAAGTGATATTAATAGCCATTTGTTGTTATAAAGAGTTGGTGAAAGGGTTGTTTATAAACAAATTAAGGTTCTTTAGACTAGAATGACAGAAGTTTCCTTACAAAAAACTGATTTTCCTTTTGCTCACATTGAAAACCTATTTAATTTTCGTATTTAGAAAGAGATAAATGAGAATGTGTTTTTTAAAGGAAAGTTATATCTATCTACACTCTAAAATACTTACTTAGTTTGAAAACAACCCTTTTAGCAATTGTATATAACGAAAAATTGTTAATAATATCACTTTTTCAATTATATATATATATATATATATATATTATATATATATATATATATATATATATATATATATATATATATATATATATATCAAAGAACCAAAATGAGTAATTTATCTCGAAATTGATGGATCACTTTACTATATGTAGTCATAATATTTTTTATTTGCAATACTTAAATAAGAATTATCCATATGGTAAAAGAAAAACACTAGATAAAAGCCTTGTCAAATGGATGATAAGTAGATACCGTGAAAAGTAGATTTGATTGGGATCAGAAGGAATTATATTGATGAGAGTGAGGGCTAGCTTAATTGGTTAGAGCTTTCCTCCCGATTCCTGGAAATCCAGGGTCGATTCTCATAACCCGCACTAGTGGCTCTCTAGCACCAAAAAAAATGAATTTTGTTAATTTTCGCATGCATACACAATTAGACGGATTAATAGTAAGGTGATGAGTAGCATGAATATGATACGTGAGAGGGAAAACAAAAGAATATGGAACAAAAAAAAAAAGAAAAAGAGTATAACAAAAAACGGATTATTTAGTAACATATATTATTTAATGCATGGAATGTCCTAATGACATATTAAGTATGATTTTTCCATCGAATAAATACAAGCATAACAAAAAATACGGATGTAAACACTTATGCTCCGTTAGATTGGATGTAAAAAAATTTTAATATAAGATGATATTTCATGAATAAGCAAATTTTTCAATGGAAAATATCATTGTAAATTAGTATTTTATTTTTTGGTTCCTTGTATGCATGAAAAGTTGAAGAGAAAAGGAATAGTATTTAGATAGAAAAAGGAGTATAGATGGGAGAAAGCCAATAGTGAGGAGAAGATTCGGGTGAAAAATGTGTTTTCATTTCTTGAGACAAAAATGTTTTTTTTTATCATTGGAAAATTATTTGCCACCATATGGTAAACTATTTTTCCACCCTTTACCAACCAAATAAAGAAATATGAAAAATTACTTTTTTTTCCAGGAATTTTACTCCCAACCAAACATCATCATACAATATTTTAATTTATTATCACATCTAATAACAAATGGTTTTAGTTTTAATATACTAAAAAGAACCCGTTGATCACATGAGTCCTAAAACTAGAAAATATGGCGAATAAGATTTCAGATAATACATTTAATTAATAGAGAAAAAAATATGGAGGATAACTTGTTTTAAGTAAACAACTAAAGCTAATCCTCCCGTTAAAAAAAAAACTAAAGCTAATCCTAATATGTAAATTATACACAACAACAAATATAACAATTGTGTTAATAAACCTATCATTTACTAAAATTACACTATTAAACAAATCTAAATTAAATATACAAAAGGTTTGTAATAACAATGTAAGATTCTAATAAATCCAAAACTTGAAAAACAAACCCGTGCATATTTCCTCTATCTAAATAACAATGTAAGATTCTAATAACTAGTTTATACATGATTTCGTTCTGTTCAAACTTATGCAGTTCTCAAACCCAAAAGATATGAATCAGTGAGAATATCACGCGCATATCTCTATTATATAAGGGAAGGGGGAGGAAGATGGTGTTCTCCTCAGAAAATACTAAATTACCCTTAATGATCTAATTAACGTATGTATCGCATGCATATTTCCTCTGACACAAGGAAAATACAAACTAAGGTTCACATAAAAATCACCCTATGTGATATAATCAGATTTATTTCAGATATCTATTTTCATAATATTAACTTTTTAAACTTTTACTACTATTTGATAAGTGATATTTATGTCACTTATAGGGATAGTTTTTAGATTACTTTTGTAGTTTATTTTCATTTATTTTATTTACTTTAATATTTTTCAAACCTTTAATTCTTCTTGTTGTATTTTGTAGCTTATTTTGTATACGAGTACTCCCTCCGTCTCCCAATAGATTTCACATTTCTCCAATGCACGTTTTGTATCGTTAATATCTTTAATTTATTTACATATTAGTAAAAATTATAAAAAATTGATTTTCCTAATGTACACAATAAGACGAATCAAACAAGACCCCACATAATAGGGTATGCTATAGGAATGAAGATAGTCAAGTTCAATAATTTTCAATGAGAAAACATAGATTATTATCGATTCAAATGTTATATATCAATTTTTTAGGTTAGTTTAATCAATTTTGTAGAATATTTCTTCTATGATCCGATTATGCCCGATTTAAAGATCCTAATAACATTGCATACAACACAACTAATCTGTACAATTTCTCAATTTCGGTGTGTATGTAGTGAATGCAGCATGTAGGGCTGTGTAAAGACCAGAGTCGGACTAGAATATAGACCGGAACAGACCGGACTGGAATTTGGACCGAACCGAAAATTTCGGTCCTCGGTCCACAAATAATCCCGATTCCGAGTTTTCAGTCCGGTCCACAAAAAAAGAATTTATATGTTAAAAAAAGTTTAAAAGGTAGAAAGTTAAAAACCTACAATTTATTACCTTTAGTATTACTGTTATTAAAATTATTAAATTTTAATGTATCTAATTTATAAATATCTTTAAATCAAATAAATAATATTTTTTTTTTTAAATATAATTTCCAATCCAATAGGTCCAAAACCGGACCAGACAGGAAAAATTCCAGTCCAGATCGGACTGGACCGGAAAAATTCTGGTCTAGATCGGACCGAAAAAATCCCAGATTTCGGTCTACCAATCCAACCAGTTCCAGTCCGGCCTGGTACTATGCAGGTGCACACCCCTAGCAGCATGTAATGAAACAACTTTATAAAGGGAGTGGACAAGAAATATGAAAATAAAAATATGTGAGTTAATAACTAAAAACTGTCCAACTAGGCGTTAGGCGGAGTGGAGCAATGATCAATGTATATGAGAGTGTCCAATACCTGGTTATTTTTTGTAATTTTAATAAAAAAAAGAAGTCTTCTTTTTTAGGAACTTTTTTGACAAATTTTTTACTAGCAATTGGATTTGAGAAGACCTTGTCAAGATACAATATAATAGCTCTTTGATATGATATGATACAGTCAAGATATAATATTATAGTCACTCAATATGATAATTAACTAGTTTTTAAGTCCGGGCTATGCCTCGGGTAATTATATCTTTCATTTATCGATTTTTTCACCATATACACCTGACAAATTGAAAAATTCACCATATGCCATCAATGTTTCAGATATTCACCATATACCCCTGAGTTTTTAAAAATGTGCACCAACTACCTTTTTTCCAAACGGACATTAAGTCGTTGTTTGCATTATTTACAACTTTGCCATTTTAACCTAATTAACACTCCCTCCACCCTAACCTCCTAACCCTAATGCCCTAATTAACCTAACCCTCTAACTCTAATGCCCTTAACCCTAGCTAATTAACCTAAATAAATGAAAATCTATATCTCACCGCCAAAACGACTTTTTTTTTATAAAAACAGACGTCCCCAACGAACTTTTAAGAGCACGAATTTCGAGAAGCCCATTAAAACGAGTACCAATACGACGGTATTCTAGGCACGCTTCCCGATACGATCTTAAATGACCGATTTCACCGGAAAAACCACTTTTTTTTTTTGAAAAAACGGATGCCACCTATGACCCATTGAGGACACGAATTTCGAGATGCCCATCAAAACTAGTTCCAATACGACGTTATTCAAGGCACGCTTCCCGAGGCGGTCTTAAATGGCCGAATTCACCAGCAAAACGACATTTTTGAAAGAACGGACGCCACCGACAACCCTTTATGGGCACAAATTTCGAGAAGCCCATCAAAACGAGTACCAATACAACAGTATTTTGGGCATGCTTCCCGATACGATCTTACACGGCCGATTTCACTAGCAAAACTACTTTTTTTTGAAAAAACGGAAGCCACTTATGACGCTTTAAGGGCATGTATTTCGAGAAGCTCATCAAAACGAGTACCAATACGACGGTATTCTGGGCACGTTTCTCGAGGCGATCTTAAACGACCGATTTCACCGGCAAAACAACTTTTTTTGAAAAAACGGACGCCACCTACGACCATACAAAGGCACGAATCATTTTTTCGAAAAAAGTCATTTTGGCGGCAAAATCGGTCGTTCAAGATCGCCTTGGGAAGCGTGCCCAGAATACCGTCGTATTGGTATTCGTTTTGGTGGGCTTCTCGAAATTTGTTCCCTTAAAGGGTCGTCGGTGGCGTCCGTTTTTCTAATAATGTCGTTTTGGCGGTGAGATATAGAGTTTCATCTATTAAGGTTAATTAGTTAGGGTTAAGGGCATTCGGGTTGGTGGGTTAGGTTAATTAGGGCATTAGGGTTAGGAGGTTAGGGTGGTGGGAGGGTTAATTAGTTTAATAATGGCATAGTTGTAAATAATGCAAACGACAACTTAATGTCCGTTAGGAAAAAGGGTAGTTGGTGAACATTTTTAAAAACTCAAGGGTATATGGTAAATATCTGAAACATCGGGGGTATATGGTGAATTTTTCAATTTGTCAAGGATATATGGTAAGAAACCGTTCGTTTATTAATATTTTACTTTAAAATGATAACATCAAGTATTACTTGGTTTAATGATTAAGACTTTAGTTTATATGTTTGTGATCACAGGGGTCAAATCTTATACCATGCATTTTCTTTTCTTTTTTTAATTGTATGTGGATTATATAGAGTTAAACACTCGAAGGGGAAGCACCACGTGGCATCGTTCCTGGTTTATGAACGCCTTTTAATATATTAGTATAGATATAGTCAATATGTGTATAGTAGTTAGTAGTCACTCGATACATATAACTTCCACGAAAAAAGATACATTTATTTAAATCTTATCGAGTGAAAGTACCACAAAAAAAAGGAGATACATTTGTTATACTACTGGTAGATATGGATTGAGAAAATAAAAAATACGATTTAAAAACAATAAATAGGCAGTAAATAACATTAATGGGTCATTTCATGCACAAGAGAAGTTACAAATGAGACTAGGATTAAGTGTTTGATTATTCAGTATGTCAAGTATATTGATTCTTTAGATAAAGATAAGGCATATGTACAACACAATTATATCATTGACGATGCATCTATTGGATAACACAATTTTTGTATGAGACGAGGTGTACAGTTGTTTATTATATAAGGAGGTAATATTGATAAATTAGATAGAAATGAAAATGGACTTGGGCAATTCAATAAGTAGGAGGAGAGTTCGGTCCACATACAAGTCCAAGGGAGGTTCCATACTAAAACCAATTGGTAATAGTAGGAGTAGCTCCTCTATCTTATATTGTGGTACTTTATCTGGTAAGGTAATTTTCATTGGGAATAATCGGCCAATAGAGGTCCTTATCCGGTTGCTTGACAAATGCCCAATATGAAAGGCCCAACAACCTGGGCTCTGATACCATGATAAATTAGATAGAACTGAAAATGGGCTTGGGCAACCCAATAAGGAGGAGGAGAGTTCGGTCCACATACAAGCCCAAAGGAGGTTCCATATTAAAACCAATTTGTAATAAAAGGAGTAGATAATCCTCTAGCTTATATTGTAGTACTTTCTCTCATCTTTTTCCAATGTGGGACAACTCACATGTGCACAACATATAAAAGTGACTCCTTTAAGCTACCATAAGAAGCAACATGTGAAACGGGGATAACTATTTGTTCTAAATGGGTCACTTTTACTTTTATGAAATTGACTTATTTAAGGTTAAAAGTTACCCTTTGTTTTAAAGTGACTCTTTTGACTTGAAAAATGACACATTTTGACTCAAGTGGCCCATTCTAGCTTAAAGTGGATTAGTCTGACAATAAGTTTATCTGTACACACAATGCACACACAATACTAATCGATTTATCTTACATAAATAAAAGTAATTGTTACTTTGATCGAATGACAACACCTTCAAGAAAAAGTATTCTCCATATCATATATTAGATAATTTGTCCCATACCATGATATTTTTGTAATTTTAGTAGCAACTTGATACAATACAAGATATGATAAGATGCAGCCAAGATATAATATAATAGTCACTCAATATGATTAGATGGTGTCAAGATATGATCATATACTAGTCATCTAATATATGAACTAGGTTTTAATTAACAAACCCCAAATATATATATATATATATATATATATATATATATATATATATATATATATATATATATATATATATATATATATATATATATATATATATATATATATATATATATATATATATATATATATATAGAATTGAGTTCAGGTGAGAAGGGGGTTTTATATGAGAAGTGAGAAGAAATATCAACCCTTGGATCATGCCTCATTAAAGGACCAAGATCAAAAACTAAAACAAACTAAAATCACAAACTATCTACACTTCTCACGCACAACCTTCTTTCTCTCTCCTTTTTCTCTCCTTTCGGTTACTCAGCTTCCATGACGTAATTACGTATTTTTATTTGTCAATATCAATTCAGTGAATTTCGTCCCTGATTATCAGTGAAATTTAGCACTCAAGATTGGTTTGAGAGACGCATACAATATGGAGAAGGTTAGTATTTCGTTTTTTTTTTTTAGAATTTTGATTCAGTTTTACATCTAAATTTCATTGTGAAACGGATTTCATTCAAATTGTAGATTTGTTCATGTTATAATTATATATTGTTTGTTGGATTATAATTTTATTGAAATTATATAATTTAAAATTAGATCAATTTAACGAAAAATTAGGTCAGAAGGAGATGACAGGAAATTATTGCCATGGTTGTTACTGTATATTCTAATGTCTACAGAGTGTAAGCATATTAGCATAGTGGTTATCATTGTTTATGTAATACATAGTACCTTATAATTGCAGTCAAGAATTCACATATTCATGATGAAGGGCAAGAAATTTTCTTGTTTAATTTGCTATTCCGTGCTCTCGATTTTTTTTTTACTGATTTTAAGGTTTGTATGTGATTTATTTGCTTAAGATACTCAAATTTGCATTCTTTATTCGCTTTTTGGCACCATTTTAGTTTAGGTTTAAGAATTAGATTTTTGCATTTATTTTTCCTTCAATTATGCGATCATAACTTTGAATTTTGAAAATTTTCGTCAATTGCTTCTTCAGGATATGTCAAGCTATGAATTTGGTATGAATTTGGTTATTTGTGTTTCAATTATATACTTATATAGGTTATGTAATAAGTACTATATCTGTTATATGGGTACTATTATCAAAGTGGTAATCATTGATTCTTATTGGTTATTTATGTCAAGCTTTTTTTCGTTTGATTTGCTTTGATTGCGTAAAATTTGGAATGAATTGGTGGCTTTGCTAGATCCTGGTTGAGTTTTTTTTATCTAGGTTGTTAGTCTTTTTCTGGTTGTTTAGTGAAGTTGACTATGCAACGTTTAAACAATTATTCAGTCCCTTCTTTCTCTTAGTCAAATTTAAATTTAATTGTTATCTTGAACACGAGGTGGTGTTTCTTTTCCATGTTTATGCAGTTATGTGTTTAGTTAGTTCAATTTGCCATTAGAATGTAGGTAGTTTTTGTGTCAGTGGTGCTACAGTTTTCTGTTTTCTTTATGAAGAAAAGGTTGTGTTTTATAAGAGGAAGCGTGCGAAAAGGTGAAAATATTGGAAGTAATACAAAGAGTTATGCCAGTATATATGATTAGAGTTATATAAACTAATAATTGAGAGTTATGGAAACACTTAACTAGAGTTATAGGTACTAGTACTTAGAGTTACGCCAACCTTTGATTAGAGTTATAGGAACTTTTACTTGGAGTTACGCCAACGTTTGATTAGAGTTATATAAATTAGTAGTTAGAGTTATAGAAGCACTTCATAGGAGTTATAGGAAGTAGTGATTAGAGTTATGCCAATATTTGATTATAGTGATATAAACTAATAGCCAATGCTCTCTATTAGCCCTTTACGCAATGGACATACCACTGGAACATATAAACTTGTGTTAGCTGTATAAGAATTCAACATAGTTATCTTTTGATTCGACATCTCATTAAGGTTTGCTGCGAGGCTAAATATGTCACTGTTAATTATTTCTTTTAGCCTTTTTCTTTAGGAGTGTAAATAAGCTCTAGTTATTTTGTGTTTTATGTAGGTTTAAGTCAATCTCATCTTGTGAGGTTTCTCGTGTGCTTCATTCTCATGGGACATCTTAATAACCTCAGCTTAACAACCTTTCATTTTTCCAGGAGCTGATCAGTGGCAGATTTTAGAATTTGCTGATAAAAAAGTTTCTTTAGTGGGAAAGTAGTGGCATTTATTGTATGAGGTTGATTCTCCCTGGTACAGAGTGATTCACAGAAGTGAGTAGGTGTTGTCTTCTAAAGAATGGTTGGAATATGTTAATAGGGTCTCATGTTCCTTGCAGTTGCCCTTAGATCATTTCAAAGGTCATATTATTCTCTTCCTTGGTCAGATATAATGTGGGTAATGGGAAATGCTTGTTTTTCAGGAGAAGTGTTGGCAGGAGAGCTGTCTTTTAGTTTTAGTAACCTTTTCTCTCTCTTTATAGGCTCATGATGCATGCTTTAAAATTCCCATTGTAGTTTTTTGGGCGGGGCATGGTGATTGCTTCTCTCGGGAATTTTGTTTTCAGAGGACCCTCATGAGTAGGGGTTGGAGGATATCATTGGTTAAGTATCCTTGAATCTGATTCTTTGTTAGATTTCCATGAAAGGAGAGTGTGGTACTGAGGTTGGCTAATACCCTGTGTTCCTTTGACGTTCTTTGTGCAACTACCGACGGAAAACGCCAATTTCTTAATCGTCCCCGCATTCTACGATTTATTTGGACGAGGCTTGATACTGGTAAATGCTTTTCTTCGGGTTACTACTTTGGGAAATTTCAATTTATGTAATAATTTACAAGTTTAGAGACTCTTTATCTCCTCACATGCGCATTTTGTGTCTTGCTAGAATGCTAGTGACTAAGACCAAGTCTTTTGCATTATGAAGTGTCAATGTTTCATTGGTAGAGATTTTTTAGTTTGTTTGGAATCCATTGAGCGGCCCCTTTTGCTCTTTTGGGTAATTTACAAATACAGTGAATTCCTAATACATTATTTCTTTTCTTCAATATCTTTTAGTATGTGTATCAATGGATGGTAAAGCCTCAAATTGTCATAAAAACAAATGAGATGTTTCTTCCTAGGCGGATGGCGTTTATTTTTGAAATGGTAAGTTGTTGTATTATAGAACTATAGGGAAGAAGATCATTGCAGCAAACACTAACGATTGGTGTTGTTTTTTCCCCAAATCATGACACTCTCTAGTTCATATGAAAGAAGTGTCAACTTTAATTGTCCACATATTCTTACAAAACATGTTTTCATTTAGTTGAGAATTGTTGTTGAATAACTTTTCACCTCATTTACTAAGCTTATTAGCTCAAGCGGAAGAGCATTGCACTATGTGCAAGATGTGGGTTCGATTCCCACATAGGTTATGAAATTATAGGTTATTAGAATCCTAAACATAGAACTAAAAAGTTGAGTACAATATGAAAGAAGTACACTAAAACCAGAATTGTAAATTGTCATTATTTTGATTCAAACTAGTGCAACATTTTTCTTCATTTACCACCCGCACTACTACATAATTGACCTATGAGTAACACTCTATGGTAACACATTTTGAGATCCAATTTTTGTTGACATATATGTAACACTTTTGTAACACTTTCTTGTTATATAACAATGATGTGTAACACTTTATAATAGGTAACACTTTTAAGGTAACACTTTTTCCATAGGTAACACTCTGATCGTAACACTTTTTGATATGTAACACTTCACAAGTAACACTTTTACAAAGAGGTAACACTTTGATCGTAACACTTTTTGATTCGTAACACTTCACGATAACACTTTTTATAGGTAACATTTTAACTCTTTAAGGTAACACTTTTTGATATATAAGTCTTTAAGGTGAACCTTTTAATAGGTAACATCTCAATTTTACATGGCAACACTTTTTTTAAGTAACACTTATAATATTTTAGATAACATCTTATTGTGTTGCGTGTTTATTTAATTTCTACACTAACACTACTTATTGATTTTTTTTTTTTTTGAAAAAACATTTGCTCAGTTCTTATTATAATTATCAATTTAATTACGTATCGAATGTCTTTGTCTTATTTGGGTTGCAATATGAATCTTGATTTTATTGTTACTAAAGATTTCTATTAGTTAATTAGCATCAATATCTTTGAATAAATTATATGGACCAAGTCATATTTCTAAGTTTATTTATTTAAAAGTTACTATATTTTGATGTTATTATATTAATTTTATGAAATAAAACTCCATAATACACAGTTAAATATTTATTGTATTATGAGTTTTGTATTTGGCCCAAATATGAAACCAAACTTTTGTTTTCACCTCTCAAACTGGGTTTTGCCTTTCTCATTCTTTTCGGGTTTTGGAAAGTAAACCCCTCAACCCTCAAACCCTCAAACCCTCACAGGCTCACACACACACACACACACTCTCTCTCGTCCTCCTACGGTCCTACATGTGTTACTGCCTCGAATCACCCTTGGTCGCTGAAGCCATTGCGGCGCTTTCTCATCTTGTTTTACTTCCTCTCTACCGCTCGCATCTCCCTTTCTCTCATGTTTCGTGCTGCTCCCGCTACCGTAGTCGGAGCTGTGTGAATTGCTGCTGCCCTCTCGGGTGATGCGCCACCCTGAATGCGGTGGCATGATGTGGCGGAGGTACTGTTAGTTTTGATCATCCTTCCAGGCGGTTAGTTTTGATTTGAATTTTCCAAGCGTTTAAATCTTAGTGTTCGAATTTTTTTGTTTTATTTTACAATTGATCATGTTCAATGTAAAATTTTGGTATGGGGTTGCTCAATTTGTTTGATTTGATTCGTTAATTTGATTTGTGATCATGATGGGTGAATTTGATTTGGGGTATGCGGTTAGTTATTATCTCGGGTTGCTCAATTTGTTTGATTTGATTCGTTAATTTAATTTGGGGTTGCTCAATTTGTTTGATTTGATTCTTTAATTCGATTTGGGGTATGCTGGTTAGTTGTTATCTGTATAGACTTATTTGTGATGGTTGAATCAGAACGATCCTTACCTTTTGGTGCTTTACTGGGTTGAGTACCTCAGCACTTGCTTGGGCATCCTTTTTCTTATCTGTACGAACTAAGCCAGAAAGTGAGGCTCTCGAGTGCCACCAAAAGCTGTCTTACTTGTTCTCTGTTCATTTACCACAACATCACTACTATAAAAGCAATTGAGAGTGCTAGAATCATTTGATTTGTTCAAATGTTGTTTCTCAAGTAGATATCTTTGGCGCCCGGCAGATTTGTGAAATCTTTGAAGGTACTGTTTCAACTGCTTACAAGTTGTATCTAAACCTGCGCTTGGTTCAGCCGGCTAAGCTGCTTGAATCCCCTCACTCTCCTTTGACTGGGATAATTGGCCGTCCAAGTCCTCATGCTCAGAGTCACTGACCCTTTCAAGTTCTTTGCTATCAGACGATAATACCGCTATGTGTTTCTTGCTATCAGCCGATGTTTCTTTGCTAGATATAGGTCTCTCATGATTGTTAGTCTCACCACCTGGTGTAATATGTGACAAGTTGAATGAAGCGCTTTTCCCATCACCAACCAGTTCTTTCACTAGGATATAAAGTGGACAAATGAGACATTAATATGACCTTGCTGGTTCAACTTCAATGTCATACATACCAAGACATATATACGTGCATAATACATTTAGTACTAGCTGTCGTGCTAGAAAGAAGAAAGACTTGTTTAAGCACTAAAGAAGTTGGAGAGAACGAGTGCGTTTTTTTTTGTTTGAGTTCTTTGCATCCTATATTGCAACACAAATGCATTGGCCTGATAGTTATATCAATTACAACGTCTTTTTGTTAGGAAGTAAGATCAATATGGGAGGTTATTGAGTGATTGTATTTACGGCTCATGAACTTTGAGAAGAATAATATGATTGTGATGATGGCATATGCATATAATATATAGTATAAACTATTTCACATGATCTAATTATGTTAGTAATTGCTATATAAACTTTTTATACATTTTGGTTGGATTCTAAGATTTCTGACACTAGGTTGTGCCCTTGCTGAATTTTTCTGCACATACGCTAGTCAATATTTATGGAGCTCTAGCAGGTAATTAGGTGAGCTCTCTCATATTCTTTACTAGATTCAGAAACCAACTACCCTGTTCTTTTCCTAGAGGTCTACAACGCCTTGTTATGCCGCATACATTTACTATACTTGTTTTTCTTTTCACAACAAGTATATCACTAGTCTTGTTATCATATAAGACTTTAAAGAATTTTTTATTTTTTTGTTCTTACTGCAGGAGAATGAAGATAATGGATTAGAATAGCAAGTAGGCATGATGCTTCGAGAAACATGCATGCATGGATTGGGCGATGGAATTGAAGACGAAAGGAAGAAATGACCATAAGATTGATTTAGGGCTATGTATATTATCAATGGATTTTCAGATCAACTGTTTATATTTTGAACGCAATAGTATGTTGTCAATTAATGAATACTACTCTTTGGCTCAATCTTTATAATGGCCATAGAGTATTTGTAATCATTTATATCTATAATATCATTCTATTTCTTCTTCGTTTATTACGTTTGTAAGTTTTAGTATAATTATCATTGTATATGTGCCAACAAATAAAAAAATGTTATTATCGATAATATTATGCCAGCTTAAAAAAGTGACACATAATATACAATAGAGTGTTATATAAGGTAGTTGACAATGATACATAAGGTCTAATAAACTGTTACTTATTAGCAAAAGAGTCGATTGAAAAGTGTTACTAATGACAAAAAAGTGATACATTAGAAATTATAAGTAACACTTTGTAAATGTTACAATAAGTGTTCAAAAGTGTTACTTAAGAGCACTTAAGGTATCACTTAGAAAAGTGTTATCATAGGTTTCCAAAAGTGTTACCTTAGAGCATAGGCGACACGAGCAGATGTATCACCCAGAAAAGTGTTACCTATTCTCTATAATAACACTTTCAACCTTTTATGCAACACTTATTGGGTGTTACCTAAGGCCAATAATGCACTAGTGATGATTGGGTAATGCTTAAAAGCAAAATTACATCCTAAAATTTTAAACGATCGAGAACATAAAACAAGAAGTCCTCCAAAGGTGGCAAACAATAAGAGCCTGTGTAGGAGTTGAACCCACATCTTTGTGTATTTTTACACACAATACTCTACCAATTGAGCTAACAGACTATCGACTTGCAAGTATAATTCCAATTCCAAGCAGACACGCTTCAATAAATCTAATTACTACTTCCTTTATTATAACTCAATAAGTATTTCCTATAACTCTAAATACTTCCTACCACTTAAACAATTATTGATATAATAAATCTAATTAGTACTTTGCATAACCCTAGACAAACGTGGCTATAACTCTAATTAGTAGTTCCTATATCTCTAGACAAATATTGTTATAACTTTATTTAGTTGTTCCTACAACTCTGAGCAAGTATCGTTATAACTCTAAATTAGTACTTTAGTATTTGTATAGCTCTTGACTACTCCTTATAACTCTAAGCAAATGTTGCAATAACTCTACACAAATGTAGTTATAACTCTAATTATTAGAACTTACTGCAACTCTAATTCATATAGCCTATAAGGCAATAACTCTAAGAAAATATTGTTATCACTCCAATTAGTCCTTACTACAACTCTAAACAACTATTATTATAACTCTAATAAGTACTTCCTATAACTCTAAACAACCATTGGTACAACTTTAATTCCTACAACTCTATACAAGTGTTGCCATAACTCTAATTCGTACTTTCTATAGCTCTAAAAAAGATGTAGCTAAAAAAATGATAGTAAATCATATTACTCACTTTTTAGTTTCAACTCAACGTTCAAACTACTACTTTTTATAACTCTAAAGAAGCATTGTTATATCTCCAATTAGTACATCCTATAACTCTAAATTAAATTTAAACTTGATTAAGAAAAAGAAGGAATTGTATGATTGTATAAACGATGCGTAGTCAAACCCCTTAAAACAACCAAAACTGGAAAAAGACTAACAATCTAGATCAAAAATTCAACAAGAGAAAAAGTTATCTAACAGAGCCAACCAATGCATTTATCCAAAATTTTAACTAATCAAGTCAAACCGTTTTTTGTTATAACTCTAACTAGTAGTTTCTATATTCTAAACGAATGTTGGTGTAAGTATAAGTCTATAATAATCTATAAAATTCTAAACAAGTGTTGATATAAAACTCTAGATAAGCATTTTTATAACTCTTGACTACTAATTTCTACAACTCTAAACAAGTATCAACATAACTCTAATTATTAGTTCCTATAACTCTAAATATGTGTGAAAATAACTCTAACTCTAAACAAATGTTGTTATAACTCTAACTCTAAATATACTATAAAATTCTAAACATGTGTTGGTATAGCTCTAATTACTACTTACTATAACTCCAAATAAGCATTTTTATAACAAGTATTGACATAACTCTAATTAGTAGTTCTTATAACTCTAAGCAATTATGTACATAACTCTAATTATTACTTAAATATAACTCTAAACAAGTATTGCTATAACTCTAGAATAATATTGCTATGACTAATAATTAGTTCTTCCTATAACTCTAAACTAACTTTGCTATAACTCTTAAAATGATAAGAGTTCATAATACTCTTTCTTTAATTTCAACACAAAGCAACTCAACATTTAGATTTGCCGCTTAATAGTTAACCAAACAACTCTATAATTATTCACTTTGCATAAAATATCATTTTGCATATATTTTCACATATATCAAGCAAACACTTTTAACTCTACCATGAATTATTGGTGTGTCAGTGCATAATACTTCATTATTGTTAAATCTTACGTCAAGTGGTATGAATAGCCGAGTAAGTTAATTTATCACTTGGAAAATTCAATTATTTTTGAAGCACTTCTATCTCCTTGAATCATCGCGTGCAAAGAAAATAAAATATCAACATAAACTCACAAAAACCATGAACAAGCAAAGAAATCTCTAAAACAAATTATGAAGAGGCAAAGAAATTTCGAAAACAAATTATGAAAAAGCAAACGAATTTCGAAAACAAAGATGCATTCGATAACAAACTAACCTTACTGCATCACGGTAATGGATTCTATGAATTAAATTCTTGGATAGAAAGAGATAACAGGAGAGAAGATGTACAATAGTAGATGAGAGGGGAGAGACGACGGAATAAGGAGAAGAGAGGAGAGAGAAAATTAGGTTTTTGCATGGAATGGATGAAAAAGGTAGTTTGGGTTAATATTAGTTTTGAGATCTTGGCCGTTGATTGGATCTAATAGAGAGGATTTCTTCTCACCTATTTCCTTCTCACAATTTTTTTTTAAAAATATATATTATTTATTTTTATATATATATATTATATATATATGATTCTTTCTCATTTCAAATTAGGTGAGAAATGAGAAAGAATCACTGCTCTTAGATTAGATCCTATCAACGGCCAAGATTTAAAAACTAATATTAACTTTAGACTACCGGCCTTTTTCATCCTTTCCATACAAAAACCTTATTTTTCTCTCTCCTCTCTTCTCCTTCTTCCCACGGTGCGTCGTCTATTCCCTCCCATCTCCTACTGCACGTCTCTCCTGTCATCTCCTTTTGTCCAAGAATTCATGGAATCCATTCCCGCATCACAGGAAGGTTAGTTTGTTTTCAGAAATTTGTATGCTTCTTCGTTTTCGAAAGTTGTAAATTTTTTTTTTTGCGGAAATTATTTGCTTCTTCATAAGTGGTTTTCGTACTTTTTTTTGCTTAACATGTAGATTATCTGATATTATATTGTATGATGATAGTATTTGATGCGAGTTTGATTTCCGCTTAGCCGAACAATTTGGTGCGAGTTATTTGATGCGAGTTAATGGTAGGGATAATAGAGCATCTCGTATAACAAGAAATAGGCTTGCGAGTTTGATTTCCGCTTAGTCGAACAACTTGATGATAGTATTTGATGCGAGTTAATGGTAGGGAATTAGGGATTGTAGAGTATCTCGTATAATAAGAAATATTTTTGCATACATATTATAAGAAATAACAAAGAACCTAATTGAGATACTAGCTACCGTGAACATTGTATAATAGAAATAGTCTTGCATACATGTAGAATTTTTTTGCCAAGTATATTTTTAGAGCCGTAGCTAGTATTTATTAGAGTTATATGTAGTATTAGTTAGAGTTATACCAACATGTTTTTAGAGTTGTAGTAGTATTCGTTAGAGTTATACCAATATGTTTATAGAGTTATAGGTATTATGAGTTATTGTTATAGCATTGCTTGTATTCCACATGGAGAATTTCTTTGCCAATATATTCTTAGAGTTATAGCTAGTATTAATTAGAGTTATAGGTAGTATTAGTTAGAGTAAACCAATGTGTTTTTAGAGTTGTGGGTATTATTAGTTAGAGTTATACCAATATGTTTTTAGAGTTGTAAGTAGTATTAGTTAGAGTTATACCAATATGTTCTCAGAGTTGTAGGAATTATTAGTTATAGTTATACCAATATGTTTTTAGAGGTGTATGAATTTCTTGAAATTTTGTCCTCGAATTTGTTTTACCTTTCGATGACATGTTAAATGGAGGTAGTTCAGTTGAGTTGTCTAAATGTTTGAGTTGCTTTGTGTTGAATTTTTTTTTTTTTCATAAAAAGAGTATTATAAACTTTTATCATTTCTAGAGTTATAGCAAAGTTTGTTTAGAGATATAGGAAGAACTAATTAGAGTCATAGCAATACTTTTCTAGAGTTATAGCAATGGTTGTTTATTTTTTTGAAGGAATAGCAATGGTTGTTTAAAGTTATATTGAATCTTCTTTAGAGTTATAGAAACATATGTTTAGAGTTATAGAAGTCATAATTAGAGTTATGTACATACTTGATTAGAGTTATGTACATACTTGCTTAGAGTTATAGGAACTAATAGTTACAGTTGTGTCAATACTTGTTTAGAGTTTAGGAGTAGTATTTAAGAGTTATAGGTATGCTTATTTGGAGTTATAGTAATTAGTAGTTAGAGTTATACCAACACATGTTTAGAATTTATAGAATATTAGTTAAAAGTACTCCAACATTTAGAATTAGAATTATAGGAACTAATAATTAGAGTTATGTCAAGACTTATTTACATGGTATTGTAATTACATTTACAACTTGATAGCCTCGTTAGCTCAATTGGTAGAGTATTGTGTTTGCAAATACACAAAAATGTGGGTTCGACTCCCACACAGGCTTTTACTATTTGTCACTTTGAGCACTTCTTAGTTACATGGTCTTGTTACGCTTTTAGGATTTAATCTTGCTCTTTAGCAGATAAGGTGGTAAAAAAAGAAAAAAATGACACTAGTTTCAGTCAAAATAATGACAATTTTCAATTTTGGTTTTAGTGTATGTGAGTGTTATTGTACTAATTAAATTCTTCTCCTTTATGTTTGATAACCTGTCATTTCATAACCTATGTGGGAATCGAACCCACATCTTGTGCATAGCACAATGCTCTACCATTTGAGCTAATAGGTCTTAAGTACGAGTAAAACCACACACAATATCTACATTATATATTAGTGTCTGCAAAACATGCAATAATTCCACCAATTAGACGGTTGTAATCTGTACAAAATTACATCAAAATCATATCGAAAATGGAACCAATCAAATTCAACTTGGCATACCAAACCAACGACGACAGTTTGAATACAAGTGGTAGGCAACTGTTACCTGCCCAAGCACAAACAGAGATATAGTGACAATAGGTTGGTGAGTAAAGGGCATTCGATGCCTGGTACCATAACATGCATTCGATGCCTAGTACCCGTAACAGGTTTGAAATTCTCACCCTTTCTTAACACCAGAAAAAATTATAGATGGACAAAGTTATACTAGAAGCATATAGGCAAAGAGATATAGAAGTAAACACAATCATCCGAAATTACAAACATTAGTAACAAGAACATTAGTAACTTGTTCCTTATTCTATCTGCTTCGTACATGTCATTTGGATCTTTCTAATCTTGGAGTGTTAGAATAAAGAAAGAATGCATAAGATTTGAAAATTCAAAATGAAGGAACATAACCTACTTCTATTCTATGTGGAATGTAATGATGGAAACTAAAGTTGCAGTGCGCATCGAGATGAATAATCATGGCTTAATTACCATAGTTCCATATACAAAAGCATAAAATTTCCCCCTTTACCTTTGGCCGCACTACGAACCCGCTAAGCATATTATCATTAACTTGAATCTAACGTAATCTCGTGTCTTTCCTTGTCGAATTGTCCTTCACCATAATTGATTTCCTTATCTTCTTCACTCTTCTCCTTCACGTCATCTTTTCTATTGACAACAAGTTCACAATGTGTTCTCTAAAGGTGTTCATGAAGAACAGTAAGGAGAGGGGGAAGAAAATATAATAGCTAACATGAAAAAAAGTGCACTATGAATAAATTTAGATTTTAGAGAGACACGCATCTGTGGGTTTTTTAGGAGAGAGATAAACGCACATAAACTTCAATTACTAATTCCTATTACGTACTCTAATCAAATGTTGGTGTAACTCCAAAGAAGTTCTTATAGTAAACTCTTACTCTTAGTTTATTTAACTCTAATCAAATATTGGCATAACTCTAACTAATACTTCCTATAACTCCTATGAAGTGCTTCTATAACTCTAATTACTAATTTATATAATTCTAATAAAAAACGTTGACATAACTCCAAATACATGTTCCTATAACTGTATGCAAAAGTTGGCGTAACTCCAATTACAAGTACCTATAACTCTAATTTACTGTTTCCATAACTCTAACTATTATTTTATATTACTAATCAAATATTGGCATCTCTTAGTACTACTTCCTATAACTCCTGTAGGCTGCTTTTATACCTCTTATTAATTTATATAACTCTAAGCACAAGAAAATAACACATCTTTCTATAGAGAGTTGGAGTTTATAATACTGATTGGAAGAAATCAGATGCAAAAATCAGTATAACTACATTGAAAAGCAAACTAATAAAGTTATAGGAAATTTGAAATAATAGTCCACAGTCATACAAATGTTTATACCTCTAACTACAAATGTTACTAACGGCGGCGCTAAGAGTAGTAGCATAGGCAGCAACCAAAATCGAATTGCATGAAACTGAAAAATGAAAAATTTGTTTAGAGTTATATAAAATACCAATTAGAGTTATATCAAGCACTAATTAGAGATGTAGTCGGTACTAATTAGAACTTAAATGAAGAGGATAAGAAGAATAAGAAAGATAAATCAGCAAGAAACAATCAAGAACATTCAGATTATGAATAGGCAACAACAAAAAAATCTAGAATTTATTAAAATGAACATTAATGAAGAGGAGAATGACGAATTGTCCTCAAATTCAACCACAAAGCCAACAATTAATCAACAAAAGCTCCAATTACCAATCTAAAATTGCAGATTTAAGATCAATCACGAATAACAACTGCAGAAAAATCAATTCCAGATTTTACCTCAAACAATTCCAAATTTCAAACTCAAACAAAACTTAATTAAAGAAAAAATTGCAATTCCATAACTATATCTCAATTTTCGGCAACAAATCGATAGAAAGATGAAGCAGAATTTCCTGAAAACATAAATCCAATGAAAACCAATACCTAACAAGAATTTCGATATGAAAAATTACCTGGAAGCAGAGAAACCGAAATAAGAGAGGAGAGAGGAGAGAGGAGAGAGTTTATGCGTGAGAAGCGTAATAACTTTGGGATTTTAGTTTTTAAAGTTTTTAATTTCGGCCCTTAAATAAGACATGATCCAAGGGTTAGAATTTCTTCTCACTTCTCATATAAAACTCCCTTCTCACCCGAACTCAATTCTATATATATATATATATATATATATATATATATATATATATATATATATATATATATATATATATATATATATATATATATTGATAATTTATATTTTTTAATATTAATTTTATCATAAAAATTATAGAAATGCCATGATATTGGACAATTATAGAAATCATTTTGACTTTTCTAGGCCATGTTATAAATCCTGATATATACAGGTTAGTTGAATGAGATCTAACTACAACATAGTGGACATATTAAAACTGAGACTAAGATTAAGTGATAAGTCTTTGTCAATAATATAAACAAGCGATCTTTAGGTAGACTTGTGGATTTGAGATTATATATTAAAATGAAGTGATCCGCGATTTAAGGTGAAACCAACTACTGATGTTCTTTTATCAAAAAACAAAGACTTCAATTCTTTTTACTGTACTAGCTCGACTCTTTATAAAATAATTATACTAATTATAATATCACAAAAAGCTTTTAATTTCTGTCCATTTGAAAGAATAAAAAATAAATGAAGGTAGTGGACAACTATACTAAAAAAGAATGAAAAATTAATTTTCACAATCTTGAAAAAATTACTCGTCGTTGGTCTAGGATGATGCTTCAATTAATCTAGTAAGATATAGATGGCGTTGTTTGGGGTTAGCTTTTGTCACAAGTATAAGTCATAGTTTGGTGATTGGATGATGATTACGAAGTAAGAGGTTAAGA
The DNA here is from genome assembly GCA_947648045.1 of Beta corolliflora. Classification (NCBI taxonomy): domain Eukaryota; kingdom Viridiplantae; phylum Streptophyta; class Magnoliopsida; order Caryophyllales; family Amaranthaceae; genus Beta; species Beta corolliflora. The sequence goes on from CANSZD010002309.1 coordinate 325,584, forward strand.
GTTTAGACCTCTTATAAGTATTTTTCTTCATTTTAAGAGTAACAAAAGAATAAGGAGGGTGGCGACACATGGCATGTTACAATTCGTGTCCTATACGTTTTAATAATATACATTGATTGTGATTATAATCAGTCGACAAACAAAGAAATACGAGTATAATTAACACACAAATTTACATAGTTTACTAATAATGTGCTAGGCATATCCACAGGTAGAGAAGAAACTAATTACAGTATCTAGACTAAAAAAATGATTATAATGCTTATATAATACCCTTTTAATTAACTTAAATGGAATAGGCCTAAAATAGAGTGCAAAACAGAAAACGAATCAGTAATTTGAAGCCTCATATAACAAATACATGATATTCCAATAGATGAATTTAGAATTTTTTTTTGTATTTATGAGATAGAGATGTCCTAGCATTTCCTTGAAAGTCAATTGTCTTAGTCTCCTAAACGAGATTATAAGTATTTACGTTTCAGTGAATACTCCTACTTTGTAGTTTGTACCCATCTCTGTCTTCTCATCGATCCAACCCTGCATAATTCCTGGTACGTTGCTTTTCTCCCTCTCTATAATATGTTATAGTTTGTCATGACTTATATTTACTATATGCGATTTTTGCCTATGTGTAACTAATTTAGTGGTTCATCGTGGTTCATTAACCTTATTTTGATTCTCTCGTGGTTCATCAACCTAGCCGTGCTGTTCTTCCTCTCTTGCCCCATCTATAATCTAAAATCCCCTTCTTGGACCTCTAAAATCCCGATCAATCGACACAAGTCTTGCAGTCAAGCAAAGATCTCGGCTAGGTATTCTCAATAATTTACTTCAATAGGATGGTCTCCGCCAAAGCTGCTTTTTCGTATTTATAATTGTTAGGGTTGTGAGTGCGTAGCGGAAGCAAATTAAAGATGTAAAGATTGAGAAAAATAATAGAGTTGAAAATATGTGGCAAGAAATGTAGTAAAGATGGACACACAATTTAACGTGGGAAAAATCCTCAAATAGAGGCAAAAAAACCCACTGACGACAGCACCAAAATCCACTATATGAAAATAGGAGAGTACAAGAACCCTAAATATTATTAGGGTGAGTGGTACAAATAAAACTCTCACTATAGTAGGAACTCACTAAGGAGTATTACAAAAGATAGTGGATTAATAATACAAGGTGGGTTATAAATAAGGAGGGTTAGTATGGTAGGAAGGCTTAGTATGTATGTGGCTTCTTGTTATTTGATGTGTTGTTGGTGCATCCACAACACTCCTATTTATACTTGTAAATGGTGGTTACTAAGTCGGCAAATTTGCCTTGCATGATGATTCCTCATGAATCTAGATTTCTCTCGGTTGAATGTTAGACATTTGCCGACATCATGCCTTGAGGATTTTTCCCAAAATGATTTCTAGAGAAATCATGATCAATCATGATCTTATTTCATGAGATGAAAATATATCTTTATTATGTTAGGCTTTTGGGCCTAAGAAATTTGGGCCATCTAACCCAACAATCTCCACCTTGGACCAAATTTCATATGTAGTCGTCGTATGAACTCCGGACATTATGTAGATTTGTCACACCGACCCAATCTTATATTGGGCTTAGAAAAATGTGACATGCTTGAACCCGTTTTATGAAGGCGTTGATGCCAAACCGGGGTAGTGTAGGAAGAAGCCATAATAGAAGACCCTTGTAATACATAGAGATTTCTATGTCTCGATAGCCTTGGAAGTTCATGAGCACCTTTGGAGACCTTAAGTACTCCACCTTGAGCCGAAATCTTGCACCCTTTAGAATCTAGAGTGCCCAAAGAAATGATGTTCGCCGGATCGTGGAACATGTTGAACATTTGATGAGTCCCGATCTTACCATCATGTGTCTTGATCCGTACAGAGCCAATACCATGAACTTTGCAACAGGAACCGTTGCCCATAGAGACGGATCTATTCTTCACCGATTTATAGTCGATAAAGTGATCCTTTTGAGAACACACATGGTAGGTGCAACCGGAATCAAGCACCCAATTAGGAGTTCTACTTCTTCCAGAAGAAGTAGCCAAAAGAACATCATCGGATTCTATTTCACCAAAATCGGCTTGCGCAGTTTCCGATGTTTTTTTCTCATTTTCTCTTTCGAGCTTTTTCTTTAATTTTATGCATTCGGAAACATCGTGCCCATGTTTTTTACAATATTTGCATAAACTTTTGAATTTATGCCCATTAGATATGGTCCCATTTTTGGTACTTATTTTTCCGTGTGATCTCCCTCCTACATTTAATCCTTCGGCATTATCATTGGAATGCACTTCAAGATCATATTTCTCTTTTGAGAGTAAATGTGATTTAACATCCTCAAAAGATAAAGTATCATTGTTACCATATAACATGATTTCCTTGAAGTGCTTGTACGAAGGAGGTAGGGAGACAATTAATAACACGGCTTTATCCTCATCATCAATCTTAACATCCAAATTTTCAAGATCAATAATAATAGAATTAAATTCATTAAGATGAGATTGGATAGAAGTACCTTCGGCCATCCGGATAGTGTAAAGCCTTTCCTTGAGACGGAGTTTATTAGCGAGACTTTTAGTCATGTAGAGGGACTCGAGCTTCAACCATAGCCCTGCAGCGGTCTCCTCGTGAATAACCTCGCGTAGTACCTCCTTAGTTAAGCATAGTTGGATCGTAGATAATGCTTTTTCATCCAACTCTTGCCATTGCTCGTCGGACATAGTAGATGGCTTTTTCTGCTTGCCATCAAGTGCCCTTTTTAATCCGCTCTGTGTAAGAACGGCCTTCATCTGGACTTTCCAGATGCTAAAACTGATCTTGCCATCGAACTTCTCAATCTCGAACTTTGTTACTGAAGACATCTTTAATATAATAACACTCTAAACAACCTTTGGGCTCGGATACCACTTGTTAGGGTTGTGAGTGCGTAGCGGAAGCAAATTAAAGATGTAAAGATTGAGAAAAATAATAGAGTTGAAAATATGTGGCAAGAAATGTAGTAAAGATGGACACACAATTTAACGTGGGAAAAATCCTCAAATAGAGGCAAAAAACCCACGGACGACGAGTACCCAAAATCCACTATATGAAAATAGGAGAGTACAAGAACCCTAAATATTATTAGGGTGAGTGGTACAAATAAAACTCTCACTATAGTAGGAACTCACTAAGGAGTATTACAAAAGATAGTGGATTAATAATACAAGGTGGGTTATAAATAAGGAGGGTTAGTATGGTAGGAAGGCTTAGTATGTATGTGGCTTCTTGTTATTTGATGTGTTGTTGGTGCATCCACAACACTCCTATTTATACTTGTAAATGGTGGTTACTAAGTCGGCAAATTTGCCTTGCATGATGATTCCTCATGAATCTAGATTTCTCTGGTTGAATGTTAGACATTTGCCGACATCATGCCTTGAGGATTTTTCCCAAAATGATTTCTAGAGAAATCATGATCAATCATGATCTTATTTCATGAGATGAAAATATATCTTTATTATGTTAGGCTTTTGGGCCTAAGAAATTTGGGCCATCTAACCCAACAATAATATATGTATCGGCTAGATACTCTAGACAAGACGGTCTTTGCCAAAACTTTTTCATATTTCATAGTTGGTAGATACTCTCTTAAACACAAAACCAAATAATTTATGATAAATCTTTTTGAAAAAAGTATGATGAGCATGAGTAGTGTTCTTTTCAACTTTAAATTATTGCATAAGTAATGTTCTTTTTAAATAACTATCAATCGTATGTTTAGCTTTCATCATCATGTTTAATTAAAATTTTCAATGTCATTACTAGATCAATAACAAAAACTGGGTACAGACTAAGCTACAAATGCTTTTTTTAACTACAATTATTCAAGTGTATCTGTTAGTTCTCAACAGTGGCGAAGCCAGGATTTCAAAATCGGGGGGTCACAAAAAAAGACAAAAGATATTAAATAGTAAAAATTTTACAACGCAAAGAAAAATTGTCTAATATTGGGTTGTTTTCCCATCGCCTTTGATTTTTTTGATCTAGGTGTATCACTCATCGTTTCCTATATTCATTATTTAATACAAATTAACACATATAAACTAACTATATGAAAATCAATCAACAAATTACCATCATACAAGTACATAAAAAATCTAATATAACACGTTGAGCAACCAAAGCCAAGGAAATAGAAGTTCGGTATAACTGGGTATAATCAAGACTCAATCAAACCGCCACCAGCTGACTAGATCTATTGTAGCTTGTTAAGAGTAAAGAATCATGCCTATAAGAGGAAACACTACCCAATATAAACTTCAGACTGAAGGAATCCTTCTGAACTGGACTGAGAGCAACACTTGCCATCGACATTTTAAACATAGTCGATCAAAATCCTTCTACCCTACATCCCACACAAAAAAACACACATTCAATTTCCAGGACTACAGACAACCATTGAATTTCTTCACACCTCATGTATCAGTCAATCAATAACTACTTTAATTAGGCCACTGGCCACATATCCAAATTCATGATATTCTCAATATTTCTTAATTGCAACTAAAAACTAAAAGAATCACAAAAGGAATAACTGTTTCAAATTCTACCCAAAATAACTGAAGAGGAAATTATCAACTTAAGATACTACTAATCTTCAATCAAAACAAGAAGAAAGAGCGAAAGTACCATGGTTCCAGCGAGGTTGCCAGCAGACGCGATGAGGCGGCGCGACGGCGGTGCGGCTACGTCTAGCGGCAGCAGCGAAACATCGGGAAGTGGAGGCAGAGCACGAGAGAAGAGGAGGGAGGAACAGGGAGCTTGTGATGGTAACGCAGAGCCTCGAGAGAGAGAAGAGGGAGATCGGGTTTCATGGGGTTGGGGTTTGGGGTTTCTTGAGGAGTGAGAAATTACAAGAGAGAGAAAGAGAAAAGGGTTTGTTTTGGGTTCTCATTACTTCTCAACCGACCAAAAGAAAGGAAAGAAGAGGAAATGTTAAGCTGCGTCTAACGTAGTAAATTTTTTTTTATTTTTTTTTTACAAAAATCCTTAAAAATAATTTTTTTATTCGCGGGGTCACGTGACCCCGTGTGCCCTATACTGGCTCCGCCACTGGTTCTCAAGATATTAAGTACAAATGAATGGAATCGATTTGATTAAAATTAACCTTGCAAAAAATCGAATTTAAAGTTATGGCACTGTAACATGCACTGTGTTTCAACTGAAATTGAGATTTTGAGATTGAGTTAAAACACACTGCATAAGCGGATAATAAATAGCAATGGGACACAAAAGATTTTTAACGTGGTTCAATATCTACTCCAATATCTACGTCCACAAAATCCACTAATAGCGAATTCCCCTAATACCTCACTCAAGGTAGTCCCCACTTCTAACTCTAGTAGTGTTCCTAAATACTTAATTCTAAGTGTTGCTAAGTTGAATCCACTAATAGGAAATTCCCCAATTGTGTGATTAGCTTTCATCATCATGTTTAATTAAAAATCTGACTGTATTTGCTAAATCAATATCAAAGTCTTTAGCTACAAGTGCTTTTTAACTACAATTTTAACTAGAATTCTACAATTGTGTATTAAACTGACTTATCATCATTTCTTTGTTGTTGAAAGATTTTAATTTGGCTTTAACCAAAAATAAATAAATAAAAGGTTTTAGTTTTGTGATTGTCCTATAAAGTTAAGATCCGATTTTTCTTAGTAATGGAAGATGGCTAATGGCTTAAAATTAATCTATTACACTATTGCAACTATCACATAATATGATGTTTCATGATTATTTTTATAATGATATAAAATCTAATCTCTTACATTAGTAAATACAATTATCCGGAGCATTGTTCGGGCCAATAACTAGCTAGTTTTATCTCTATTTTCATCTATGTCTCATGAACGTTGTCCACTTTAACTGTGTAAGGATGGACTGAGCATTTTCTTTTTATTATCTTTATATTGATCAAGCAATGAAACAAAAGTTATGCATAAAATGTTGTTTAACAATATATATTTTAATTCTAATTAGCTCAGATGATGACAACAATATTTTAACCATCAATAACTTTAATATACAGATATGGGGGATCATATTGTGGAAGTGGAAACTTCAATACAACTCGAGCTTGACTCTTTGGTTCAATCTCCCTCTAAACATTGGATTCAAAAGGTTCCTGAATATATCTCCAAGTTAAGCTAAAGAAACAATGTTATGAGCCTTCAATTGTTTCCATTGGTCCTTTGCACTATAACAATCCAACCCTTAAACCTTTTGATGAAACGAAATTGAGGAGCCTCCAATACTTCCTAGAAAATGGAAACTCCGATCATGGCTTAGCCCAATATATAGACATAATTCGAGGATCGGAAGAAAAAATTCGCTCCTACTATGCAGATAAAATAACTCTCGAGAGTGATGAGTTTATCAAGATGGTAATGGTTGATTCTGCATTCATCATTGTCCTTTTTATGCGTTGTTGTCATCGATTCTCACTCAAACAGATAGATCCTATGGAAAACAAGTTAGGAGTGATTAATCAAGTGAAAAAAGATTTATTGCTAGGAGAAAATCAGTTACCATATTTCATTCTCCAAGATCTATATGACAAAGCATTTGGAGAAACATGTCCCAAGATTACCTTTAAAAATCTCACTTGTGATTTCATAAGTTTTATTTACCTTCCAGCAAGTGAAGTTGTGGGTAAAATAGGCAGGGAAAAGATAAAGAATTCATCAAACATCAAGCATCTTGTTGATTTCTATAGGATATGTTGCTTACCTACAAAACATCGAGACCAACTCCCCGAGAACTATAGAAATTCTGACAAATTTCCTCCAACCGCGAAAGAACTAAAGGCAGCTGGAGTCAAATTTACCGCAGGTGACGGTAAGAATTTGCTAGATATCGTATTTTCAGAGGGGGTGTTACATATTCCGTCAGTGAAAATTCAAAACAGTACTGAAGCAATTGTTCGGAACATCATGTTTTTCGAACAGTGCTTCCATTCTACAGATTCTTACTTCATCGACTATGTGCTCTTCCTCGATACACTGATCGACACTCCAGAAGACGTTCACATTCTAATTGAAGCCAAAATAATCAAGAATTGTCTTGGGAGTATTGATGATATGGCCGCAACTTTCTTTAACCAAGCCACAAAGCATGTAGCACTGACTTCGCGATTCTATTATGCCAATGTTGGTAATGATTTGAATGCACATGTTTCCAAAAGGTGGAATAGATATAAGGCTGCATTGAGGAGAGACTACTTCAATCATCCATGGTCTATTATGTCTTTGATCTACTTAATGATGCTGCTTATTCTCACAGTCTTACAAGTTTACACGGGTTTTGTGCATTAGTTGGGAAGGAAATTAAGATTGTTATTAAGACTATTTATATTCTTAAAAGGTAGGTTTGTAAAAAAAACCGAAGTGTTGGCTAATGAATCATAGCCAGATCGATAGCTATTTGTGAATTAGCAATTGTCCTACATCAGTTATACCCTATAGAAATGCAAACCTCTAAAGGCTGCATATAAGGAGCTAAAAATGGAAAAACAAGCATTAACTGATCATTTATTGCATAGATTAATGCAAACTTTTTTCATAAATTTCCAACTAATTTCCATTTTAAACAATATATTTATGTCTTATATGCAGCCCTTGGGACTGCATATAGCATAACCCTTCTTATAAATTAACAATTGGTTTGTTACAACCTCCATTTTGAAAACCTAGACTAAACATCACATTTTCTAAAATATATACTAATCAATTACTCGCATGATCAAAACTATCTCAAATCTCAATAGACTACGTGTCTAACTAGTACAAGCAAATTTGATACACCACTAGAAGGATCATGCGGGTTGCGTGGTTGGAAAGAACCTCCATATTAAAACATCATTTGAGAGTAGTTATGCATTGTCGTCCTCATCTCCTGAAAGTATTTAGAAAACTTCGTAGTTTCCTCCTCCCTTTTGTTTTTCTTTTGAAACGCTCTATCTCCATCTCAAGCCGTTGTCTCTCCTACTCAGCCCTTAATTGCCTCTCAATTTCTAATTGTATTGCCTCTCCATTTCAGCAGATTGTGCAGCCATTTGTTATCGAGATTGCTCCACAACTGTTGAAAGCTAAGGAAAAAAAGAAGGCATGTAGACACTAGAGAGAAGCTGTTAGCGCGGCTTGATGATTTTTTGTAAAAGAGATCACCACATGTACCCATACGAATAACTCATCCTTTTTTCCTCCACCTACTTTCTCAAAGTACAATTTATTGGGATCTTTTTTATTCCTTTCTCTGCGTACTGATCATTCTCATAATCACCCTACATCAAACATAGTAACTAAGTCTTTATTTACTTGTTACAATTGCTTTTACACAACTTTCAAGAAGTTTTTTTGACCATCAACCTGATCTCTTATTCCGTTCAAGTGAAAATTATAGAATTTTGATATCATGAATCTACGCATCGAGACAAATCTAACAAGACCACACATAACTATATTTTCATTTATTGAAAAGTAATATGATTATATGTCAAAACTGATAGTTTGATTTCCCAAAATAGAAATATAGCAAGTAAATATGGAAGGAGGGAGTAATTATTAGTACTAATCTTAATATACATACATAACATTTATAGAAAAAAAGTGACAGAGTTTCATTTATATTCTTGACCCCCCAAAAAATTGGTACATGCAAACATGATATGGGCAAGAAAGTTCCACATTCCATCCAAGATAAGTCCCACTAATATTTTTGTTTTTTAGGTCTTTTCACTTTTTACTCTCTTCCTTTGATTTTTTTTTTTTTTTTACTATTTTCTCTTTATTATAAGAATTCTTCTTTTTATACTCCCTCCACACCACAATGGTCTAAACACTTTCCTTTTTAGTGTCCCAAATTAATTTGAACACTTCCATTTTTAGCGTGATCCCACTAATATTTTTCAAATCCAATCCGACCCACTATCACCACAACCATCACCAGTTTTAGCAGTGGTGATGGTTGTAGTGATAGTTGGTCGGATTAGATTGGAAAGAAAAGGAAGCATTCTCTTCACCTTCAAGTTTAAAGTACAATCAGTTTAGATAAGTTCTAATAAGTTTCAATAAGTTTCAATCAGGTCTGATCAGGTCCAATAAGTTCCAAATAGTCAATGATCAATAAATTAAATTTAAATTTATAATCAAAGTACCACTATGATTATACGGGTTTTTCACCGAGTTCCCCCGAGTTTTCAGAAAATTCACTAGGTACCCTCACACTTTTCAAAATTCACTTGGTACCCTCGAGTTTCATGGTAATACATCAAAATGCCCTTAATGACTAACGACGGTGAACTCCGTTAGCCATTAACCCTAATTTTTTGTTTTAAACCCTATTTAACCCCTAACCCAAACCCCTAACTCCTTACCCTAACCCCTAACCACCAGTCAACCACCACCACCTTCCCCCGACCCCGCGGCTCCCCCACCCTCCCCACCCCCGCAGCTCCCCCACGTAACCCCTTCTCCCACCCCTGCAGCCCTCCCAGCAGTCCCTCCCTCCACCTCGGCCCCGTACCCTTCGATTTCCGCACCCCCCTCTCCCCGCACCCACCTCTCCCCGCAACCCCTTTGATTTCCTCTTATTTTAGTTGTTGGATTTGAGAGAATGCATCTAAGGGGGTGGGGAAATTCGAGGTTTAGATCAGAGGAGGGGGGCTTTGGAAATTCGAAGGGGGTAGGGGGACTTCGAAAATTCGAAGGAGGTGACATGCTTCGTAGGGGAGTTGGTGGGGTGGAATAAAAAAAATTAGGGTTAATGACTAATGAGTTAACCGTCGTTAGTCATTAAGGGCATTTTGATGTATTACTATGAAACTCCGGGTACCCGGTGAATTTTGAAAAGTGCGAGGGTACTGATGAATTTTCTAAAAGCTCGGGGGTACTTGGTGAAAACCGTTTTATCAATTGATTGTTTCATTATCATCACCCAAGTATCTTTCTTCATCAAGTACCTTTTTTCATCTTCCATACCCTCCTCTTTAATCAATACGTTTTATTCACCAACATCCAACCATATTTCATATGCAATTTTCTCCCGAATAATCTCCACATTCTTTGTTCCCATTTTGTTAGTCAAATTAAAATAAGCTATTATTGGTTCTATGTCTTCAATAACTTGCGAGATTGGAATCCCTTAATCATACATGTAAACGAATAAAATTATGCCGTGTGCATGTTGCCATGATGATATCCAACTAATAAGCGTCATCCATCTTCGGCATCATTCTTTGATTCCTACTAGTGTTGTATGAAATTAAGCAAGACTATTAGATATATTAGTGGCTAAAATTGTGTATAGGCAAGTCTGTGAATAGTATTTTTTGGGTAATTATTATTAGAAAGTATTATTCATAAGAGATTAATAATTACTATTTTTTTGAAGGGTAAAGTTTAATAAATATTATGTCATAAATAATTTTGAGGGATAGTATTTACTCATCAATTTTTTTGTCAAATAAGGTCAAGTAAATTTCAATCGGGTCCAATAAGGTCTAATAAGTTTCAATCAGGTCAAATAAGTTCCAATTAGGTCAATAAGTTCCAATCAGGTCTAATAAGTTGTTCCAATCAGGTCCAATAAGTTGAATCAGGTCCAATCAGTTCAGATAAATTCAATTCAGTTCAGATAAATTCATGATTTTAAAGATAAAGAGAACGCACTCTAAATAAAAATATGATATATAAACAATATACGGGTGATAATTATACGGTGGTAGATAAGCCCACACTAGTTTTATAAGTTTGTGAGATCTAACTACAACGTGGAAGTCAAGCGATTTAGAGAATTTGGTGGTACCATGCACAAGTTACAATTTATATACGACACTAGGGTTAAGTATTTAAGTGTTTTGTTATCAGTAGTATGAACAAGTGCGATCTTAAGAGTAGACTTGCGGATCCGAGATCTCAAATTAAAATGCGGAAGTGATCCACGGTTTAAGGTGAAACCAACTACCGCTGTTATTTTATGATTGAACAAAGACTTCAAATTTTTTACTCTTAAAGCTTGACTCTTCATAAAATAATACTAGCTACAGTTGCCTAGTTCTAGATTATACTAATACTTGATCCAGTATGGTGGATTATTCAATCTTATTATTTTGCACAAATATAGAAGTTTGCGGTATATAATACACTATAAATCATAAATTCGCTTACTATACTAATTATAATATCACAAAAGCTCATTACACATTTTCTGTCCACTTCACTTCCACAAATAAGTTATATTGAAGATTGGAGACAACTGTACTAAGAAGAATGTAAAAGTCATGCATTAGAGATGTACTAGCATAAATTTCTTAAAAGTCAACTGTCTTAGTGGCCTAAACCGCTAAACGAGATTATAAAAGATTTACGTTCAGTGAATCCTACTTCCTACCCGTCTAATTTTTTTTCTCAACGATCCAACTCTCTACACATTCCTGGTACGTTGCTTCTCCTTCTCTCTGATCTATAATTTCTTTTATAGTATGATCTAGTTTGCAATGAGTTGTATTTGCTATACGACTTCTATACTTGTATTCTCGCCTTTGTTGATGCAATTAGTTTAGTTGATTAAAGGTATGGAGATGGTATCTACCATTTGAGATTAAATTCCGTATACATTATATCTTTTGTGGCTCTTTATATGCTAGAGAATAATAAGAAAACTTGTAAATTTGCTGATCTGGCTGTTTTTTTTTTTACTTACAACGTTTTTATTTTGCACAATTTCAAAATACATGTATAGATGTAACACAACATATTATCTAACTCTTCATTCTCTCTTTCTCTCTCATGGCTTACCTAGCTAAATCATCTTTATCTTTTTCTCTTATTACGTACATGACTTTCTCAAAACCTTATATTACAAGAATAAAAAGAACACAGAAAGTATAATATGTTCTCTAAATACTCTAATGTGGTCATATGAGACCAGCATGATTCCCAAAAACATTGTACTTTCAAGAATATATAACAATCTCATAAATTCTTCGATCTCCCACAGTTCACTTCTTTTTTTTCTCTATCTAACTCATTTCTATTTTCATTTGTTCTTGTGTTATAGTCTATATCTCTTTCCTTTGATCTCTTTTAACCCACTACATATACACGAGATTAAATTAGTATTAAAAAGTAAGTACAACTTTGCTACTCATCGAAAATCTAGATTTATAATTTTTGGATCCTATGAATCTAGGTCGGGTATGGATTTATGTAGCCAAAGTTTGGATCTAGCTGGGAAAAAAAATACTTAAATGGACCTAATCCATACTAGCTAAATTTAGTGTGAACCTAGTGCTAGCATGTGTAACTATATACAGGTGGGAAATGGTGATTACATATACGTAAAAAGGGTCATCATAGTATAAAACAATTATATAAAAAAGAGTAACTAAAGGTTAAAAAAGTGACCATCTGGAAAAAAGGTCACTAAGTTAGAGAACAATAGGCGTAAAAGAGGCCGGATTAGAGTAACTATAGACTGCATAGAGTGATTATATGAGAAAAATATTACTATGTTAGAATGGGTAAATTTTACATGGTAATTAGTGTAAGAAAGGGTGACTATATCAAAATAAAATAAAAAGGATCACTATGTTAATTAGAATGTAACATGTATAACAGATGAGTAATAACTATATAGGTTGAAAATGGTCAAGTGTATGGAGAAAAAGGGGTCACTATACTCAGAGAGGGTTAGACAAAGTAAGAGTATGAGGGGAACTTTGGACCATTTGTTAGGAGGTTGGACTAGCTAGTAAAGTGTTTCACCTTTCCATGTTTGACTATGGAAAGATAAATCAATTTTGTATACAAAGTAGATTTCAAGTCCCATCCACCACATTATGGTGTATACAATGCTTTCTTCAACATTATTATTTTGGCATTTCCTATAGATCAAAAATATAATGAGTTGAACTAATCATGATATTGTGCCATTACTAATTATTTAATTAATATATGATTTGGAAAATAGAATGGCAGCTGAAATCAAGATTGTGGAAACTTCAATACAACACAAGCTTAGTTGGTTGCCCAAATCTAAAGGTAAGGATTACCGTCTTTATAAGGTACCTGAACACCTTCGCAAGGTAAATAGAGAATGTTATGAGCCTTCAGTTGTTTCAGTTGGTCCGATTTACTACAAAAAGAAGTCCTTAAAATGTTCACAAGAGTTAAAACTGCGGCACCTCGAAAGCTTTCTTGAACTTGGAGTTCGGATACATGGCGATGGAGCTTACAGCTTAGGCCATTTTATTGAATTTCTGAAGACCTTGGAGGGCGAGGCTCGTTCGTTCTATGAAGATAATATAAGTCTTTCGAGCAATGAGTTCGTCGAGATGATGATGGTCGATGCTGCATTCATCATCTACTATATAATGTTGCGTAGTCCTCGTTTTCCACCTAGAGAGGATCATATGGATAAAATGATGGCATGGGCAGGGAAGGTGGAACAAGATTTGTTTCTTGCAGACAATCAACTCCCTTTTTCTCTTCTCAATGAATTATACCTCATGGCATTTGGTAATGTTTACACTCATATTTCCTTCAGAAAACTTACTTGTAATTTTATAGGTGACACTTATATTCCTGGATGTGCGGCTGCACGTACAATAGGTAGAGTTAAAGTAAGGGATGCATCAGATATTAGGGATCTCGTCGATTTCTTGAGAATTTGTTGCTTACCTTCCAAACTTCGTCGCAATCAAACCGAAGAAAGCAATGAGGAAATGCTATGCTACGAACGTAGTCATGACCAAAACCCCAAAGAAGATGAAGAGAGATTTTGCTATGAGAACAAGGTATGTTGCTTACCTCTCAAATGTAGTCATGACCAAAACCAAGCAAACAAAGCAGAGCAACTCTGTTGTTTACCTTTCAAACATAGTCATGACAAAACCCCGAAAAACAATGAAGCGAGACTTTGCTGCTTACCTTACAAACATAGTCATGACCATAACCCAACAAACAATAAAGAGAGACTGCCTTGGTGCTTACATCTCAAACGTAGTCATGATCAAAATCCGGAAAACAATGAATTAAGGATATGTTGCTTACCTCTTAAAAGCCAGGGCCAAAACCTTAAAGATGACGAAGAGTCTCAATTTCCTCCAACCCTTGAAAGTGCTTAAGGCTACTGGAGTAAAATTTCTCGCAACAGACAGTAAGAATTTACTAGATATCAAATACACAAATGGGGTATTACGATTCCGACATTAACATTCCAAGACACCACAGAAGCTACTCTTCGCAGCCTCATATTTTCTGAACAATGCCACCACTATGAAGATTCATATTTTACTGATTATGTATTCTTCCTCGATGCATTGATCGACACTCCAGAAGATGTACAAGTGCTAGTTCAGCATGGAATCATTAAGCATTGGCTTGGTAGTGATGACGAGGTGGCAAATATCACAAACAGAATCACTAGACACATTATGTTATTCACTCCTAATTTCTACTATTCTCAAGTTAGTCGGGATTTGCATGCGCATGTTACCACCAGGTGGAATAAATGGCGAGCCATATTGAAGAGAGACTACTTCAATCATCCTTGGTCAACCCTTTCTGTGGTATATTTGGTGGTGCTTCTTGTTCTAACTGTGTTACAGGTTTATACTGGTTTTAAAGGATAGCTGTTATTAACTATTTTTGTAGATGGAAATGATAAATTGTTAGTGTAATTTACATTCTTACTCCCTCACAACAATAAATTTATGTGTAATTCTGAAAAGGTCTCATTGAATATATATCCATTATTGAAGAGCATGTTCATTATTTTTTGGTCATCAACATGTATGGTGGATGAGATATGAACCCGGCTGTGACCTTCTTATCACGCTAACTCCAATATCATTTCAGAGAACCAACTCAACCAAAAAGTTAAGTTGATGGTTAGAGCCCCAATATTGGTTTTATATTATTCTATCACTATGACTTATTATGGTGGTGTCAGTTAATAAAAAGGCAACACGTTTGTATCCCATGTTAGTAGTAATTGCTTATTTGCAAGATCGTTAGTTTCGTTCAGTTAACTTGCTATCTCTGTTAAGGCTAGTCGTAATCATTTTATGAATTGGATGGCACAAAAACATGTTTTTCTTTCCCTTTCTCATCTCTATTATAATTCAACACAAGCAGCCTGCACTTTATCAGAAAGTAAATGCTTTTCCGTTTGAAAAAGAAAGTGGTTATTTCTAATTCACAAACTAAAGTAAAATCACACTTCTAAAAAAATTACCAAATTAAAGGTAGATCATCCCCTACCATTTATTTTGTTGTGTACATATACAATGTGTGTACTATGTTTGATTGTTTTCTTCAACATGATTAATTTGGCATTTTCTGTAGATGTAACTTATAATGAGGGACATTTGAAAATAGATTATGTTAAAATTCACCAACTCTCTCTCTCTCTCCTATCTTTTAGATGGAGCTTTCATGGTAAATATTTTAGAAGAGTTAAAATTTATACCGTCCTATCACCCCCCTCTAAGAGCTAGAAGATGAAAAAATTGCCTAGCATATATTAGCCATGTGAAAGCCACCATATGCATAGTAAGTTTTGCTAGTATAAATAAGGGAGATGTGTGTGCATTGTTTGTGTATCCAGCAACCTTTGAGTGTTGTGATCAATATTGTAAGTACTAGCATTTGTAGTACGTAAAAGTGAGAAGAATTAAAAAATTACTTGAGTGTTTAAGTTGTAATGTCAAGTTATTAGTATGTTAAGGGTGTAAACTATTATTTATCTCTCATATTGTTAATCTTTCCACATTATTACCCCAAAATTTCTTACAATTGGTATCAAGAGCCATACGTTCCGTTAAAGTTTTCGGGACCATTTTTTGGCAAATTATCGGTCGGGGACCGATATATCGCAGCGGTATGTCAAAAATATTTTTGGCTATCTTAACGGTCGGGGATCGTATTGCGATGCGATTTTCCATTAGTGCACAATCCGGGACTTTGAAGCTTATTGGTCGGGGACCAAGCTTACTTGTGTGTTGCTGGGCTACACCAAGTCACAAATGGCTATTTTTGGCTAGTTCATCTAGTAATATTGAGAAACTCAACAATGAAAATTACAGTACGTGAAGTACACATATGCAATTCTATTTGTTGGGACAAGATATTTGGGTATAGTCGGTGGTAGTGAAGTTACAATACCAACCGATCTAGAAGAGTTAAAGAAGTGGAAGATTAAGGCCGGAAGAGCCATGTACATGCTAGCAACAACCACCGAGGACAAGTTCCTATACCGCATCAAGGATGCGAAGACACCCTTGCAGCTTTGTTCTCTAAGAAGAATGATGCTCAACTTCAGCTTCTCGAGAATAAGTTGTTGTCGATTCAGCAGAATAACATGACGGTGAACCAATATTTCACCAAAGTAAAAACTTTGTGTGAACACATCACAAAGTTTGATCTTGAAAATCCCATCACAGAGACGATGATGTGCAGGATTATTGTTCGCGGCTTAAAGCCTGGATATAGTAGCCTTGTCACAGCGATTCGAGGTTGGGGTACACAACCATCTCTAATTGAGTTCGAGAATATGTTAGCCAACCAGGAGGCTCTAGAAAATCAAATGTCTGGAGTTTCCGTCAAGGATGATGAGAAAGCTCTTTTTGGCAACAATAATTCAAATAAGGGAGGTGATAAGACAGGCGAGTTGAGTAATCGACCTGGCAAGTCAAACAGAGAGTCAGGGGGATTTAGAACAGGACAACATAGAGGAGGCTTTCGTCGAGGGGGAGCTCGACAAGATCGACAACATGACGAGAAGGAAGGGAAAATCAAACACGGCGAGATGTTATGTGTTATAATTGCACGAAGAAGGGACACTATGCTCAAGATTGTTGGTCTAAACCAACAGAAGGTAATATTGCAACTTCAGCGGAACATGAAAGCCGGAGTGAAGTCGAGTGGTACGTACAAGCATCCTACGCAGTTGAAGAGGAGCAGATCTTCGACATGGAGGTAGTGTCGCCCAGCAGCAAAGAACCAGAGGAAGCTGCACTTGTCGTAGTTAACGACAAGATGATCAATTACAAAGATGATTGGATCATCGATTCTGGTTGCTCCAATCACATGACTGGAGACAAAGAGAAATTTTTGAGCATGTCCGAGTAAAAGCATGGTCGAGTTGTGATAACAGCCAACAACTCAGAATTGCCAATAACCTATGTTGGCAAGGCAGTGGTGATTCCACACTTTAGCAACAAGCAAGTTCAGCTGGATAATGTCTACCATGTTCCTGGTATGACAAAGAACCTGTTGACAGTTTCACAGCTGACGGCATCCGAAAACCATGACGTGAAGGTGTACAAGATGATGGAAGGAAATTCTTCTCCTATCTTGGAGGGATGACGTCTTGAATTAGTCTATGTGATGTCTGCTCAAACGACATATATAGAAAAGGTGAGGAAAAATGAGACAGCTGATTTATGGCATGCACGCTTGGGTCACGTGAGCTACAACAAGCTCAAAGTCATGATGAAGAAGTCGATGCTCAAGAGACCTCAACTAGATGTCAAGGAAGATATAGTTTGTGCTAGATGTCAATTTGGTAAAGCACACCAACTTCCGTATGAAGATTCGAAGTTCAAATCGAAGGAACCTTTGGAGTTGGTTTACTCAGATATGTTTGGTCCAGTAAATTAACATTCAATGAGTAGCGCTACGCTACATGTATGATTACATTAATTCATTGACGATTTTTCAAGATATGTCTAGGTCGATTTCATGAAGGAGAAATATGAAGCATTTGGCAAGTTTAAGCTGTTTAAGGAAACAGCAGAAAAAGGTGTTGGCGACAAAATTCGTTGTCTACGTACCGACAATGGAGGAGAGTATACATCCAGAGAATTGTCCCAATACATGCAAGATTGCTAGATCTGACGCCAGCTCACTTGTCCAAATACTCCACAACAAAATGGAGTAGCTGAAAGAAAGAATTGGCACCTTGCTGAGACATGCAGGAGCATGTTCCACGCCAAGAACGTACCACCACATTTTTGGGTCGAGTGTATGAAAACAGCGACACATATGACAAATCGATTACCTCAGGCGAGACTATATTTTGTCTCACCATTTGAGAAGCTAAGGAAGATGAAGCCAGCAGTGAGCCATTTCCAAGTTTTCGGATGTGTATGCTACGTCTTTGTTCCTGAGCATATGTGTAACAAGTTTGATAAGAAGGCTATTTGTTGCATCTTTGTGGGATACGATGATCAGAGGAAAGGTTGGAGGTGTTGTGATCCAACAACAGATATCATGTGTCACGAGATGTGGTGTTTGATGAATCATCATCTTGATGGTCACCACAAGCTGTATTATTGCCAGACTCGAAGGAGATCGAGGAAAAGCTTCAAGAAAAGATAGACGAGAAAGATGAAGGTCAGTCTAGTCAAGATGGTGGTAGTCTTGAGATTGAGATATCTCAACCTACATCAACAGAAAGAGAGAAAAGTCCATGGCAAACAGGAGCACATCATAGAAATACTGGAGAAGAAAGGCTAAGTCAAACTGAAGATTTTGAAGAAGAAGAACCTCACCTAGCACTATGCAAGTCTACAAGGCAGAGAAAGCCAAATCCAAGATATGCAAATGCTGCAATGGTTAAGGATGTAAAAGAGCCAAGTAGCTATGATGAGGCAGCTCGAAGCAGAGATTGGAGAAAAGCCATGGAAGAAGAAATTCAAGCTCTGCACCAAAACGAGACTTGGGAGTTAGTGCCAAAGCCTCGAGAAGTTCAACCTATTTCTTGCAAATGGGTATACAAAGTAAAGACTAGATCTGATGGTACTATTGAAAGGTACAAGGCACGACTGGTAGCTCGAGGATTTTCTCAGCAATATGGGCTATACTACGATGAAACATTTGGTCCAGTTGCGAAGATTACTACAGTACGTGTTTTACTAGCACTTGCAGCTAGTAATTCTTGGAAGCTCTGGCAGATGGATGTCAAAAATGCATTTCTACATGGTGAGTTGGATAGAGATATCTACATGGATCAACCTAAGGGGTTCGAGAGTCAGTCTTATCCATACTATGTATGCAAGCTGAAGAAGGCGCTTTATGGTTTGAAGCAAGCACCACGTGCCTGGTATGGAAAGATAGCAGAGTTTCTGTTACAGAGTGGTTATTCTGTAGCACCAGTTGATTCGAGCTTATTTGTGAAAGCTCAAGATGGAAAGATGGCAATTGTTTTTGTATATGTGGATGATCTTATCATCACAGGAGATTTTGAAGAGGAGATTCAACAAACAAGAGCTAATCTTTAAGTACGTTTCCAAATAAAGAAGCTCGGAGAACTAAAGCATTTTCTTGGTCTTGAAATGGAGCGGACTAAGGATGGGATATTTCTATGCCAACAGAAATATGCCTGTGATCTTATAGAAATATATGGAATGGTCGATTGCAAGCCTATGTCAACTACAATGGAGGTTAATGCAAGGTTATGTTCAGTCGAAGGCAAAGATCTAGAAGATATGAGCATGTACATACAATTGGTTGGAAGTCTTATCTATCTCACATTAAACAGACCAGATATTGCATATGCAGTGAGTGTGATTAGTCGGTTTATGCAAAAATCGATGAAACGTCACCTGGAGGCAGTACGACGGATATTAAGGTACGTGAAAGGGACCATTGACTATGGAATCATGTACCGCAATGATAAAGAGTTTGAAGTTGTCGGATACTGTGATGCTGACTATGCTGGTGATCTTGACACACGTCGATCGACTACTGGTTATATGTTTAATCTGGGTTCTGGAGCAGTCTCTTGGTGTAGTAACAGACAGCCAACAGTGACATTGCCAAGTACAAAAGCAGATAATCGAGTAGCGGCTATGGCAACACAAGAGTGTCTATGAATAACGCAATTACTCAAGGATATGCATCAACCAATTGATCGGGAAATCAAGTTAGCCTGTGATAATCAGTCTGTGATACGTTTAGCAGAAAATCCTGCTTTTCACGCCAGGACAAAACATGTGGAGGTACATTATCATTTTGTACGAGATAAGGTTCTACGGGGTGAGATTGAACTTGAACAAGTGAATACGGAAGACCAGGTTGCTGATATATTCACAAAAGGTCTTGGAGGACCAAAGTTTAAAAAGTTTCGTAAACAACTTGGTATGACCTCGAGACTTACTCTGAGAGAGAGTAGTCGTTGAGGGGGAGTGTTAAAATTCACCAACTCTCTATCTCCTAGCTTCTAGATGGAGCTTTCATGGTCAATATTTTACAACTACAGAAACAACACAAGAGCAAAATTTCTATTGTCCTATCACCCCCCCCTCTAAGAGCTAGAAGATGAAAAAATTGCCTAACATTTATTACCCATGTAAAAGCCACCATATGCATAGTAAGTTTTGCTAGTATAAATAGGGGAGATGTGTGTGCATTGTTTGTGTATATCCAGCAACCTTTGAGTGTTGTGATCAATATTGTAAGTACTAGCATTTGTAGTACCTAAGAGTGAGAAGAATTAAAAAATAACTTGAGTGTTTAAGTTGTAATGTCAAGTTATTAGTACGTTAAGGGTGTAAACTATTATTTATCTCTCATATTGTTAATCTTTCCGGCCACATTATTACCCCCAAAATTTCTTACAGATTATACTGGTCTTTTTTAGGGATAGCTATTGTTCTGATTCAGCAGATAAAAGTGACTAGTGTCAATGTACTTTATATTACGGTAAATGAAACTTTTTCTCCAAACATGCGTTTTTTTTCTATAACTTAGTTTGTGAATGGATGAAAATGGTATTTTTTGGAAAAAAAGGTTTGAGGGTTGACGAAATGTTCTATAGATGATGACACGATACTTTTTTCACAAATTTATTAGCATGGCCACCATTTAAAACCACCTAACAAACATGAATTCAGATCTTCTATCCCATATTTTGTGTACCATTATTTAATTTGTCTACACTCGTTTTTATTGGTATTGACTATAATGTGTTTCAAAATCTTAACTAAAAGTTGGTGGACCATAGTGATTTTACCAAACAACAAAATAGGGACTATTTTATTCACCTTATTTTCACTCCTTATAAGAAAAAATAAGTTCACTAATAAGTTCTAATAAGTTCAGATAAGTTCAATTCAGCAAAAATAAAGTTTGGAACACTCACAAAATAAGGTCTAATAAGTTTTGATAAAGATTAATAAGATCTAATAAGTTTTAATAATTTCATATAAGTTTAGATATATACGTTCATATAAGTAAAAATAAGTTAAAAAGAACAGCCCCTTAAAGTGGTAAATTGATATGGGGGTTGTTTGGCAATCGGTTGTTGGATGTTGGCTTTTGGCTGGTTTAGTTGGCTTGTTTGACTGGCTGAAAACATTGGTTGTATGTATTGACTTTTTGAGTTGGTCATTTAAGCCCATTTGTTTCAAAAGTATTTGGTAAAATTAGTTGTGGTTGTTATTTGTTTATTATGAGAGTTTGTGGGTCAAGTCAAGTGAGGCAATCAATCCAAAACGCTCCATGCAGCTTTTTCATTTTGGCTTAAAAGCAAGCTTTTCAGCCAACCAAAAAGCCAATAACCAAACACTTTTTTTGGCTATTTGACCAAATTAAAAAGCTAAAAACCAAAAGCCATTGAAAAAGCCATTTACCAAATATGACCATGGTCTTCTTTGGCTTTGGCGGTGACCATCCACGTACTCAGCTCCAAAAATCAAAACTAGAATCAAAGTCAAACCGAACGAATTGAAAAAACCCCTCCAAGCTCCATATTTCCTCTATGATATCATCGACTCCAGTTGGCACCGACCATTTATATTGACTAATTCTACTAATTTAAAGCCTAGGTAACAACGTTTAATTAAGAGATCTACTTAATCTTCACACTCCCACTATTTCAGATGGTGATTTATTAAAGATTTCGTTTCTTGTCTTCACTGAAATTTGCTTAATTATCATGATTCCACAGTCGTTATGGAGAGTATTGCACTGAAGTTTGTAGGATTTTGGTGCTTGAAGAATACTCAGGAATTCTGCGCAAATTTCCAGAGGCTATAGTTTACATCTCAGTTTCAGATTTTTCCCAAAATTGAGGTAGGTTTTTCTCATGGAGGTTTTGTTTTAATTATTTTTATAATGTTTATTCTTTAAGAAAATATTCATCCGCTTTCAATAAATAGTGTAACCATTTAACTTCACTAGCCTTATTTACAAGCTATGCATGCGAAGTTGAACGATAAGTGGTAACTGCTTGTAGTTTTTTCTTTTCTAGTTAGGTGTATATTGGTAAAAAAAAAAATGGACGCTAAAGTTCTCAAATGTTCGATATATAATAGAGATGAACAATTCAGTTATAAAGTTTGATGGGAGTTGTTTTTTCCTATTTTTTTTGAAGGAAAAAGGATGATTATCATTAATAAATCGCCATACGGCATCTATAACAATAATAACCCTTATGTAAAATATAATCTAAAACATCAATTTGAAATTCTTCATCCAATTTACTATAGTGAGATAAAAGATTTTTTTTGTGAGATAGTACTTTTTGTTTTTTTTTCAATAAAAAGAAAGCACCTTTTAAGAATATTTGTTTTGAGGGTAAAGCCTCCTCCTTTCCCCTCTCTCCTCTTCCTCCTCAAAAAACCCTAATCATTTTCTTTTAGTTTGGGGTTGTCATCATCCTTTCGATGGTGGTAAGCCCTCAATTCTTCTTTTTTCTTTTAGTTTTCATTGTTTTTGTTATTAATAATCTTCCATCCTCTCTCTTTTTGAGAGTTTTCTACCTAATTTTTGGGTTCTTTCTCTCCTTTCATGGGAGTTTGGAGTTTGGTTTTATTCTCTTCCCACGTGGAAGTTTAAAAATTGGTTTGAGAAATTGTTCATTTTGGTTGAAGTTCAAGACCATCAACATCGAAGTATTGGAAATTCGGATGCGGTCAACATGGTTAAATCAAGGATTTTCTTTCCCAAACTATGTCAGAATGATAGACTTCCCCATCAATAGCTGCATGATTCAGCAAATACAAGGGGGCTGCGCTGTATTGCTCGATTTGGTTCATTGTAGTTTCTTGGAAGATGAATTTGACTTGATCTTGTGTGATAATATCTTGTTATCTTTAATACTTATTGTAGATGCCGTTTGGCCTTCAATTAATGAAATTTCTCTTAAAAAAAAGAATTTCTGTTTTGGCCACCTTCCGACCAAATTGTGAACTTTCAAGCGTTTTGATCATGGATTTCTTCCTCCTCTTGGAATGTGAGATACACGCTCCTTTTCTCTTCTTTCTTCTTCTCTCACCTACTCTTCTTCCGCGGTTTTGAGTTTTTACCCTCATCTATCTTTCTCTCTCCATTCTGTTTAGACTAAGAAAAAACACACTACTTGAATCCAATTGGATTGTATTTAACGAGTCTCCTTTAAACATCTGAAAGTTGATAATTTGGTCGTAATTTGACCTGAATCCGACCGAAAGGTGTCGTTTTAAAAACAAAACATTCTTAAAAGGTATTATATCGCAAAAATCAGCATAAAAGGGGCTATTTGCAAAATTAAAGATATAAAAGGTGCAATTTGACAAAAAAAATCCTGAATGAATATTACTATGTAAGATTTTGAAGTTGTCTCAATGGCATGTTTTTAGAATATTAATCTCTTAAGATTGATCGTAAAACCCTTAAGAAAACTTTCTCTCCAAGTTTCTCTCGGTGCATGAAGCTTTTCATGTATCGTTGCCATGACAAAAAAATCTGGTGGAAAATCTCAAGGGAGTAATCATGGTAAAGAGAAGGAAAAACCTCGAGGACCTACGTTTGAGTCTCAAGCTCTACGTACGAAATCAATGGAGGAGATATTAGGTGTTGAAGCATTAGATTTTGGATTGGGAATTGGGCAACCTCTTTCGCCTGAAACCTCAATTCAAGATCTCAGGAAGCAATCAGAAATTTTTCATACCTTCAATGAATGACTTCAATCCATTCATAAGAGTGCAGAAAAGGATCGAATCGATCAGCACAACAACTGTTCGAGGTAATGCGTCAACTAGAACTGTTTCTACAATTCCCATTTTACAGCAATTTGAGGATGTAGTAGATGTAGTTGATGAGATTGATGATGAAATGAATGTTGAGAATCACATTGGATCTGGAATTGATAATAATGAACAATCTGAGAGTGTTGAACCTGTTCACATAGAATTAGAGGACATACAAGAAGAAATTGATTTCTGGAATTCTTCTTTGTTATGTTATGTTGTTGGAGCCAATCCTCCAATTCAGGTTATGGAAGGATATCTACGGAGAATTTGGAGAAATCACAATGTAGATAAGATTGCTCTGGTGAAGAAAGGGATGTTCATTGTAAGATTTAAGGCAATGGATACCAGGGATCATGTGTTGAATGGACACTATTTCTTTGATCGCAAACCCTTGATCATGAAACCCTGGCATGTGGATATGGATTTTGAGAAGGATGCATTGAAAACTGTACCCGTTTGGGTTCAGTTGAAACTGCCATTGAAGTATTGGGGTGAAAAGTCTTTGCATAAGATTGTGGCTCAGATTGGGGATCCAATTAAACGAGATGAAGCTACTAGGAATTGAGAGAAATTGCAATATGCTCGAGTCTTAGTAGAGGTTAAAATGGATAAAATTCTTCTTGATCATGTACAATTTTGGAATGAGAATGGTGAACTAACTCAGGTTCCTCTTACATTTGAGTGGAAGCCTATAGTTTGTCGGAATTGTAAAGGAATGGGACATGCTAATCAGGAGTGTAAGATCAAGAAGATGAAGCAAGTTTGTGTACAAAAGAAGAAGAATGTGGAGTCTAGAGTTGAATCAATAGTTACTGGAAATGTTGTGAACACAGAGGTGTATTCAGAGGAGAACACAGAGGTGGATCAAGAAGGCTTTCAGAGGGCTTTGAAACCAATTAGAGTAAGGAGGTCATATGCAGGGCCAGTGAATGTTCATAACCCTTTTCAAGCATTACATTCACAGGAGGAGATAGCTGAATATAATCCTTTGGAGGAAAATTTGAATGTGGGCAATGTGCTCATAATGAAACATCAGGGAGGGGGAGAACCTCCCACTCATAATGGATAGAGTATGAGTATGGAATGTAAGGGGTCTGAACAACATCAAGAAGCAGAATGATGTGAGAAATTACATTGCTAAGACTGTTGCAGGTGTTGTTGGCCTTTTAGAAACAAAGGTAAAGGCTCATAACATTGGGAGCCTTTATCAGAGAATATTCAGTGGATGGTACTTCACCTCTAATTCTAGTAAAGTGGATAGAGGTAGAATTTTATTAGCTTGGAAGCCTAATAGCTTTCATGTTAATATATGTCATTGTACCATTCAATTAATTCATTGCTTCATTCAACCAGTTAATGGTGTGGGATTTTATTGCACTTTCATCTATGCTTTTAATAAAAGAGCTGCAAGAATAGAATTATGGGATGATTTGAAGATGTTGAATACACTGGAGCCATGGATGTTGTGTGGGGATGTGAATTGTGTGATGAGCACTGAAGAAAGAATAGGAGCACCTGTTAGAGCAGTGGAAATGAGAGATATTATGGAGTACATGGCTTATTGTGGAATGCAAGATATTAAAAGTTCAGGCAATTATTATACCTGGAACAATAAACAGCAAGGCAATGGCAGGATTTTTTCCAAATTGGATAGATCAATGGCAAATCAAGCTTGGTTAGATAGGTTTGTGTTTGCTGAAGTTTAATTTCAAAATGAAGGAGAATTCGATCATTCTCCTGCATTATTGACTGTATATCCAATAGATGAAGGAGGTAAAAAACCATTCATATACTTCACCATGTGGAGAACTTCAGCAAGATTTGAAGAGTTGGTTAACGAAGCTTGGAGTCAGCATAAATGTTCCAGGTTATGCAGAAATTGAAAAGGGTGAAAGATGGCTTAAAAGTGTTGAATAAAGAGGGTTTTTCAGAGATACAAGTGGCTGAAATTCAAGCTTATCACAAGATGATTCAAGCACAACAATTAATGCATGATAATATTGATAATACACAATATGCAGATGAGGAATTAGAAGTTGTTAGAGACTATCATGCAAAACATTAGGCTTATGTTGAATTTTTAGCTCAAAAAGCTAAGAGCAGCTGGATTAAGGATGGTGATCAGAATATAACATTGTTTCATCAGAGCATAAAAGCCAGGAGACTACAGAATCAAGTTTATGGTATTTATGATGATCAAGGAGGATGGCATGATAATCCTGAAGCTGTTTCAAAAGCTTTTTTAGATTATTATGAGAAATTAATTGAATGGAGGTGATACTGCAAGGAAACAAGTTTGTACACAGCTCATACACGATGGCCCTGTTATAACTGAAGCTCACAGGAATATATTGAATGCTCCCTATACAGCAAGTGAAGTTCAGAAGGCTTTGTTCTCCATTCCTGGCTGTAAAGCTCCAGGCACAGATGGATTTGGGACATATTTCTACAAGGATGCATGGGCAATAGTTGGTGATGATGTTATTGAAGTTGTGCTGGATGTATTACAGAATGGCAGGTTACTAAAGGAGGTAAACACTACTGTTATCACTTTAATACCTAAGTTTAAATGTCCAAAAAATGTCACTGAGTTTAGACCAATCTCATGCTGTAATACTTTGTATAAATGTATTACTAAGGTTCTCTGTGGCAGGCTGAGGCAAGTGCTACCTGACTTGATTATGGAAAATCAAGGTGGTTTTGTACATGGCAGGTACATTATCCACAATATTATGGTAATCCAGGACATAGTTAAGCATTATGGTAGAAAACAGGTTCAACCTAGCTGCTTAATGAAGATTGATCTTTAAAAAGCTTATGATACAGTAAGTTGAGAATTTCTTTCTGAAATATGGAATGCCTTAGGTTTCCCTGCTCAGTTCACTTCTTTGGTTATGGAGTGTGTATCTACACCTAAATTCTCATTGATGATAAATGGAGTAATGAAGGGATTTTTTAAATCATCAAGGGGTTTGAGGCAAGGAGATCCAATCTCCCCCCTACTCTTTGTATTGTGTATGGAGTATCTTTCAAGAATTTTGACTAGATTGGGTGAATTGGAGCAATTTCAGTATCATCCCAAGTGTAAAGAAGTGCAACTCACACACATGTGTTCTGCTGATGATTTGATAATGTGTTGTAAAGGCAATTATCCATCATGTTATTTGATGTTGAAAGCATTTAAGTTGTAAACTGACACAACTGGATTGAAAGCAAATGTGGGAAAATCAGCTATTTATACTTGTGGCATGAATGAAGTAGAGAGTAGAAGAGTGGTGGATTCTTCTGGATTCACTCAGTAAACATTGACATTCAAGTATCTTGGAGTGCCAATCTGTGCCAAAAGGATTACAGCAGCTCAATGTGAAATCCTTGTTGAGAAAATGACATCTAGAATTAGAATATGGAGTTCTAGAAATTTGTCATATATTGCTAGGGTGCAATTAATCAACTCAGTAATTCTGAGTTTGCATATGTATTGGGCACAAGTCTTTATATTGCCAAAAGTTGTGCTCAATCAAATTACAAAGATCTGCAGGGCATTTTTGTAGAGTGGCCAATATTTTACACATAAGCCAGGTCTGGTTGCTTGGGAGAAATTATGTGCCTCTAAGGCTGAGGGTGGACTTGGGTTTAGAGATGTTCTCTCTTGGAACATAGCTAGTCTTGGGAAATACATATGGGCTATTGTTACCAAGAAAGATAGTGTATGGCTCAGATGGGTGAACTCAGTATATATTAAGAATGCAGATTGGTGGGGTTATGTTCCTTCCTCAGGAGCCAGCTGGTATTGGAAGAAATTATGTCAAGTCAAGGAGCAGCTGAAACTGATATATACTCAAAGAGAATTATGCAGCATTACTCAATATTCAGTGAAAGCAGTTTATGAGAAGTTAATTGGGGGACAATCTAGAGTAACCTGGGATACTGTGGCTTGGAATCGCTTGAATCTGCCCAAATATAGATTCATTCTTTGGTTAACTGTTCAGGAAAAACTCCAGACTACTACAAGACTTGCTCATATAGGGATCAGCAGTAACTCCCTGTGTCTTATATGCAGTAATGCAGTCACCATTTATTCTTCAAATGTCATATGAGTGTTGTTTGCTTAATGGAATTGAAAAGGTGGGTGCAATGCAATGCAATTACTGATGATCTACAGTGCTTAATTAGATGGATTCAGCAATCTAGAAGATCAAAGTTTCATAAACAAGTCATATTGGCTGGGATAGCTGCCTTAGTATATTTGATATGGCAAAGTAGGAACAAAGTTTACTGGCAACAATGTGTTCCTAGCATCAGTACAATCTGTACTCAGATGAGAAATGTAGTGAAGAATAGAGTGAGACTAGTATCACCACAGAAAATTTCTAGGAAGGATATGAACTGGTTTGATAAATTGTAGTTGGTTGGTAAATTGGTGTTGTTGTAGCTTGGTCTAATCCTTGGGTGAGGGGCTCCAACCTAGTTGGTTTGCCTCCCCTTGGTTTAGTTTGGTTGTAAAATTGAGATTCATTAATCAAAGTACTTACTGGCTTAGCAAAAAAAAATTAATCTCTTATAAATTCTCACTGATTGATAATTTGATGTATTATTGGTCATAGACTCATAGTTATGTTTTGGGACCATGAAAGTCGTCAAAGTATTGCACTTATAAGATTAAAAAATGATGATACTCAAGCTATTTCTTTTTCATCTACACACATTATTTACTTTTACACTAGTCCCACATACTTCCTCTGTTAGTTATGCTAATGCATCAATTGAACTTTTACACTATTCACACATTTTCATTTGACCATGTTTTGTGAACTAAACATAAGGAAATATATATAATCATGTGGGGTCTTGTTAGATTTGTTTCCATATATACTTTTAAAATAAATAAAATTTATAAAAAAAATTAGTGGACAATTAGAGATATTATTATTCAAAATTGTGCATTAGCCCGGCATGAACCCCACATATACAACGAGGAAAAAAAATTAGAGGAAGTATTTTGTTGTAGCCATAGTTCATGGTTTATATATTATAAAGAAAAAAAACATAATTATATAGGGTCTTTGTTAGTTTGCGTCTCAACCTATATTTTCAAAATATCGACTTTTTCTAAATATATGCATTTGCAAGCATGAAAGTCAAATTATTTAGATTGAAAAACATGGTCATTTTAATATAATTGCTACATCAATGGTAAGAGGCAATGGGTTATTAACAACTATGAAGTTTGATTTTAGAGTGCTCATCGATATTGGTTTACATTAGAGATTATCACGTCACCAATTGGATTAGTGGTTTGAAGGTTCCATATAAGTGGAGCGTCCACATGACATAGTTTTTGCAAGGCAATTGTCTATGATGGAAAAGCTTTAGCTCAGCTCCAACTAGCTAGTTGCACTCTAACTAGAGAAGATACATTGAAGAGTTGTTTATATCACTTGTAATTTGGAGTTTTCTTCTTTGGCTTAAAGTGAAATCAATCTAGCAATGGAGCATCAAATTAATGGGGTGGCAACTTCAATACGAAACAAGCTTGGATCTCTTCATGTTTCTCATCGGTTAAGTCATCGTTGTATTTATAAGGTACCTGAACACATCCGCAAGGAAAAGGAAGAATGTTATCGGCCTTCAGTTATCTCGATTGGTCCTATCTATTATGGCGATCCATCCCTACAAGCTATGCAAGAGCTAAAATTGATGCACCTCAAGTGCTTCCTGCAACAAGGCAACAATGCATATAACGTAGAGCATTACATCAATGTAATACATGGATGGGAAGAAGAAGCACGTTCTTACTACGCAGAAAAAATAAATCTTTCGAGCAACGAGTTCATTGAAATGATATTGGTTGATGCTGCATTCCTGATCTACCTATTTATGTTATCGAGTTCTCATGTTTTTCTTGAAAAACATCCGGTGGAAGGTAATGTACAATTGTTGTTGTACCTCGAAAAAGATTTATGCCTTGAAGAAAACCAAGTGCCTTTTTTCATTCTCAAAAGATTATATGACCTAGCATTTGGTATGACTTACCCTTTCACTTCATTCATCGATGTCACTTCTGTTTTTATAAGTTATGGTTCCTTTCGCGGAAGAATGACTCCCAATACAACCATATGTGATAACATCTTAGGTGCATCAAAAATTAACCATATTGTTGATCTCTTAAGGATCGCTGGGTTACCTTCCAATCTTCGAGGACACGTTGTTAATAACAACCAAGATAATCCACAATTTCCTCTGAGTGTCACAGAACTAAGTGCAGTTGGAGTCAAGTTTATGGCTATCGAACGTAAAATATTCGATATCAGATTCGTTGATGGAGCTTTACAGATTCCAACTTTCACAATTCGTGAAACTGCAGAAGCTGTGTTTCGAAGCATCATATTTTACGAACAATGTCATTATTTCCATGACTCTTACTTCATTGACTACATATACTTTCTCCATAAATTGATCAAAACCCCAGGAGATGTTAAAATTCTTGTTAAAAATGGAATAATTGACAATTGGCTTGGAAGTGAAGAGGAGGTGGTAAATCTATTTCATGTAATTGTGAAACAGATAGTATTATACCTTCCCAACTTCTATTACTCTGATGTTTCGAGAGATTTGAACGCGTTTGCCACCACCTCTTGGAATCGATGGAAGACCATTTTGCGAAGAGATTACTTCAATCATCCATGGTCATGCATATCTGTGATCTATGCTGTGGTACTTCTTATTCTTACTTTGTTACAAACTATTTGTAGTAGTTTCACCTGTAAAATCTAGCAAGCTACTTCCTAATAACTAGCTTTATTTCTTATCCTCCTTGTATTATGTGGTTTAGGCATCGCAAATATGATATGGCTCATTGAATCAAATATTTGATCACTCTATTTTACATCAGATTTTTTTTTTACAATTCCCTAAATCCCCTTATTAATTAGTTCTATGTAAAAATGTGATAGAGTTGCGCCAATCGTCATATCATCATATGGAATAACTGTTGTACTAGCTAAAATAAACTACCACTAGGTAAATAAAAGAAATCTTGACGACTGCTATGATTTGTCCCCTATTTGTGGAGGCAACAATGATAGACGAGTTAGAGTTAGCACGGTTATCTATGAAGTGTGTATGTGAACTTGCCGTATAATTTATCAACAAGCTAGTTTATTCTTGGACATTTTTAAACAAAAAAAAGAGTATGAAGAAATCTTTTGGGCTGTCCTCGCACATGGCTCCCATTCAGAGGCCCATTACAACTATACACTCCCAACCTCAACCTCCAACCCTCCTTTAAATCCCGAGCAAATGCTTGGGGTAGGAATCGACGAATCGTTAGGGAATATGGGAAAACTCACCACTTGAGCCAACCCTAATTCCTAGTTCATTCTTAGACATGTTTGTAATTTGGCAATGAGGTGCACCAATAAAACGGTGAGTCTCACATCCAGGAGGTTCTGGGTTCATCATCATACTCTGCGATTATTTTTCTTCTTTTTCCGCTCATCTTGAAATATATCCCTTCTTTGACTTGAGTTTATACGGGCATCATCAATAACTAGGACTCTAGGAGTATGTCTTGTGTAGCTATGTTTTTTTCTTGGTATAACCTTGCATGCAACTTGTTGGTATTAAAACATTTTGTTGAAAACCTCTTTTAAAACTTGTTGGTGTAAACCTTGTTTTCAAAAAAAAAAAAAAAAACATTTTTATCACTCTTGTCGTTACCATCTCCTCTGGTAACGGTTTCAGTTGACGATTCATGTTAGCCGACCCCAAATCACTTTGGGAATAAGGCTTAGTTGTTGTTGTATAACCTTGCATGCAACTAAGACCACTACGTCTAACGGATCTTTTATGATAGCCTTCTTGAAAAAAATGCTACCATAAGAAATTAATCTAAGCCACGAATTTGTCCATGTCATCAGATGATATTTATGGCTAATTACTATAGATATACTCATATATTCTATATTTCTAATATGCACACATGTATTTAAAAGTAATTTTTTATATTTTTCAAAATTAGTAATGGAATTTTCTAAATTACAATTTATAAATTCTGAAATTGATATTTAGCAGTTTTTCAATGAACAATAGTTTTTTTTTTTTTGAAATTTCAGAGCAGGGAGAAAGAGGAAGAGGAAGAAGAAGAAGGGGGTGGGGGATATTTCGAAATTGATATTTAAGCGTGGTCCAATGAACCAGTGAAGAAAGGAGTGTGGGGAGGGTCGACGGGGAAGGGGCGAAGGGGGAAGGGGGGAGAGGGGGAGGGGCGGTGGGGGTGGGAAGTTGTGAGGTTTAATGGTGGAGGTTGAGCAAACGAGGAACGCAAAGGAACAGTGGCCTAGAGCCTGGGCGGGGAAGTTTTGGATCGGGCGGACCAGGGAGCCCGGGCTTTGGCGTAATGATGCTC
This sequence comes from Beta corolliflora, assembly GCA_947648045.1. Lineage (NCBI taxonomy): Eukaryota > Viridiplantae > Streptophyta > Magnoliopsida > Caryophyllales > Amaranthaceae > Beta > Beta corolliflora. Next base: position 358,069 of record CANSZD010002309.1, read on the forward strand.
AGGCGGGCGCTATCTGTGCAGGCAACAGAAGCGATGAAGTGATAGGAGAGGAGGGAGGGGCGGCAGGTACGGGGGAGCTAGGGGGAGCTAGGGGCAACGGGGACAAAGGAGAAGGGTGGAGGGACGGCGGGGGTTTGGGAGGGGGCGGGCCGCCCGCCTACGGGGGGTGGGGTGGGGGATCGGGTGGGGGCTGCAGGGTTGGGGGTGAAGTGGTGGTGGCTATGGAGGAAAATATTGTTGAAGTAAATTGTACTTGTTGAAGTAAATTGTAATATTTTTTCATGGATTATAAACTAATTTCTTATATTATAAAGTTGTATTTCAGAAAATTATAATTGATATATTTGTATATCATATCAAATTTAATATAAAAACATTAATTTCAGAAGTTATAAAGTATAATTTAGCAAATTATCTATAACTAATTTTGAAAAGTCAAAACTGCTTTATTTGACTTTATCTACATTATCTAGCCATAAATAAGATATCGCTGACGTGTACAAATGCTTGGCTCACATTAAAATATTATAATAGCCTTTTTCTTAAAAAGACTATTGTAAAATTTTCATACGTCTAACCGACCCCCTTGCCAAAAGAAAATCAATTTGAGTTGTATAGACTCCAGCATGCTACAAAAAGTTACCAAAAGTATATCCCATTTCTTAAACCATGTGTTTGTAAATGTCATGGTTTATTCTCCATCTTCATTGATCTTTTGATAGAACTATTACCTATGAACACCTATAAAAGCATTGTGACTAGAACTGATCACATGCCCGTTCAGATTTTCATCAATAAATAATTTTTGTGTGTGGAGGATACCTCGAAGCACCTAATCTAATTTTAAATCCTTGTTTCAAGAGCTTTCTCTATACCAACATGCATGAGGCCGGTTCAGCAGCACTAATAATGTTTACCATTAAGGGTTTGTTCTCTTCACCTTAAAAAATAGGTTTCAATTAAGTCCAATAAGTTTAGATTAAGTCTGATTAGGTGTAACACAACACTCAAAAATAAGTTCCAATAAGGATCAATTAGGTCTAATAAGTTCAGTTCATGTTTTTTTTCAGATAAAGAAAACGCACCTTAATTCTGCCACATTGGATTTTCACTCTCGTAATATAATCTAATTACTCTTCCTATATACTTCAAATACATCGTGAACCAACCATTCTCGGTGATGATATGTACTCCCTTTCTAGTCTTATCTTGACCTCAATACCACAAATTATAACAAGGCATTATAATCTATCTATCTATACTAACATATTCAAAGGTGTTCCTAATAGGATTTCTATGGTAAATAGAACTCTAAATATGTTATATATATATATATATATATATATATATATATATATATATATATATATATATATATATATATATATATATATATTGTAATTGTGTGCTGATTAAAGTTAATCCGCTTACTCCTCTTAAATTCCTACTATTTACCTTGACAATTTCAACTTTTTATGTGAAGGGTGGAAAGGAAGGAAAGGATTTGCCTCCTATATCTGCTTTTTTAAGAAAACTAGGGGGGAAGTCTGGCAATCTAAGGGCCCGTTCGTTATCCTTTTTTGTTTTCAGTTTTCAGTTTTTTTTTTAAAACTAAAAACCAAAAAAGCGAAGAAAAAGTGGTTTTCACTTTTTAGTTGTCAGTTTTCAAAATCATCATGTTTCTAATAAATTTGACTAATTTTTTATTCATTATAGGACATATATCATATGACTTTGAAAATCAAAAAACCAAAAAACAGAAAACCACAGTAATACCGAACGGGCCCTAAAAGAAGTTGATGCTGCAAAATTGGTATGTCATCCTATTCCTAACTATTCATAACGTATATTAAAGTAGAGAATCGGCTTGTAATTAAATTTCTTGGATTTTTTTGTCCTAGTAGGATGAGATAGTAAATGTTGAAAAGGACAACCCTTCTCTTTCACAATTCCAAGTTGTTGAAAAATGCTTTGGGCCACAAAATCGTGGTAGTGTGTTTTGTTTTGGCTTTGGAATAAGACCCAAAGATGTACGAGGACCTTTACCTACTAGAGCAGATCTTACGTCACGTGTCCATGAGAAACAAAAAGAAAATGATGATCTTCGTAAACGTATGGATGAAATGGAAAAAGTTCGTCAAGCATATCTTGAGAAGATGAGTGCTTTAGAAGAGAAATTCAACTTGTTTGTAGCAGTCTAGCTATATGCAACAACCTACTGATGGTGACCAAGAAATTCCTAATGGTAGTTAAAAATTGTAGTTTGTAGTACTTTTGGCATCCTTTATATGATTTAGCTTGTTACAGATTATTAGTCGGTTTTTTGTGTGTAACATGATAAGCACAATATATCTTTTTGGTGGGTAATTGTATATCAAGATACTATTATTAGATGAAAACCACACTTTTTGAGATAATTATATTAAAGATATGTGTTAACTTGTAACTACTTAATATATTTTTTTGATAGGAGTAACTACATAGTATTATATATATAGTTTCACAGGTTTTGATATATTATTAATAGGAGTTTTGCATAAAAATGATTATGCTGGTATACAAAATAGTAGTCATAAGAAAAATAACCAGGTTGCAATTTTGTCGTTGCCAAAAAACCTTTTACGACGAGAAATATGGTTGCAATTATAAAGTCATATGTCGTTAAAAATAAGCCATTTATCCACCAAAAACTAACAATTGCGACGAAAAATCTCGTCGTAGGAAAATACAATTTGCGACAAGATATGATACTTGTTGTAAAAAATTATTTGCGAAGACCATAAATACCTCGTCGTAAAAGTGTCAAATACTTTTCGCGACCAAGCCTATAGCGACGGCTGACGACCATACGCGTTTCTCGTCGTAAAAGACCTTTTACGACCAAAATAGGCCTTTTCGCGACCGGGATAACTCGTCGTTGATGAGAGTTTTTTCCCGTAGTGGTTGTACTCCGTCTCCTTCGTTCTCCTGTTTTTTTGGCTTGCCGCCATGACTGGAAATAATCCCCCCTACCCAAGTTAAACCATCTCGTTATGAGGTCTTTTCTGCTTACTACCTTCATCCCAGTGAAGATATGGGTGTCGTAATCTGTTGAATTCTGTTGAAGGGAGATAATTTTGAAGATTGGTCTCGTTCACTGCGTAATCATCTTCGTGAGAAGAACAAACTCGACTTCATTGATGGTACTATTCTTTGAAATCGACAAAAAATCTCCTAACTTTGATCAATGGGGTATTGTCAATTCCATGCTTGTGGTTTGGATCAAACACTCTTGATATTTATGTTCGATCCACGTTCACTTCCCAGACGATGTTAAGTCTTTATGGGATGTGATAACCGTGTTGCGCACCTAACAAAAATAAATAACCTAACTAATCCTCCTAACTATGTAGTAGGGTAAGTCAGAGTCGATCCCAAAGAGAGAAAGTTGCTATATGATTAGCCTTTAAATTATGGTAAGACTAAAGGAGATTAATATCAATGATGGTGGAATAAACTATACTAATCAATATATAAATAAAAGACTCTAGAGTTAAGTATCCCCACTAGCATGAATTAATAGAATAATAATTCCTACCCCAAACTAGTCAATTCAAAGTTCATAATGCAAGGAAAAGTACACCCTATAAAATACCATACCTCTCCCGAGTATCTATGGCTTCCCTAATATGAAATCAAGCCTACTCCTGTGGAATCATACATATTAAGGACATTAAACTCAATACCCTACTTTCATAATAACCCATTCTACCTACTCCCTTGGAGAATTTCATATCCATAATTGAAATATTCAAATTCGTCAAAACCCAACTCTCGTTGTGATTAGAGATGGCAATGGGTCCCGGACCCGACCCAGACCCACTTGGACCCGACCCATTTATAAGGGTCTGGGTTCAATTTTTTAAGACCCAATGGATCTGGGTCGGGTCTGGGTCCCAAATTACATGGATCGGATCTAGGTCCGGGTCCAGAAATGTCAGACCCAGACCCGGTCCATACCCGACCCACAGACCCATATATATATATATATATATACTTAAATTCTAAGACCCTAAATCCTAATACTGGCCATCTCTATTCTCTAGCCGTTTTATTTCTTCACTCTCTAATTTGTATGGTAATGCTTCACCAAATCACCAGCCCCACCTATGGTTGCACGAACATACTACTCCCCATTTCATAAATATAAGCTCGAAACAGTGGAGTGATCATAGCCACAGCAGCATGCACTTTGCAAGCACAAGCTAAAATAGGGTCAAAAAATGTACTTCCCTCCGTTCCATAATAAGTGAAACACTTACTATTTTAGAACGTTTCAAAATAAGTGAAACATACCTTAAATGGAAAAAAGAAAGTGACAAAATGACAAGAGTACCCATCACCAACTTGTGTGTTTTACTTTTCTCTCTCCTCCTTTTGATAATGAAAAGGGTATTTTATGACTTTTTGGCTTTTGAAAGTGATGTTTATTAAATCTTGTGTCCAATCCCTATGTTTCACTTATTATGGAACGGAGGAAATATTAGTTTAAAAAATGTGATTAAAACTAAAAAATAAGAAGGATCCACTTAGGACCCATTAGGACCCGTGGACCCGCTAGACCCAGCGGATCTGGGTCCGGGTCTAAAAATTCTAGACCCAGCGGGTCTGGGGCGGGTTTGGGTCTTAAAAAATGAACGGGTCTGGGTCTGGCTGGACCCGACCCATTGTCATCTCTAGTTGTGATCAAAACAATAGAATCATAACAATACTAGTTATCCCTAATCTAGTATTGGAATATGCATAATCAATTAAGCAAGAATGATTAAACAATTAATTTGGGAATTTAAAGGTATAATCACGAATTAATTCATACTAGGGTTCAACTTAACCATAGATTATAGAACTATGAAAGCATAAGTAAAATAAATAAAGAAACTAGAGAAGAATAATAAAATATCATAATAGAAAACAAGGAGAAAAGAAGAAGAAAAGAAATACTTGAATTAATGGAAGAAATTAAAGGTAGAGTCTTGAAAAACAATGGAGATCTACAAGTTTCTCTCTCTAACTTTTCTCTCTAAAAACCCTAAGTATAAACTAATAATGATGATAATAATATGTAAGCTGCTAAAAATAAGGTTTAAAGTCCTATTTATAAGCTAAGTATAATTTAAACCGACATAAGTTAGGTCACGCGGAAAATCCGACAATATGGCAGGTTCACGGTCCAGCAACTTCTTGCACGGTCGTGTACGGTCGAGCGAAATCTCGCTCGGTCATGTGAGCACGGCCGAAGCTTCAGTGGCCTTTGATTGTAGAGTTGCACGGTCGAGCATAAATCCGCACGGGCGTGCGGGTGAGGCGTGGCTTCAGCTCAACTTTGAACAACTATAAATTTTGATCCAGAGCTTTGTTTCACACATGTAATATATCTTTGGAAAGCCCTTAAAGTCTAGTTTCTAACCCAGTTATAATTACCTCATTATCAATTTTGTGTCAAAAGTTATGGGAAAAATGGTGCAGAGGTGTTATATTTCGCACAAGTACGCAAAGTTGTTTGTATCTTCTTCAATTCCAAACCGTTTCGAGCACATGATATATTGTTTTGAAGGTCATACAAGTGCCTTAATCATCATTTCCTTAAAAAGGAGACCAAAATACCTGATACTTCCTCCGTTCCAAAATAAGTGAAACACTTCTCCCATTTATGTGAGAGCTTTTTGACATGAAGTGTTTGATTTATTTTGAAACGGAGAAGTATTACATAAAAAGACCAAACAACCCGTGAAAGCACCATAGCTTATAAAAAGGGACCTAAATATGCATAAATGCAATGTAAATGTGCTAATACTACATGAAAATGCACCTAATATGCAACTAAATGATGTTAGAATATGCATTTATCAAACTCCCTCAAGCTAAAAATTTGCTTGTCCTCAAGCAAACCAAAGCTATTCACAAAGGAAAAGTAAGATGCCCTTCTATACAAGACCTATACGTTTCAACCGTTCAACTAAACAATTGTCCCGATGTTGGCTTTGCAGCCAGCGGTGCTGCTTCCACTCGGGTCGTGAAGATTCGTGTGTTTGTAGTCAGTGTGGTAACCCCGATCATAAGAAGGACCGTTACTATGATCTTCACAGATGGCAAGACCATGGTTGCGGTGGCATGACTAGTAGGGGCGGTTGTGGTGGTCGCACAAATGGCCGTAGTGGTGGCCGGAGCTTCGCTGCTATGTGGGTAATGATCCACCAAGTGGCCGACAATTTGAAGTGGGTGACAATGATAGGCAGAGTGTCCAACTCTTACCAATGACTAGTGGACTCAACTTATGTATGCTCTTAAAGTTTCCAACTCTTCTTCTAATGAAAAGTTAGTTGGTAAGTGTGGCTTTAACATGTGGCTCATTAATTCCGGAGCTTAAATCATATGTCTGAAAATTGTAGTCTATTCTCTAATTTTTGTGATGTTCATTAATTCCGGAGCTTAAATCATATGTCTGAAAATTGTAGTCAATTCCCTAATTTTTGTGATGTTTCTTGTAATGTGGGTTTGCCTAATGGGAAGAGTATGGTAGCTACAAAAGCTAGCTAGAAAAATAATTTTGGGGGACAATTTGGTGTTGGATAATGTTCTTTATGTTCCTGCTCTTACTTGTAATTTATTGTTGGTGTCTCAATTATTAGAAACACAACAATAAATTATTATTTTCACTAACAAGCTAAGTTATATGTTATCTAGGACCACACTTTGAGTAACTCCGATTGGAGCGAGGGTGCACTTTGTGACGGGGTCTATTATTTCATTCTGGTTCGTGCTCGTGAAGTTCAAGAAAAAAAAAGTGCTACAAATGCCAGTATATTATGGCACCGTAGGTTAGGACTATCCTTCAATGAAAGTAGTTCAGTCTTTACCTATGATAGCTTATAGTAGTCGTAGTAGTAAACAGTGTGTTTTGGATTGTTCCATTTGTTTTATGGGTAAACAATAACACTATAAGTCGTTTTCATTAAGTGCTAATAAAACCAAAAGTGTGTTTGATTTGGTTCATTGTGATATTTGGGGTCCTAATAAAACCCCTTCTAGTGGTGATGCTCGGTTTTTCCTTACTATTAACGATGATTTCTCTTGTGCCACTTGGGTTTATTTAGTGGTTGGCAAGTATGAAGTTGCTACTTTATAATATGGCTAAAACTCAGTTTAATACCAAAATAAAATTATTCTGGAGTGATAATGGTCAAGAGTTTTTAAGTTTGCACTCGCTTTTTGGAAAAAAAAAAGGAAACTCCTAATACAATATATATATATACACCAATATCTATACTTAACATATTTAGAGTTGTATTTACTCCTATTACTCCCCCTCAAGTTGGAGCATGTAAATCACGAATGCCCAACTTGCATAACAGGAAACTGAAGTGTTGACGTCCCAAAGCCTTAGTAAAAATATCTGCCAACTGATGACCCGTGGGCACATACGCACACTAGTAGAGAAATAACGATTTGCGTCGGTTCTAGGTCCGACGCTACAGCTTTCGACGCAAATTCCGCAGAAGTGATCTTCTTTTGTTTGGTGTTCGACGCAAATGAAGTGCTATTTGCGTCGGTTTAGTTACCAAACCCGACACAAATGGTATTAAAATGATTCATTAAAGCTGACTTGGAATGAGTGATTTGCGTCGGGTCATCTTGTCCATCCAACGCAAATTGATTTTAACAAAACAAAAAAAGGTCCATCACCATTTCAAAAGTTGCAACAGATTAAAAAAATTCCACCACCATTCAGATTTCAAACTATGATTCTAAATGTTCTCTACAATTGTTCTGTAATCGAAACCATGAAACGAAAATCTAAACTGATAAACAATCTAAACTTATAAAAATGAAATTAACCAACGTAGAATGAAATCACTTGTGTTACGCAAATAAAAAAACTTAAATAAATTGTACAACCAGTAGAGAAACATACTAAAACAAATGAAAACTAAAACTTTCATATCTAGAAAGAATCGGAGAAAAACCCCCAAACCACCAGAAACTGCCAGCATACCACCAAACCACCAGAGACCGCCGGCAAAATTCGCGCAAATTATGTTTTTCAATATCTAGATATGACAAAAATCTCTCTCGTTCTTGGTCTTTCATCTCTAGACCTCTTTCCTTCTTCTTTGACGCATGCCAGAATTTAGGACAGTACTTAGATTCTAAATGATAGAAAATAAAATTTCAAACAAAGAAAGGAGGAGAGAGAGGGAGAAGCATACCAGAATGAGCGTCGGAATGAATTTAACCACCATTCACCATCATCTTTCTTTACTCACTATTCTCGTAATTGGTTCATATTGGAGGGAACGACGCTCTGGTGGTTCGAGCAGCCAAAGATCCATTGTCATTTCCACTGAAACCAGCAACAAAGTGAAGTTTTAGAGATGAAGATGGTGAAAATGAAGAGAAAGTGGAAGAGGACGAGACGAAACAACGACGGTTTGAGAAACCGACATTGGATTTTTTTCAATTGGGTGAAACTGGGCATTATGAGACGCTGGTTTAATTTTATCGTCTCCCAGTGAAATTCCGGTGATTCAAGAGAGAAAAGAAGGCGAAGACGGGGCCGGTGGAGTGATGCTCTAGAGAGTGAGAGTGAGAGAATGGTGGAGTGATCAGACGGCTGGAGTGAAAAAGTGAGAGAGGGAGAGAAATAACCTAAACCCGCTCCTTAAAAGAGAATTGAAGCCCTTGATTTACGTCGCGTGTCGTGGTCCAACCGACGCAGATCATGGCCCATATAATTTTTTCCCATTTGTAGTAGTGATTTGCGTCGAATGCTCTAGCCAAACCGACGCACATTACTTATAATTTGCGTCTAATCCTACGTCAAACCGACGCAAATGGTCTGAGCCTGACCAACTACATCGACTTCCTAAATGTTCGATGTAAATCAAGGGACGCAAATTAGCGTTTTTCTACTAGTGGCAGTAGATAATATAAATTACCAGAGATCAACTTATCTCGAACAAAGTGACAATCACCTTCAATATGTTTGGTACGATCATGAAAAACTGGATTTCTAGCAATATAAAGAGCAGACTGACTATCACTAAACACATGCATAGGCTAGGAATGAAGAACACCAAGAGAGAACAACAACCAATTCAAACACTTCAACTCACAAGTATTTACAGCCATAGAACTCCTACGATGCCACATGGCGCTCTCCATTAGAAGTTTTACTCCATGTAATCCACATACAACAAAAAATATATAAGAAATTGCATTGCGTAGATTTGATACCATGACTTCAAACTTATATGATAAAGTCTTAACCACAAAACTAAGTGACATTTGATATCATCATTTCAAAATAAAATATTATTAAATAAAAATATCCTTACCCGAGGCATAGCCCTGACCTAAAAACTGGTTTCATTCTAACTCTTATTTGGCGCGCCCAACAACCTTGTACGAGTTGAAAGTTTGGCATAAGGTTATGATGACTTAAAGGCAGCCAAATTAGGTGAACCAGAAAAATAAGGAATTGCTCGTGAAATTGCAAGTCTTGAGCACGCCTTTTTCCAGTTCATAGTGTCGCTGATGATCAGTCTTGTAAGGGTCAAGCTCCTAAGCGGGGAGTTATGGACACCGTGGTACTAACCCCTGGACTTCATGGGATGGATTTGAATGTCCACCATGGAATCAATATAAGTTTCTCTTCCGAAGAACAAAATAATGGAGGAGAAAATATAGTTGAGATGGATGAAAACTGTGGGGAGGAGGAAACTGTGGAGAGTTTCAGGTCCCCTTTTCGCAAGCAAAACCTTCGCAAGGTTACCTTTGTCAACAATAAACAACCATCTTCTCACAATGATGATTTCCCGCACATATGTAGAAAGGCTACAGGATGGGAAAGAAGTTCAATTCTATCAATCCCACTCTCTATCAGTTTTGAAGGTTCGCACCTTCAATTGAAAAACTAAAATCTTGAAGGAGGCCCACCGCAACTCCAAGTTGAGGGAAGCGCAGTTCTCTATTCCGACTCTCAATGTGAATGAGGGCCTTGCGACTGATGTCTCAAAGAAGCCAACGAGTCTTGTCGTCTTAGTCATTTTATACCGCGGCAACCAATGCCGAAGGCAGGAAACCGGACCGCTAAGGCTCTTCAAAATAAAGATGCAAAATATCGAATTCAGGATGCTTCAACTAATATAATTTCGAGTGCATATGTTCCAATGCAGGATAAAATCAATTGTTTGGACAGTCCACTCAAAGGAGAAGAAGACAGGACAAATGATACGAGAGGAGAAGCAAAACATTCATTAGTAATGCGAAGAAGATCGATTGGACGAATCGATGTCATGCCCAACTACAGTTCCAAAAGAATGCTCAAGAAAATAAAGGATGCACAGATATGTCGTCCCTCAAGTAGGATCCAAGCGGAGAAGTAATATAATACTCCACTTTTGTCGGATCTCTATTTTCATATTAGGAAAAAACATGTTAGGTCGTTGTGCTCTTAATCTAATGATAGTGCTTGTAAGTTTTGTTGTCAAGTCAAGGATTCGCCAAAGCTAGCAAGTGATGCTAGCATTAGTGGGTCATAAGTGTTTCTTTGTTTCCTTTATGCAAATTTAACCGATGTCAGAAAAAAGTAATTTGCCATCATATCGAGGGGATACATCGAAATACAAGCACCCCTGTAAGGAAACAATATTTTCCCTTAGGTTAATATTACTGAGAAAAGGCTATATATACAACCTAGTAATTACATTAGTGGGCTCTAAAGTTTACACCAAAGTACACGTAATAAATGAGCCCAATACTACTAATTACAACACAGAATTAACCCCAATACTCCCCCTCAAGTTGGAGCATGTAAATCACATATGCCCAACTTGCGAAGAAGAAATACAAATTGCTGACGACCCAAGGCCTTAGTGAAAATGTCTGCTAATTGAGTTTTCGTAGGAACGTAAGAAGGACTAATTATGCCATCCTTAATAGCATCCCGTAGAAAATGGCAATCTACCTCAATATGCTTCGTGCGCTCATGAAAAACAGGATTTTGAGCAAGATACAATGTCGACTGACTATCACAATATAAAGACATAGCTTTGGGATGATCAACCCCAAGACTATGAAGAAGTCCCTTCAACCATTTTAACTCACAAGTCAATGCCGCCATAGAGCGATATTCGGCCTCCGCAGATGAGCGTGAGACCGTCATTTGCTTTTTCGTTTTCCAAGAGACAGGAGACCTCCCAAGAAATACCAACCAACCAGAAACAGAGCGACGAGTAAGAGGGAAACTGGCTCAATCAGAGTCACACCAACCTGAAACTGTCAAATCACAATCTGCACGTAATAGAATTCCTTGACCTGGGCTATTTTTTAAATAGCGAACAACTCGTAAAGCTGCATCCCAATGATCTTGACGTGGTGCGTGCAAGAATTGGGATAGGATATGAACAGCATACGCCAAATCAGGGCGAATAAAAGCAAGATAGGTGAGAAGCCCAACCAATCTATGATATTGCTCCACATTAGCAAAAAGAGGGCTCACATAACTACCCAATCTGTGATTCTGCTCAATAGGAAAGCTTGCCGGTTTGGCACCAAGTAACCCTGCTTCTGAAATAATATCGAGAGTATATTTCCGTTGACATAAAAATACCCTCTGGATTACGGACAACCTCAATACCCAAAAAATACTTCAAGACACCAAGATATTCATATGAAAACAAGAACTCAAATAGCTCTTGAATGCAGTAAGGGCAGCAGAATCATTTCCAGAAACAATCAAGTCATCGACATAAATGAGTACATTGAGTTGAGTCTTACCCGTGCACGAGTAAATAGAGAATAATCAGAATAAGACTGTGTAAATCCATACTGGCGCAGAGAATTGGCTAATTTTGCGAACCAACAACGAGGTGCCTGTTTCATACCATAGAGAGACTTCCTCAAACGACATACTTGATTTGAGGTGGTACTCTGAAAACCAGGAGGTAACATCATATAAACTTCTTCTGACAAATCGCCATGCAAAAATGCATTATGAAAATCCGTCTGATGCTTTTTCCAATTCTTAGGCAAAGAACGGCAAAAGAAAAGCACGAACATGTAGTCATCTTGGCCCTTTGGAGTAAAAGTGTCAGTGTAATCTATCCCAGCAACCTAGTGATTACCAAAAACCACTAATCGTGCCTTGAGGCGCTCAATGCTCCCATCTGAGTTGTACTTAATCTTGTACACCCATCTACTACCAAGAGCACGATTACCAGGAGGAAGTGTCTCCATACTCCAAGTGCCATTTCCTTTAAGAGCCTCAATTTCTTTCTGCATCGCCTCTCTCCAACCAGGATCCTTCATAGCTTGCTTAAAAGATCGAGGTTCCATATTACGTGTACTTTGGTGTAAACTTTAGAGCCCACTAATGTAATTACTAGGTTGTATATATAGCCTTTTCTCAGTAATATTAACCTAAGGGAATATATTATTTCCTTACATGGTATCAGACTAGACCATACGGCTACGTCTTCTCCATTTTCCTCTCACCATGGCTGTCGGTGAAGGGCCTAGTACTGGGACGAAACTCGATCCTTTGTCTCCTTATTTTCTTAGTTCCAATGACAATCCACGGAAACTCCATTACTACCGTTGTATTTCGGAGTGATAACTATGAAGAATGGTCGCGCTCGATGCGGCTATCCTTGCAAAGTAAATGAAAATTTGGGTTTATTGACGGACAGATCACTAAACCCACCGGCAAGGACAAGTTAGAAGATTGGAAGTGCGTTCAATCGATGCTTGTTCAATGGATTTTGATGACCATTGATTCTTCTATCAAGAAGACGATCCTGTTTTTTGAAGAAGCCAAACCTCTTTGGGATGTGCTGAAGAGGCGGTTTGATGTTGGTACGGGTCTCCGCAAGCGGCGAGATCAAAGCTGCTCTGGCCGAGTGTCGCCAAACCAAGACGATGTCCGTCTCTGAATATTTTGGGATGCTCCAACCTTTGTGGGATGCTTTGGCCACGTATAATCCTCCTCCAAGATGCAAGTGTGGACTGTGCACATGTAATTTAGGCGAACAATTTCAACAGATGGTGGATGAAGAAAGGTTTCATGATGATTTCATTTATGGTATTAATGGTGAACTTTATGGCACTGCTCGCTCATCTCTTTTGGCACAAGAACCCACTCCATCTCTTGATTGTGCCTATCAAACCATGCTCCAAGAAGAGCGGTTGCGCTCGTCCTCTCGTCCTCCTGTTGACCGTGATGACCCTTGCTGTAAAATCTCAATTTCGAGGTAATGTAAGGAAATAATATTTTCCCTTAGGTTAATATTACTGAGAAAAGGCTATATATACAACCTAGTAATTACATTAGTGGGCTCTAAAGTTTACACCAAAGTACACGTAATAAATGAGCCCAATACTACTAATTACAACACACGGAATTAACCCCAATAACCCCATCCAATATTTAATACTCCAATCCACTAAAGATGCAACGATAAAGCATATGCCAAAGGTCAGATATATACAAAATCTATGGCTATCTTCCATGTTGCTTCAACATCATCACAGGATACTTTGATTAAATATATCGAAATGGCGAAAGGTTTCTTAACTTCGTACAATGTTGATACAAGCAAGAATCGAACATACATCATAGGATACGAACTAATTAACATATTAGGATCCTCTCTATTTTGTTTTTCCATCCATTCTCCTGTTTGACAGCTCTAAATTCTTAGCACAACCTAAAGTAACTTAGAAAGAATTAATTGGCTTTCGAGAAAGCTTAAAAGCAAGGCCCTCAAGTAGGCAAAGCATTAAGCTAGCGCGCTTATGCGCATTGACAACAACAGGAAGCAATGCGTAAATACTATCATATATGGGTCAAACACGGCCCACCAAGCAAATTTAGACGTTGTTTTGTTTTGGCTTGTAAAGAAAAAGAAGAGGGCAATAAAACTCTTGAAAAGGATTAGCCATTTTCTTTTCCTTTACATATAAAGATGAGAGCAAAAGTTACCTAGTTTTTGTTACCCATTTTGACCATCACAGTGTAAATTAATAACAACAAATAAATCCACTGAATTCAAACAAGCTTGCTTGGTTGCCTTTGTGGGCCTTAATTCGCATTTCATACTCAATGATTAAAGTTAAGGTAGTCCATCACTGTCTTATCTCATTGCAATTTAGATTTCAGACGTGTCCCCAGTATATACTTATATATCATTTACATTTGATTGTTTATAATCACTTTTGTTTTGTGGACCTCTTATGATATAATCATCATGGAAGTTCTCCATTTAAGTTAGCTTACGTCTTCTCATTTTTATTATATATGTCCCAATTTTTGTTTTTACATTGTATTACTAGTTTTATCACACTTTCACCATAACAATTATTTCGTGATAAAACAATTATTTCATGATAAAGGGATTGTAATCTTCCTATAGTTCAAAAATAAGTGAAAGCAGCATGCCAAAAAAAGCTCTCACATAAATGAGAGAAGTGTTTCACTTATTTTGGAACGGAGGAAGTAGAACACAGGTTAGACATGCGAGAACTATTAATGAACATAAATTCTTGTATTTGATGAGTGTACATTAATTTATTGTACAACGACGAGGGTAACTTTTTGTTTTTAATGGATCACTTATATAAAAGTGATTCATTTGAGGTAAAAGTTATTTGGGGTAACTATTTGTCCTAAATGAGTCGACTTTTATATAAATAAAAGTTATTTTTTGTTTCAAAGTGATCCTCTTGACTTAAATAGTGATCACGTATTTTGGCTTAAATAAAAAGTGGTTTGACAATAAACTTATCGTACATTTGGTGCACACAATACTAATTGATTAAAGGATATGCCTTCAACAGTTCAATGCCGACTCTGGACATGGTAGGATCTACGTGCGGTAGGGGTGTAAGTGATTTGCGAAAAGTCAGGAGTCAAGTCAGGTCAGGTCCAAACTTGTCGGTTTGGATGCATCTGGAAAATTTTTTGGACTGGACTTGGACTCAAATTTTCGAGTCCAAATATTTTCGAATTGGATTTGGACTTAACCCTTTGGAATCCAATAAGTCCAGTCCAGTCCAAAAATATTTTTATAAGTAATATATATTTTATATATATATATATATATATATATAATGTATATATATTTAATATTTATATATATAATATAAAAGATGTATGTGACATATTTTATGGAATGGATATAATGAGCTTAATTTTTCAAATTCAATTATGAGAAAACGTTGTGAATCATTGAATCTAAATCGGGAAAAAAATAATATAATAATCGAAGCTGAGTGGACTTGGATTCGGATCTCAAGAAAAAATTATCGGACCGGGATCTTGATCGTATCTCAAAAAAATATTTGGATCGGACTTGGACTCAATTTCTCGAGTCCAAAAAACTATGGACTGAATTTGGATTTGACAAAGTCCAGTCCACTCACACCCTACTGTGCGGGATTGATAGCAAATCTTGAAATTGAACAATCTCTTACACATCAAATGTCTTATCTCCTTTAAATGCACGATAAAGACTCTCTTCACTCAATATTTGTTGTCCTGATGCTGTAACTTGTTTATCATAATTAACGATACGAAATTGTTTATTACTCAAAATTTTGCATGATGATTATTCATTAGCACATTAGATGATCTATTGCACATGTAGGCCTCTAATAAGTTTGTCATAAAGGTTAAGGCCACAAGATGATTTTATTTACATACTTAGCTCATTATGAGCATAATTTAGAAAAGCTTTATCCTAATAAAGTTTAGGACCGTGACAATCATCAATATAATAGACCCCCCTTTATCTTAGTATATATCATATAAAAATATGTGAATATCTTATAAACAAAATAGGTGTATTACTGATGAATATAAAAAGTCATGTGACATATTAACATAAGAAATGTCTTATAATATAGTACTTCATATTAGAGAAACAAATTTTAAAAGAATCAATTCAATACAAAATAATGATGCCCGTTTTAATAACCTGTAATAAAAGACTCAAAGTTATGCAAAGCCACTTTAACGTTGCTATACGTATCTTAGCTTAGAGCTAAGTAGCCCCCTCTATCAAAAACAAAATTGGACCCCAGTTGACATGATATGGTGAGAGAGTCTTAAAACTACAAACGTCAATAATATAGCACATGAAGCAACATAAAGAAAGCTCAAAGGTAGACAAGAATCTTACTAAAAGTCATGTAATGGAGGGTAGTAACAACAACTAATCAATGTTTTGGTGTCCTTTTTGACCAGTAACTTAAGTAGTTAAAGATATTTCTCAAGAGGTCAGAGAAGGGAACCAGATAAAAGCAACTGCCCTAAAAGTTTTGGAATCCTATGTGAAGTTTATGTAAGTTTAATATGCCATGCATGATGTTAATCATTGTTAGAATTTTTGCAAATGTAGTCTAGAGTTTGTTCAGATGACCACTTTCAGAGTATTAGTGAGTAAACATATTGTCTTACCATCATAAGGCTCCTTAAGGAGTAAGTTTTCTCATCTTGTTTAATATATATTGACTAAACATTAATATTATTGTATATGAATACAGGGCCTCAACCTTCAGGGAATTAATAATGTGTTGGAAATATTTTTTTTTTTGCTAAGTAAGTAAGTAGATTAATTGAACCAACAAATTACATCTTAAACAATCCAACAAGGAGACAAACCAACTAGGTTGGACCCCCCTCCTAGGAGGATTGAACCCAAACATAAGGCATTAGCCTTCTAATCCATTTACAAACTATTTAACCAAATCTGATCATTCCTAGTTATCTTCTTAGGAAGTACAGCAAGAACTCTAGCCTTTACTACCCTCTTACACAATTTAACAACAGTAGCAATACTAGGCAAGCATTGTTGCCAAAATACAGAATTCCTACTCTGTCATATACTATAAATCAAGGCTGCTAAAGAGGCATTAATCACTTGCTTCTGAAATTTGGATCTGCTTCCTCTCTGTACATTCCTAAATAGTTGCTGCATATCTGTTAAGCCAGAATTAGCACCAAGTCATGTCTTCGGACTCTTTAAACATTCGGTGCCATAATGGCACTTTGAAAAACAGAATGACTATGCGTTTCTTCAAAACTTCCACATATTAGACGAGTGCATTCGACTCACACCAAAGCGATACAACCTTGCTGTAGTCCGTAGCCTAGATTGCATAGCAAGTCATAAGATAAACCTATGCTTGGGCACACTTAGCCTATTCCACACCATTTTATCCCAATACACATCTTTTTTGTTCTCCAATAAGCTTCTCATACACAGCTTTGATTGAATAATCTGCTATTGAATTGAACTCTTCCTGTGAATAAATCTGTTTAAGTTGTTCTTTAACATGACAAATTCTCTTCCAATACCAGCTGGCACCAGAGTTAGGTATATAACTCCACCAATTTGCATCCTTCAAATACCTTTGAACTAATCCATCTAAGCCAAACACTTGTCTTGCTTAGATTCAAGCCCTTGAACATATTTACCTAAAGCGACTATATTCCACTTCAGAATGTCTCTGAATCCCAAGCCTCCCACTGACTTAGAAGAGCACATTTGATCCCATGACACAGAACCATTCTTGTTACAAAAGTGTTGTCCACTCCAAACAAAAGCCCTGCAAATTTTGTTTATTTCCACCAAGATTGTCTTAGGTAAAATGAAAACCTGAGCCCAGTACACATGTAAACAAAGTGTTGGAAACATTGATCAAAATGATCTTGCCGACTTGAATATGGGAATACTATTGATAAAAAAAATAAAATTAATCATGGGGTTTGTATTTGATAAAACGTAAGCTAATAGTTGCGGAGCTTCAAAATTGTACTTGCTCCGTTCTAAATATAGTGTTTGTTTATATATTTTTTCACGAGAATTTAGGTATGTGAAATTTTTTTATCATTTGGTTTAAATGATTACTTTCATTGGAAATAATAAATTGATACAGCCAAATAAGATTAAGGGATTCAATACGAGAGGAGAGAGAAAAGGAAAGACAAAATTTAGGGATAGGGTCGAAGATTCCAAATTTCATTAATATGGGTACAATTTTTCATGGAATAACGAAGACTTAATGAAATTAAAGTTATGGCAATGAGGATATACTAGAAAAATTAATGTTTAAATAGAAGCAAGCACGATAACATATTGGGACACCCAACTTGGAAAATAAGCACTATATTTTGGGACGGAGGAGATATGTAAGTTTAATACATACTTAATTGCTTATATGTCGTCTAGTAAAGGTGAAGAAAAATTATTGTTTTCAAAAACTTCAAAATTTTGTGATCTTAAGCGATAAAATTGTTTGAATCCGACTCAACTCTGACCTATATTGAGGAAAAAAACATTTCAAATCCCAAATATAAAATCAAAATCAGATCCAAAAAAATCCCACTTTACATAGAAATGGATCTGATATCAAATTCAATGAATTCAATCATAACCAACCTAAGTCCCTTCCTAAATACTACTATTTGTTACTCATCGTAAACACGCATACTAATAATAGAAGAATGTAGTACAGTATGTGCTACCTCCCTCATCTAGTCCGTCAATGAGTCGTCCAAAATCCAACTCGTACCCTGTTAGACCTAACCCATTTTTAAGGGTTTAGGTCTTGATTTTTAGACCCAATGGATCCGGGCCGAATCTGGGTCAAATATTTAATGGGTTAGGTTGGTGCTGATGATTTCAGATCTGATACATAAATCCATTTATATAAAAAATAATTCCAAAGAGAAAAATAGATGGCAAATGCAACTTAGATAGTTACTACTCACATCTAACCCTAATTCTTTACTCTCAAGTATAAAAAGCTATATGAAATTGATGTAGACATCTTTAATATGATGGAATTTTAATATTTTTCAGTAAATTTTTTCATTCAAGTAAGATATGATAGTTTTTTTTTTCTAGAGTTAGTATTTTATTGCTTCATTATTTGTTTAATAGTTAGTTTATGTGTTTAGTGTTAACTTTGTTATATACGTTAATTTGATTAATCGTTATTACGAGTTTGAATTTTTTAGACTCAACGGATTTGGGGTGAGTCTGAATCCACTTAAAAAGAAACTCTACGTCTAGTGGATCCGTCTCCTACCTTATCTATCGCCATCTGTATCCATCCCCTAGAGTTAGCTGGGGTCTAAGCCATATGAAATTCAAGCCTGTCCGGCTGTCCCCCCTCCCCCCCTTTCTTGAGGCCTGAGGGATCTGAGTTGATTAATGAATGTCACGTTAAAATTGTACGTTATCCTTAGCTAATTACGTAAAATGTTGTTCTTACTAATTGAAAGATAACATGCATTGCATATTTGCATGAAAAGAAAAGAGGCCATTGTGGTCCATAAATATGCTTTAAACAGCTTTGCAGAGATGTTCAGGGTAGATTGTTAAAGTCATGATTCAAAGCTTACTCCCATAAAGCAAAAGCAAAAGAATTCTTGTGAGAATTGAGGGATACATCTTTGAAATTGATGCTAAATAATTAAAACAAAATTTACGATAATAGAAGATTCCAAACAAAAAAAAAGGCCAAGTTTGCAAATATTACTAAATATTAAAATTCTCATTGCATCGTAGAACATCAACTACTACATAAAGAGATGAAGGCTGAGAGATCCTCTCACCAAATAAAAACAAAAATCAAAAAAGAAAATCAAGAAAAAGAAAAAGAGACAAAGTGACTTGCATGAGCTTTGACCACCAAAATAACTAGCTAAATTGATTATCGATATTCGATACTAACTCGTCAAAAAGTAACAAAATTAATAATAAACTCATGAAGTACTTCTCTAAAATCCCTAGTTTTTAGCATGAATTATCTGAAATATCACCTAATAATGGAATTGAAAAGGGGGAAATCTAGAGGAAAATTAAAATTTTAAAGATTCAATTCAGCTCTCTTATGTTGTAACTTGATATTCCTCGTTCAGCATGGTACTTCCTTTAGCATTGCATTACCTAAAAGGACAAAATGTATTCAATATGAGATACTATATCATATACGCACATCCACTTCCAAAATTAAGATTTTAATGAATTAAATAAATAAAAGTGCTTCCAAAATAGAATTTTCAGCTGTAAATGGTATCAGTAATAAATTCAGTATTGCACAATTGAAATATGAGTACCTACACGAAATTTTGGGAACTTGAGAATTGATGAGATTAATAAGCCGAGTTGCTACCGGAGTCCCTTGGTTCCCTGCATCTGAAGCACTCAGTCCTACTAGCGAAGTTGTGCTCGTTACAACCCGACCTATAACATAATATTATGTATAATATAAGTTAAATTAACATAATATAGTACCACTTCACGACCATAATAAACTTGTAAACTACCATGTTATATATTCAATTTACAATGCTACTTATTAGGACTAGTATCAGTAATACTCCCTCTATATTTTTTGATAGATAATGAAACGTCGAAAATATAAAGGACAACATGTCACCATGCACTACATATGCACAAATATTTGGGAAAATAGTAGAATTTGAAAGAGGAAGGGGGTTATGGTATTTGCATTACCGGGTGCAAATCCAGTCACCGGATTTCCAGCCGGAGCGGCCGGTAGCGGCACCGCTACCACCGCCGCCAATGCCACCAAAGGAAAATCCTCCACGTGAACGGCCCATGCTATCACCACAGCCGGCTTCCTCTTTGTAGGCTCCACACTTGAAGCAGCTAGACCTGCTAGCAAAGTTGTGGGCCCCACAGTTGCCAATGCTACAATACCAATCACCGGGCCTAACATCGGGTCCTGCAAAACTCCCACCAAAGGAGGACCCACCTGACCTCCCTCCAAAGCTGCTGCCAAAGTCTCCTCCTCCCCCTCCGCCGCCTCGTCCGTCAGGACGTACGTCCCCACAGCGTTGGCAGGAGTCCCTCCTCTGGAAGTTCAAGTGGGTGCATGACCTACAATTCCAATCACCTGGCCTACTCATATTTTTCCCTACTAGTACTATCTCCCTGTTCAAGGAAACGAACACACGTCAATATTATATAATCTCTTATTATTTTCTCCCTCCCGTAAACTTAACAAAAACATATATATAATATCTTGTCAAAATCACTCTATATAGTGTATTTCATAAACTAATAAGTAACGATGTAAATGAGTTTCGATTTTAAAAATAACTTCTAAGTAACACTACTATACAAGCCAATATTTATAAATAAAAGATCTTCTTTATCGTCTCCAAAATTATCAGGTATTATCCCCTAATCTAAGGGAAAAAGAAGATTATATTATTCCAAATGTCTTTGTCTTGAACTCTTGATAGTGGAAAATGTTAGGAAATGTTAGGACAAAACAAGCATACGAGAACAGTAATTATATAAATAATTTGCCAGAGGTTTTGTTTCCTTTATCTTTTTCTTCTTTTTGTTTTCCAAATAATAGTGGAAAATCATGTAAGTACTCCACTCTTGTCACAAGAGCTTCTAAAGAAACCACTAATCCACCATGCAAGAATATTGCAATGCCCCGTAACTGAAAGACCATCCCTTGTTTTAAGGTACAAAAGAAGAATATTTTCCCTTAGAATTTTTAGAATATGACAAATTTTGCAGCAAAAGAAATATAATAAAACCACCAACTTGGTTCAACAAAAAAAACACCAACTTGTCTTCATGCATCCACTAGTTTAGCACACATAAAATTAGTGGGGTGGGAGGAAAAGAAAAAAGAAAAATAAGAAAATAAAAATAAAAGTGTACCTTGGAGAGCTAGGAGATACGTTGTAGTTTGGCTAAGAAAATGGTGAAAGAAGTTGGGTTTTTAAAAGAAAGGAAAATGAATGAGTTTGGTTTGTGAAGGGGTAAGCATGGTTTATATAACATGCAGAAATGCCTCGATTTTCGACAAGATTTGAGGCAGCTGAATAGAAGAGAGAGAGAAAGAATGTTCTTTTTCATATTCTTGAGCTGGCTTCCTTGAACAAGGGAATCATCACATCAAAAGTTTCCAAACTAGTAAAATTATTAAAATAATTAGAGCAATAGTCATAACTGGAAAAAAAAATTGTCCTACCTATTTGTTCTACTACATGTGCCAGTCAATTTTATTAATAGATGTCAATTATTATTTGTCGTACTTTTTTTTTAATTAAGAAGTATGTTTAAAACTAATAATATGGATCAATAATATTATATAATGGTACAAAAAAGTACGAAAATGATTTTTAAAATTTGGTAAGATAAATTACATCAATCCATCTCAAGAGAGTCTAAATACAATCTACCCCTAAAGCCCCGATGAGAATCGAACTCACAACATGTGGGTGGAAGATGAAATGGGCTACCACCCTTCCACTCCGTATTCTCAAGTACGAAAAGGATTTGGATACCTCATAACATACGTATTATTACGAGCATTTTTCTTTTTCATTTGTTCTAATATAATTTGAACAAGTTAATTTTGATAACATTCTCTCTATACTTTCTCCCACCACTAATATATGTATGGGTCTTAATATTAACAATAAAAGTTATTCTTCCTATATATTTCCTTTTGATGTTCCTAGTATGACATTTTTTTGTACCTAAAAATATTCCAACTAGACACATTATCTTAAAAAAGAAATCGAGAGAGTCACTATTTCCTCAAATTGCATTAGTTTAGACATTCATGACAATTTTACACTCAATCGATACTATTAATGTTTAGTTATTACTTAATGTTTCTACTTTTAACTTTTTGTTGTCATCCTTTAAAGCCACGTATATCAATATCTATGTTTATCATTCTCACATCTCGACTATGCCTCACTCTCTTTGCTTGATGAAATAAAATTGAACTACTCCATAGATATTTTAATTTTATACCAATGTAATAAAAAGAGTAAGAGTATACCTATACTTCTATCATGTCACTAAAAGATTAGTTTCCAAAGATGGGAAATGATTTTTGAATACTGATAAAGCTTATATGATAGGGGAAAAGGAACGCAGAAGAGCCTCTATTTTCGAGAAGATTTAGGGAAGCTGAGGAGAAGAGAATGTTAGAGACACAGAGAGGAAACAGAATGTTCTTTTTCAATTTTTTTGAGCTGGCGTTCTTGAACTATAAAATAATCACCTCAAAAAAGTAATGATTTTTCATCACAATGTAATAAGAATTTACAATTTTTATTCATACATAATTGAGAATATTAATGGTTAAAGTGAGACCGTGAAAAAGTAAAGATGAATGAAATACTTGAAGTTTTTCTAAAAGTATTTACATATATGCAATTAAAATTGACACAACGTAGGTTCAAAAAGATAAGTCTAAATCAAATCAAATCAAATGTGTTTTGAATCTATGTTTAATAATATTATTATTAGCATATGTTCTTTTATTTAGATTTTGTAGTAGTACCTTGAATAATACTCCAATTAAAATAATAAAAATAAATATTATTATTATTATTATTATTATTATTATTATTATTATTATTATTATTATTATTATTATTATTTACATTTACCGTACTAAGATAAAACCCTAATGTTAATAATTAAGAACACTAACAATAACTTTTATTTTTATTAATATTATAATATCTAAGTAGAAGTACTGAATTATAATTAAAGTAGGGATATCACTATTATTGCATTGAGTTAAGATTCCAAAGATGGGAAATGATAATTGAATTCTGATAAAGCTTATTGATAAGGAAAAAAGGAAGGGGAAAAAGGACACTATTGTAGACAAAATGTTACACAATTGCCCCTTAGCTTCTTCACATACACTACAGCTCGTATGTTTCATTGCAATCTACTATGCCTTTTTCTTTTTTGGGACGAGACGATATACTATGTATACTATCCTCTATTCAAAAGTTCGCCTCTACCTATGCAATTCCTGCATGGCTTTTAACAAGCCAGTGTTTTGTGTCCCGTGATGGCACGTGACCAAGTATGATGCTCACAAGTTACCAAATGTATAATCCTCTTGATCATAGTGTAAAATTAGTTGAGCTACTCATGAAGTAAATCATAATTAATTTATACTGTATAAATAAGGAAAATTCTATACTATTACTGAAGAATAATTAAACTTTTAATTTTATTGATAACTCCGAAATTCCATGTTTTTCCATACTTCAATTTTTGGTCAAGTTAATTACCAAATGTATAATCCTCTTGATCATAGTGTAAAATTAGTTGAGCTACTCATGAAGCAAATCATAATTAATTTATCTTTCGTATAAATAAGGAAAATTCTATACTATTCTTGAAGAATAATTAAACTTTTAATTTTATTGATAACTTTGAAATTCCATGTTTTTCCATACTTCAATTTTTGGTCTTATACTTAATTCTTAGAGCACTATTTAGGATGCATTTCAATTAGGATTATGTACAAATTTTACGTACACTCGGGGAGCACCTAGAACTAGGTGCTCCCAAAGTACATTATTTTCTTTGCAAGATTGGATACGTCCAATTATGGAAATTGCATTCCCTTCCAGTTTGGGTATGAAACTTCCCGAACTTATTGCACAAGAGGAATAATTTAGAAGGGGAACTGGTTCAAAGTGACGGAACATAAATCTTTTGATTTTTCTCCAATTGCGACCCTTTAAAGTCTCATTTGTGTTAATTGTATCTCTTTCATTTAAATCTCTTCAATTGCAGCCTTAAAAAACCCAACCACTTTTAAGCTGCAGACCAAATCAATTTTCAGGCCAATTGGCCTGAATATGACATCACTATTTGACCCAATTAAGTTACCAACGGTAATTTTTGTCTCTCTCCTCTATTTATGTTTAGTTCCCTCGTTTTTTTTGTTCTGCTTCTTCTCTCAACCCCTCACTCATCTTTCATTGTTTTTCTCTCTCCTCCCCTTCAATTCATTCCCCTTAATTTGATTTTGAGAGTTGTGCATCATGAAACAAGGTTAGTTGTACTAAAATTTTTGTTATTTCTTTGAATTTTATTGTTTGGGGATTTTTAGGGTTTTTAATTTCAAATTTTTTGGGTCCAAAAATTAGGGCTTGTTGATTGACAAAAATTGGGGCTTTTGATTCCAAAACTTAATTAAGTGAAATTGTCATCATAATTAAATTGGTAATTATGTTGTAGAAATTATGTTTAAGAAGGCTAGAGGTTCCAGTCAAGATGGTAAGAGGTGCAATTGTGGGTTTTACATTTCAAAGCCAAGAGTTTGGACTAAGAACAATCCAGGGAGAAGGTGTTATGCATGCCCAAACTATGATGCTGACACTAACACACAAGGGGATGCAACTATTTTAGGTGGATTGATGAGGAAGACCCAACAGATTGGCAGAGAGATGTAATATTAGGGCTAATGGCAGAGAAGAGACAACTAAGTAATTAAGTTGAGATGCTTAAGCGGAACCTGAAGGAATCAGTTGCATTTGGAAGAAAAAGGAAAAAGTGCAACTTACTTGTGGCATATCATGGGTGCGGATTTCGAAGTTGAAGATGCTTGTGTGGAGCTTCCCCTATTTTTTCAGCCATTGCCAAATAAGCTTCCAACTGCCAGCACAGAGAGGAGATAGGAGATAGGAGAGAGGAGATTAGTGGAGAGAAAATGGAGGTCATGGAGGGAGAAAATGGAGGTCAGAGGAGAGAGAGAGAGAGAGGACACAAGGGTTAAGTGGAAGAATGTCATAAATTTTAACTAAGATAAAGACAAAAATTACCGTTGGTAACTTAACTAGGGTCAAATAGTGACGTCATATTCAGGCCAATTTGGTGAAAATGGATTTGGGCTGCAACTTAAAATGGTTGGGGTTTTTAAGCCTGCAATTGAAGAGATTTAAATAAAAGGGCTGCAATTAACAAAGTCAAAACTTTAAAGGGATGCAATTGGCGAAAAATCCTAAATCTTTATCGCAACTCTTTGGTCAATTTGGATGCACAGAAACGAGGTCATCTTCAAACATTGATCCCAACCCAACAAGAGTTATGAACATTTTCCAGGATTGCAAGAATAGGAATGCAAGAGCTTATGAACTTTTAAAAATAGATGAGAGCTCCAAATTAGCCTCCATTAATTTTCATAGAGAAGCAGACACAACTTGGAAATAGGGTCATTGAATTCAAGATCCCTGACTAGAGATGGCCAACAGTGCGGGCCAATCCAGCCCAGCCCGCCTCTTGGGTCGTGTGGGCTGAGCCCATGAAAAGCCCGGTCCAGCCCAGCTCGAACCGTGAAATTGGTGGGTGGGCCGTGGGCCAGATTTTTTGAGCCCAACCCACGAAAGCCCGCTACTAAAACCGCCCAGCCCGGTCCACGAAATCGGTCCAGCCCAACCCAAGTAATTATTCAACCAAATTGTGTATATTTTAATCAAATTGTATATATTTTAATCAAATTTCATATATTATAATTCAATCAAATTCAAAAATAATGAAATTATTCATTAATATTAATAATTGTATATATTTTAATTAATTTTAAAGGTTTTATGTAACAATAATAAATGATTCTAATGATTAAATAATTCTGAAAAAAAAAATTCTCATGTCGGCCCGCCAGCCCAGTAGGCCCACGAACCGCCAAAACCGTTGTTCGAACCGTGAAAACCGGTAACAAACCGGTGTGGGCCAAGATTTTCAGCCCGTGGACCAGCCCGCCCAAACCGTGAATTTCACGGTCCGGTCCTGGGCCGTGAAATCTCAGCCCGGCCCACTAGGGCCCGCGGACCAGCCCGCACCAGTGGCCATCTCTATCCCTGACTTGTATCCAAGTGGACGGGTCATGGAAATATTTTTCAAAGAGGAATGGAGGCGTGGAGCGCAGCAACGACACGGGTCAACGAAGCGAATAATATTAATTGTAGTTCATCCAGAATATTCACTACTTTAGTTCAGACATAAGCTTATGCCATTCTATAGGGCATCAAATAAAACATTAACTTCACCAAGGCCTTAGCAATCAAATCAGATTGCAAAGAAGTTATTGATGATCTCCGCAACATAAATGAAGCAAACAAAGAAATCAAACCAATTATCTTAGGGCCCGTTCGGTATCACTGCCAGTTTTCAGTTTTTGGTTTTTATGATTTTAGAACTATATGATATGAGTTGTATAATAAGGTTAAAATTAGTCATATTGATAGTAAACATGCTAATTTTGAAAACTGACAACAGAAAAATAGAAACTACTTTTTCTGGTTTCCATATATTTGTTTTTGGTTTTCAAAAAAACTTAAAACGATAACGAACGGGCCCTTAGAGATTAAACTTTTAGCAGCTCAATTGGACTTTATAAGTTGTGTTAAGGATCATAGGCCAGAGGTTTCAAAAGCTAACTTCCTTGCTAATAGAGCAAAGAAAGAGTAGTTCCTCCGTCTTCTTTTTTATGGTGTTTCCCATATAAAAGAAGTACATTATTTTACACATTTATCACATATTTTGCTCACATAAGCAAAATGTAAAATGTGCAAATAATTGAGAGAGAGCCCATAATCCTAGGTCACCGAGAGCACATGAAAGCTTTAAGGATTATGAGTATATATTTTTGCATAGTTAATTCCAATCTACTACTCCTTTTGATTGTAGTTTCTTTAAAGATCTAATTCTAGCAAAAGTTGATGATATGACTGAGTACTATTAGACAAATTTGGACATTTGAGGTTGGAGCTTTTGGAGTTCTTAAGAATGAATCATGAGGTCTTGAGCGTGTAGAGGATCGTGCACAAAAGAATGCGCATATTTTGGAGGATACTTCATACCACATAGACAAGCGCATAACTGTGTGTCTGAGGATGCTGATACAATTTGATCATTGGGCATAAGTACTACCTCCAAAGCTTTACTAACTAAACTAACACATGTGAATATGTATTAGAGATACTTTTGCTAACATTCTCTCACACAAGATTTAAAATTTTCAATATTATATAGTCGACAAAGATATGTAATTGAAATTAAATTAGATAAAAAAATAATTTCTCTAGTCACAATCAATTTAACTACCTAGCTTAGTCAAGTGAGTTTGAATCCTTGACTCTTTATCTATAATAGAAAGGAACTCGATGATGGACCCTAAGATTCAATGACTAAAAAGAAAAGATACACTTGCAAGTTAAGTGGCTTAAGAGTTTGCTTCCTCATGGAGGATTATATTGGATAAGAAAGAAAAATTAAAGATACAAACTTAAGGCTAGACAAGATGAATATTCAGAGAATGAAAATTTCTCTAGAAAACTAAATCTGACCCTACTCTTTATATATTCTTATCTCAATATATATAACTAAAGATGGGTCACATCTCTTTTGATATTGTGGTGCTCCCCAATTTGAATATTCCTCTTTTTGTACTTCAAGCTAATGTATATGTCCCATACAATTCAAAAGGGTTCCTAGACAACCCTAATATCACTCATTAGCCGAAAAACAAAAGAGCAAAAACCTTAGTGACCGGTGGGTCCTACTTGTCACTTTGCTTCATAACCTTACTCTTTAACTCATATGAAAGACATGGAAATGGTAAATCATGCATATTGTTCGGATAGCTTGAATTTGGGGTCTCGCGAATTATATCCATTAGCCTTCAATATCTCACTTTAGTCTATAATGTTCTTCTCTTGCTTGTGTACTTAGTTAATGTATTATTAGTGAATCACATTAAATATTTGTATCGATTGTTCTTTTCTCTTTGTGTTCTTTACTTTTGCTATAACACATATTGTGATAAATCTAGGGACCAAGCTATAACATCATCGTAATTGGTCAAGTCCTTTAATGTTTTCAAGTTTCATTACATATATCTACCTTTTGATGGAAATTAAAACTAGGAAACTCGCTATTATAGATTGAAGTGAATGTAAATAAGTTGGAGTGCAATTTCAAAAGGTACAAAGACATACATACTCCCTCCGGCTCCGTTACTTTTTAATCTATCACACTTTCCTTTTTAGTTCGTTTCTTTTTAATCTAAAAATTGTTACTTTTTTTATTTTTGGTAGCATGTCTCGTCTACTTTTTTCTCTTTTTCCACCCATATCATCCCCTTTTTAATATTTTAACCCACTTTTTAGTTTCTCTCTCTCACTTTTCAATTTTTCTCTCCACCTTTTTAGTTTCTCTCATACTTTTGGACTTTCGCCTTGGTTCTCTCCAAAGTAAAGTGAGTAAATTAAAAAGAAACGGGAGAAGAGTATCATATAGTACTCCATATGATTAAAGTACTACATTTGTTCCTTATTGTTATTTTTATTTACTTTTTCCACAGTTTTCAATATATATATTTGAGCAACAATATCTTGAGATATACTTCATAAAAAATTGCAAAAATTTGATAATTTTAAATTATACGTCGAGACGAATCTAACAAGACCTACATGATGACTATATTTAGCTGCATATATATCGACCAAAACTAAAGGTAAAAGTTTCTCTCTTCCCATGGAATATTCTAAGTAAGAACATCAAATAGGTTTAAAGGGAGTAGAATAAAGTGAATCCATGAGTTTGTTCAGCACGATATAAGTACATAATTAAACTAAAAAAATCGTTGGTGAACCCTTGTCCTTGTGACTCTTCTATTATTTGTATTTTTAAATATTTCAAATCTTTAGCTCTTTCTCTAGATTTCGTAACTTGTATTAAGGTTATTAGAGTAGAAGTCTCTCATGCTCATTTACTAGCACTCCATGCTAGGAAAGACTTGAGAAACTAATTATAACCACTTGTGTTTTCGGCCGTCAAAAAAAGAAAAGAAAAAATATACGTTGTCTATCCAGTAATTTAAATTGTCCATTTAAGTTAATCAAAATATAGAACTAGAAGATCAATTCCTGCAAATATCGTCACAATAATCACCCTTAGCAATCTCTTAACTACTCTTAGAAAATAATTACCCCATTGTAGCTACCTTCCCCGCAGCCAGGGCAACCTTGTTCCAACACTTCTCTGATTTTACCAATGTGGTCTTGCTACAAAAGATCTTCCCCTCATTATTACAATTTCCCTCCTTCACGAATGTCACCGTTCTTCGTGACAATTTCCTCACAAGCATCTAATTGGAGCTTCCTTGATGACATGCAAGTTCTTATCATTCTTACAAGCACTCGTTGATCACCATGCTTCAATGAGTTACCTTCAAGTTTTAGTAGTAATGTGTCTCCTTCTCCCTTGGATGATCCCTCAAATTGGCATTAATTTCGACACCTTGACTTGTTTGAGAACTATAGCCTTGTTAAGAATGGACCTCGGTCTACATCAAGTCAGGCACAGGCCCATTTCTCCCAGCAGCAGATCCTAGGATATACCTAGTATTATTGTATCTCAGATTCACTGATTTTGTGTCGGTCTTGTCCTTTTCAGTTTTTGTTTTCTTGTGTAATTATGATTGCAGCAGTGTAGTAGTGGCATTAGTGGACTGGCATTTGATAGTCGTTATTCCCACTCTCAGGGTAGAAAGAAGGTGAGTTAGTGCTCCATATATATAGTGCCGAATCGGTGTAATGGATTATTACAAACACGATATTAATGAGAGAAAGGTCGCTAGTTTGATGAACATAAAAGCTAATATTATGTTTGTCTTCATGGTATCGTAGCTACGGTTCATAAACAATAAAATTAAACACCAAGCCTACAACATTCTCTCTAAAAATCTCTCTTAAAGTTTCAATTTTTCGGAAAAAAATAGCCGAAAGAAGAAAATGACAACCATAGAGGCTACTAGTCCATCCGTCATATGGAAATAATTTCATGATAGTGGAAAATCTCCAAGGTTCATCAAATTACGAGAACCTCGGAAAGATCAATGGAGATAGCCTTAGCCTCAAAAAGGAAGCTAGGATTTGTTACGGGATCAGTGAAGAAGGAAGAAAGTAATGTTGTAAAAGCTGAAGCATGGGAAACATGTAATAGCATGATTATTTCTTGGATATTTGGTTTTTGTGTCCGAATTAATCAAGAAATCTATTCTGTTTGTGAGTAATGCACAACGGATATGGAGAATCTTGGAGCAGAGATTTGCTCTTACAAATGGCCCAAGAAAATACAAACTCAACAAGGAGTTGTATGAAGAGAAACAACAAGGAAAAAAGGTGAGTGATTATTACACTATCATGAGATCACTATGGGAAGAACTGGAATCCCTAGAAACCTTGCCTCCTATTACAATTGTAACCATTGAAATCTCACTACAAGAAAATGCTAAAACAACGACCCTTCAAACAAGTAGGTAAAATTATTTCAACGACGGTTTTCTAAACGGCCGAATGGTTAAAAAACCGTCGTTGAAATCAACACCGACGTCCGTGATTCCTAAATCAGCGACCATCGTTTCAACGACTCGGTCAACCGTCGTTGACTTTATCCGACGGCTTTGGCTAAATCAACGACGGCTTTTAAGCGGTCGTTGATATCGCCTTTCTTGTAGTGAGATCTCAAAGCTTCATTGAAGCCATAAGCAAGCAAAAAGAAGAACACTAAACTATTTCAGTTCCTCAATGGACTTGGATGAAACTTACACCACTGAGGGAGCCGGATTCTCATGATGTCTCCCCTACCATCTGTGGAAACAGCTTGTAGTTATCTTGAGCAAGAAGAATCTCAGAGGGAGATACTTGGTCAAGTGAAAGAAGAACCTGAAACCTTATCTATGTATAGCAAAGGGACGAGGGAGACATACCGGTTCACAAACACAGGTGCAGTGCACTGTGTGCAGTAAAATTAAAGTGGATATACATGTGAAAATTGCTGGTTTGTGAACGGGTTTCCTAACAGTCATCCAAAAAACAAGAACACTGGAGGAAACCAGTATAAGGGAAAGATGAACAAAAGCAACTATCAGCAGAGGTGGAACAAAGGAAATAACAGCAATGTGAAGATTGCTGCAAATGCTCAAGGAATGCAATACAGGATGCTGTGTCGAATTCTAGCAGTGCTACGACCATCTCATCACATTAACTTGAGCAACTTCTGAGACTTCTTCCTGCTACACCCTCTAAAGGAGGAGAAACTGATGAAGAAATGGATGTGTCATACTCAGGTATGGTGTATTGCCACTATGCTGATAGTATTAAGAGCACTGAGTTGATTTTCAATTCTGGTGCATCAAATCATATGACAGGTTCATATGAATATTTAAATTATGCTATAATGTGTAAGAGTAGATCATTGATTAACTTACCAGCTAGTGAAACATCTCAAATTTCTCGCTATGGTAATGTTGATCTCAGCTAAAGTTGAAAAATGTGTTATACATTCCTGCTTTTAAACACAACATGTTGTCTATAAACAAGTTATGTGAACATGGTAGATGTAAAGCTGTATTCTACAAGGAATATTGCATAATTCAGGATGTTGTGACAAGCTAAGTAAGGTGATAGGTGTTGAGAAAGGAGAACTGGATTGTATTAGGCCCTGTTCTTTTGAACTTATTTTGGCCGAACCGAAATTAAGCCGAAGGCGAACGAAATTAAATTAACGAACCGAAATTAGCCGAACCGAACCGAAATTAAATTAATCGAATCGAAATTAACCGAACTAAATCGAAATTAACCCAATCGAATCGAAATGAGAGAAATTGAACTGAATTGTATATTTAATTTTCTAAAATAATAATAATCGATACTAATCAATAAGTATTAACATAATATTATCAATACTTATTATTATTATTATTATTATTATTATTATTATTATAATAATAAATAAATAAATAATTATAATAATAAATAATAAATAAATAAATAATTATAATAATAATAGAAAATAATAATAATAATAATAAATAATAAAAATAAATAATAAATAATAAATAATAATAATAATAATAAATAAATAAAAATAATAATAATAATAATAATAATAATACTAATAATAATAATAATACTAATACTAATAATAATAATAATAATAATAATAATAATAATAATAATAATAATAATAATAATAATAATAATAATAATAATAAAAATTAAAAAAATAAATTAATAATTAATAAAAAAAATAAAAAAATAATAAATAATAATTATAATAATAATAAATAATAATAATGATAAATAAATAAATAATAAATAATAATAATAATAATAATAAATAATAATGATAAATAAATAAATAAATAATAAATAATAATAATAAGAATAATAATAATAATAATAATAATAATAATAAATAATTATTATTATTATAATATTAATAATAATAACAATATTAATAGTAATATTGAAAACAAAAAATAATAATTAAAACATTAGATAAGATTGAACTGAAACGAACTGAACTGAAATTAATTGAAATTAACTAAACTGAAATTAAATTAACTGAACTGAAATTAAATTAACTGACCTGAAATTATCTCGAATCGAATCGAAATTAACTGAATTGAATTGAAATTAAATTAACTGACCTGAAATTATCTGAACTGAACTGAAATTAACTAAACTGAACTGAAATTTACTGAAAATAAGTCCAAAAGAACAGGGCCTTATTTGATAAATGAACCTCTGGAAGAGACTTTGAAAAGTTTGAAAAACTTAGCTCTCAAGATTGTGAGCAATCAAAAGAAAAATCATAGCATGAAGCAAGATATGACTGTGAGTGCTTGTAGATATGTACCAAGTGTGGTGAGAAATGTGCAAAAATTGAGTATAGAGATATTATGGCATCATAGATTAGGACATTCTCCTATGAAAAAGATTGCTACAATTACTGAACTTGGTTTAAAAACTCAGTGTAAAGATGAATGTTTAGCATGTCCATTGGCAAAATTCACCAAGTCAGCTTTTCACTAGTAGAATTTTTGCTTATTTGCGGTGGAATTCTTTGCGGTTTTACCCATACGCAAAGAATAAATCACTTCAAAAGAAAAGATAAAATAGAAAATACACCTATTGTTGTGGTTCCCAACCAAAACCGCAGCAATAGATGTCAACGGGAAAAATTTCAAATTTGTTTGACTGTTTGACCAGTTCTATTGCTGCGGTTTTCAGCCGAAACCGCAGCAATAGATTAAAATATTATTTTTTTTAATAATATTTGAACCTATTGTTGCGGTTTCTAAAAAGAACCGCAGCAATAGACTATGATTTAATAAAACACGCGTGGAAGTTAGGGTTCTTGCTTCCCCACTTTTTACTTCTCTCATCTCGTCGTTTTCTCTCATCCTCTCATCTCTCCTCTCAACCTCTCATCTCTCCTCTCATCTCTCATCTCGCCGGCGAGCGTCGCTCAACAGAAACTCCTCGTACATCTCTCATCCTCTCATCCTCTCATCTTCAATCTCGTCGCTCAACCTAAAATCAGTGGCGTCCGAAGTCGTCCTCGCCGCTCCTTTCTCTCACCTCCTCGAGATTTCTTCTTCATCGACCGTTCAAAAAACCTCGTCAGGGAATAATTGGCTGGCGATTTTAGCGATTTCGGCTCCCGAAGTTGATCCTGCTGATCAGAATTGGGACGATTTAGTGCCGTTTGGTCGATTCTTTGAGAATTGTTTTTATTGTAAGAAGACGATTAGTGATGACGAGGAAGTTTTCATGTACAGGTTGAGATCTTTCTATATGATTTTTTTTTCTTTTTGAATATTCGTTTCAGATTTTTTGAAATTTGGTGATACTTCATTAGCTTGTTCTTGATTTGTGATTAATTTGATGATTATGCATGAATGTATGTCCGCTTGTTCTTATGCTTCGTTTGATTGGAATGTTTGAAATAAATTAAGTGAAGGAAATTATTGAATATTTGAAAATTGATGGCTATGTGTTGAACTCCTATTATCCTTCCTCTCATTGTTTGCCGGCGGTGGTCCATGCTCATGTTTGTAGATCTGTTTTTTTTTCCTTTTTTTGGGGGTGAAGGTAGATCTGGTTTTTTTAATTCATGTGAGCTATTTTCTTTTTTTTCCTAGGAAGTTTCTATTAATTTTTAATTCAATTCTCATTTGTTTTTTTAGGTTAGTGTTATAGTCATTTGTTTTATTGAAGAACTGATTTTTTGTATCTGTTATTTCAACAGAATATGTTAATTGTAAAATTTAGTTATAAGCTATGTAAGAATATCGTTCTATATAATATATGAATGTAATGCTGTAAGTTTTTGTTTTAGTTAAGTGTTTTTTTTGGCACTCTCTCTCATTGTATATGAATATCGAAGATCTAAATTTTTAAAAAAAAAAATTTTGGAGTTGTACCTATTGCTGCGGTTTTTACCCAAAACCGCAGCAATAGGCTTTAATTTATTTATTAAAAAAAAATACCTGTTGCTGCGGTTTTGGGTACGAACCGCAGCAATAGGTAATTACCTATTGTTGCGCCCTTAATTGCTGCGCGGCCAAAACCGCAGCAATAGGCCACTTAATGACCGCCGTAATTTAATGTTTTTCCACTAGTGTTTGACAGGAGTGAATCTAAAGCAACTGAGTTATTTGAGCTTGTTCATTTGGACACCTGGGGTCCATACAAGGTGAGCTACAAAGGAAAGTTTAAGTACTTTCTAACCCTTGTTGATGACTGCTCAAGAGTCACTTGGATGCACTTGCTTGAACTAAAATCTGATGCATATGAAGTTGTAGTGAAGTTTGTGAAAATGGCACGAACTCAATATGGGAAGAAGATTAAGATCATAAGATCTGATAGTGCTCTGGAGTTTGTTGATGGAAAATGCAAGCCATTTTTTGAGAAATTGGGAGTAGTCCATCAAACTTCATGTAGTGATAGGCCTCAGCAGAATGGGAGGGCTGAGAGAAGACACAGAAACATACTTGAGATGGCTAAAG
Organism: Beta corolliflora; assembly: GCA_947648045.1. Classification (NCBI taxonomy): domain Eukaryota; kingdom Viridiplantae; phylum Streptophyta; class Magnoliopsida; order Caryophyllales; family Amaranthaceae; genus Beta; species Beta corolliflora. Next base: position 393,796 of record CANSZD010002309.1, read on the forward strand.
CTCTTAGATTTCATGTTGGCTTACCACTTTAGTTCTGGGGGACTGTGTGCTCACAGCAACACACATCACTAACAGAATATCTAGTGTTGCTCATGAAGGAAAGAGTCCATATAAGGTGCTCTATGGCAGGACTCCTGATTACAAACATCTCAAGTCATTTGGATGTTTAGCTTTTGCTTGTAATCTAGATAGAAAGAAAGATAAATTCAAGGCAAAGGGAGTTCCATGCATTTTTATTGGGTATCCCAAAGATTCAAAAGGGGTACAAACTACACAATCTCCTCACTGGTGTGTCATTTGTATCCTGGGATGTGAGATTCTATGAATTTATCTACCCCTATCACATATTTCACTCTACTGATCATGTTGCACCTGAAAGAAATGAAACTCAATTGACTCTTGTTCCATCAATTTGGGATGATGAAGGTGTCACTAATGAAGCAGTAGAGACAAATGAAGAAGTTGCAGGTGAAATTCAAAGAGAAGCTTCACCTGTTCCTCTGAGAAGATCTCAAAGAGAACACAAGCTTCCATCTTGGCACTCTGACTATCATGTTAGTGCAAACTGTGTGCAGAAGATTAGTCAAGCTAATGTTTCCTCTCAATATACTTGCATGATGAGTGCTGTTATGAAAACATAAAATCCTAGACATTTCAAAGAAGCTGCTCAACATAGGCAGTGGCTTCAGGCCATGAATAAGGCATTGGATGCTCTTGAAAGCAACAATACTTGGGAGATTACTGAACTTCCAGCTGGCAAGAAAGCTATAGGCTGTAAGTGGTTGTATACCATAAATTTTGATCCTCAAAGGCAAATCACTAGGTATAAGTCAAGGCTGGCGATTCTAGACAACAAGCAGCTATATGAAATTGGTTATGAGGAGACATTTGCTCCTGTAGCCAAGCTTACTACTGTTAGATCTCTTTTGGTTGTTGCTGCTATTTAGGTTTGGCATACACATCAGATGGATGTGAAAAATGCCTTTCTCCATGGAGAATTAGAAGAAACAGTGTACATGAAATTCCCTCCAGGCTATGAAGGAGTTGGTTTCAGGTTTCCTCTCACACCTAAAGCTCATGCAAACACAGAACAATCTCATTCCATGGTGTGTAAACTCACCAAGTCCTTGTATGGACTTAAGCAAGCTCCAAAGCAATGGTTTGCCAAACTAAGCTCTGTGTTGAAAATCAATGGATTTAATCAATCCAAATCTGATTATTCTTTGTTTACAAGAGAAGAAGAGGGTAATTTTGTAGCTATATTGGCCTATGTTGATGATTTAATACTCACATGCAACAGTATGGCTAAAATCACTCAAGCTAAGGAATTCCTGAGTCAAGAATTCAAGATGAAAGATCTAGGGGGACTAAGATATTTCTTAGGTATTGAGGTGGATAAAAGCTCTGAAGGTATATTCCTCTCTCAAAGGAAATATGTCACTGATATTCTTCATCAATATGCTATGGATAACTGCAAACCTCTGAAGCTCCCCATGGACACTCTTGTAAAGCTGTTGGCTAATCTAGGGGACCCTCTTCCTCATGCATAAATCTATCAGAGACTGGTTGGTAAGCTTTATCTTACCATCACCAGGCCAGATATTGCTTATACAATCCATGTCTTAAGCCAATTTATGCAAGCTTCCACAACTGTTCATTTTCAAGCAACAAAAAGAGTATTAAGATATCTGGCTGGTACCAAGGATCAAGGGATTCTTTTAACTTCCATGTCTACAACACATCTCCAAGCTTAATGTGATAGTGACTGGGCAGGAAGTCCTAACACTAGAAGATCTACCTCAGGGTTTTGTATCTTAGTAGGCCAGTCACCTATTGCTTGGAAGTCTAAAAAACAATATGTGTTAGCCATATCCACCGCTGAAGCTGAGTATAGGTCACTTACTATGACCATATGTGAAGTCTTATGGGTCAAACAACTCTTAAAAGAGTTGGGACTTAAGTACCTTGGTTCTACACCCATTTTTTATGATAATCAAGTTGCCTTGGCCATTGCATCTAACCCTGTGCACCATCAGAAGACCAAGCATGTTGGTATTGACTTTCACTTCATTAGGGAGAAGACTCTGAAAGGTCAAGTAACTCCTACCTATGTTCCTACTTCACAGCAGCTAGCTGATGCATTGACAAAGGTCTTGTCTACAGAGCAGCAGTCATTTCTTTTGAGCAAGCTTGGAGTTCATTCCTCTCCTCCAGGCTTGAGGGGGAGTGTTAAGAATGGACCTCAGTCCACATCAAGCCAGGCCCAAGTCCATTTCTCCCAGCAGCAGATCCTAGGATATACCTAGTATTATTGTATATCTGATTCACTGATTTTGTGTCGGCCTTGTCCTTTTCTGTTTTTGTTTGCTTGTGTAATTATGATTGCAGCAGTGTAGTGGTGGCATTAGTGGACTGGTATTTGATAGCCATCATTCCCAGCTCTCTAGGGTAGAAAGAAGGTGAGCTAGTGCTCCATATATATAGTGCCAGAATCAGTGTAATAGATTATTACAAACACAATATTAATGAGAGAAAGGTTGCTGGTTTGATGAACATAGAAAGATAATAGTATGTTTGTCTTCAAACCTAGTCGAGGAAAAAACACACAAAGACTACACCAAAATATAATGTTATCATAGTCTGAGATGAGAGTAAATATACAAATTGAATCTAGATGTATAAAACTAAGAGCTTCAAAATCTTAATGGAAAACAACCTCTACAAGTGAGTATAAAAGTCAATTATGACAAAAACTGGCATGTAACATTAGAAACTAGCTTCAATTATTTGATTCACATAATTTCCGTTTTATCATTATATAATTTTCATGAACTTGCAACAACTCTAATTACTTAAACTCGTGAATATTCTTCTTAACTTAATAACCAACTAGCTCATCCATCATCACCGGTCTTAGAAACTTAGTATCAACTCGATCATCATTATTCATTGTAACTTTAATAATCTTAACATTCAATTAAACAATACAACAAATTTGGAACAGCTTAGGAAACCAACTCAATTTCGATTACTTAACTAGTTCTTCATAAATACAGCTTTCTCCATATTTATGTATAAATGGATCTACTCTTTCGTCATTGTCAAAATAGCATTTCTTCCCGATTGTTGACATTTCGACTTAGGAAATATAAATTTGTTCTAATATGGCCTTGTATTATGATAATAATGACAGGTTACGTCGCTTAAAATTTATTTCACCGTGAGTTAATCATAACAAAAATCAATAGGTATAAAACCAGTTAAAAATTATACCTAATGATCAATTTACCTTTCTAAAAACTTGTACTCATGATATTTAAACTTGAACAATGGATAACCAATGACACTCTCACTTAAGCACGTATGCATGTATGATGGCTCCAAGTTAAGCTATGCCCCAGCTAAATGATGTCTCCTAGCTCTATTATGACCTTTGTAGAATCTTGTTAGATCTGCACAACTATATCAAGGAAAAACCTTTATATCCAATTTGTATATTCAATTGTAAAAAGTGTTTAAGAAACCTAGATATTTGTTGTAATTGTGTCTTAGTTGCGTTCATGTTCAGAGTGCATCCAAATGCAACACCAAACAAGTGGCATGTATGTCCTTTCTAGGCTCATTCTTTTGCCCTAGAACTTGCAATTACTTGTGTTTAATACACCCCCCACAAAAAGTAGTAAAAACTCAACTTATATTATTGTTATTGTATAATTAATATGGTAAAGAGAATGACCATGTAAGACCAAAATTTGTCGCTTGTCAATCCAGTATAACTTTGCAAGCTATAGTAGAGGAAAAGATAAGGAAAATTCTCATCACCCCCAATTAACAAAGTTGATATATAGAAATCAAACCTAAACTCCTAACAAGTTCTAGTAACTACACCAAATAACACTAGTATTTATTTTTATGTGACTTGAATTTTTTTTCAAAAGGTAAGGAGAATTCTCTTGGAAGAAGAGGGAACCGGGGATCTACTTTGTAAGGGGTGAGAATCGAACCCCTATCGGATGGGTGAAAGGAGAAAGATTACAATCACTAAGCCAACCTTAATCCTCAAACATATTGAGTCACTTGACCTACCTCAATGGAAGACAAGGACCTCATCAGTTTGTACATGGTGTAACGTATACGAAGTTGGCACATACCGCCACACATACGGCCTGGCTAATGTACTAGCTTCACTTCTTTCGGAGTCGCTCGTGCATTGTCAGGTTCGGCGAACTAGACGAGGCTCAAATCAACGTGAAAGTTGCATGGCTACAATTTCTAGGAACGTCCACATAACAATGTATTGCATTATTACTCATGATTTTATTCCCCTCTTACAAACATACCGTAAATTTTATTAGGTAAGAGAGAGATGACAGTTCAAAATCAAAGGGAAAAGCTGGTAAAAATTTGGTAAAAGTTTTGATAAAGATAGTCGAGGCTGATGATGAGAGTTGAGAAGTCTTCGAGGTTTAATTTGACCATATATTTATACCCCCACCTCACCTCATTTATTTTCTCTTTTGCTTTTCTTTTTCCCACTGTCAATTTTCTTTTTCCATTTTCTTTCTTCCTCTTTCTCTTTCTTTAAAAAGGAAGAATCAGCCACCACTACTCTCTAGGAGATGAACATGAACCCATGAAAGGATAACCTTTTTTATTTTACAAGATTTATACCTTTTTTGTTTGCAATTAGTTTCTAACCCTTTATAATTAAAGATGTGATTTAGGTTTATGATGATAACTTTCATGATAGTTGTGTTATTTTCATCTATCCATTCTTCTTCCATTAAATTTAAGTTGGTGATACTTAGAAACTTTAATCATAATAGTTCTTAGCTCGAACATTCTTATATAATACTTAATTGGCAAAATTGGCTCAACACCCTTTGAACTATAGGTGCACCAACACCACCAACTATGACTAGTAGCCTAAACACCACCAACTATGGGGTGTGGTGCATTCCGTACCATAAATGAGGCCGGAAGCCTAAAATATTGCCGAAGACGGTGGGTTTTTATGGTACGGACTACACCCCACCCTGTAGTTGGTGGTACAGACTACACCCCACCCTGTAGTTGGTGGTGTTTAGGCTACTAGTCATAGTTGGTGGTGTTGGGTGCACCCGAGCTATAGTTCAGGGTGTTGAGGCCAATTTTGCCTACTTAATTCTTTCTAGTTGCAATGTCTTGACATTAGCTACTATCCATATACTCTATATGTCTCATATTAATCGATACAGTTTGACTGGTATAGAGTTTTAGGAGCTTTATTTGACTTCTTTATTTTATTGTTGGTAGTTTTTTTTTCATAAGTTTGTTGGTAGTTTTTTTAAAAATAGATTATTGTTGGTAGTTAGTAGCGGAATATTTTTATATTGTAATTAGCGGACTGTGCAACCTCAACTTTTTGAAGCAAGAGTGTGGAGTGATATTTCTTTATTATTCTTGGGTTTTTCCATGAAGAAAGTGCAATAATTAAATTTGTAGAATCATATCATTTTAGGAGTGTATAAATTAATGTGAATGGACAAAATGGAAGAGTATCAGTTAGAATTTAAGATGCGTGTATCTGAATGTATTTTTCGAAATATTAATTTTTTATAATTTTTACTAATTAATAATTTTATATTTTATAGTTAAAACTGTTAAAAGTGTATATTTGCAAACATATAAGTTAAGATATGGGGAAACTAGAAAAAACAATATATTATATTTATTAATTGCGAAAGGAATAGTAGAGTGTGGAGAATAAATTTACAAATTACCCACCAATTTCTTGGGCAAAGAAAATGAAAGACTGTACCAAACTGTGAAAAAGCAAATACTATAAAAAGCAAAGAAAGTGAGAAGGGGAAAGGGCTTTGTTTCGATGTTGGGAAATTAAATTCCCTCATGCATATCATGACAAATGCCATAAAATACACCTTTTTTTTATTCGGTTATTAACTGATCAAGTAGGCCAATTTCATGAAGTAGGGGTAAGAAGGGGATCCCAACCCATAGGAAACTTCCGTAGACCTGGAAAGTGGAGATTTATACTCAAAAGCAAATATCCACACACAAACATCTCAAATTTGGGGTTAATGAGAATCAAACTCCCGACAATAAGGTTGGGAGGTGGGAGTACCAACCATTGGGCTCCCACATGATTCTCAAATAAAATACACCCTTAACGTATACATTTCCCCCACTTTACCTCTCATTGTTACTGTACTTATGTATGCACAAATTCCTCCAATACTCTTTCTTCTTTATTTATAGTATGTAACAAATCAAATTTCTTTTTTTACCTCCCAATAAGCATAATTTGTATAGTACACTTTACTAACTTTCCGCTTTCTCTTTTAGTTTTTATTGAGAGAATCATGACACGTACTCGAAAATCAATGTTCATCAAGTAGCTTACTTTGCTTAAACTACGTTCTAAGAACTTTAATAAACGAAGCAATTGTGTCCAATTTTATGTTAAATTAATGACATAAAATGAATCCATGGTATGATGATCCAAGCTTGCATTACATATACCCACTAAATGGACTTTCCACATTTAATGGATCATTATAAATTAATTGTTAATGTTGAGTTGGATTCCACCTTAAATTAAATTCTACTAGTAGTGGGTAAATTACTCATTGGGTCAACCAAGTTTTATCCCGTACATAGTATTAATGATTAGCTAACGCATCAAATTTAATAATGTGACAACGAGTGAGGTAAAATTATGTGACAACACTAACTTCGACAAAGCAACGTACATACCATTATAGCAAAGCATGTTTTATGTTATCTCATGCATACATATAATCTTTTAACTATTTTCTATATATTTTTTTTATAAAGTGCAAGGAGGAAATTAGAAAATCCTTCTCTCAAGGTATTTTCCTAATTTATCAAAATATAGAAGATGGGAAAGACTATTTTCTATATATGTTGGACTCAAAAAAAATTGTTTTTTATATGGCACGTGTCACCCATGACTCCAAATAGGTCTACCTATAGCATATACATTCAGATGATACATGGGGTTCTCTAATACTTTTCCACACCGCCACACATTTTAATAATATATATAGATAGATAGAGATTTCACCCATCGCCCTTGCCATCAAAAATATTGAAAATATAAAGCTTTTTAGATGTGTGATATCATCATGATGTACGAATTGAGTCGTAAACTTAGTTTTTTTTTCTTACTAACATGCATATTGTCCCTATATAGTTTTGATGATGACAAACTAAACTGCTTCACTAAATGTTACTTCCTCTGTTTTTTTTAATTGCACCATTTTGTTTTTGGCACTATTCTTCAACCAACTTTATTAAGCTATCTCGCATCATTATATAAGAAAAAACATTATCAAGTGGGGTCTTGTTAGATTCGTCTCAATGCAAGGATTCCAAATATCAAATTTTATAATTTTTACTTATACGTAATTATATTAGAGATATTGACATTTAAAGAAGCGTCTCGGTGAACGTGAAAAATAAAATGCTGCAATTAAAAAAAAGGAGGAAGTCTATGGGTGCAAAAAAATTTATTAGTAAATTTGTGTCTTATGAAGACAATTATTAAGGATAAGATGCATACGAGATAATAGATTACCGTGCTTCGGGGAATATGCGAGAGTAATTGGAGAACGGGAGAGTGGGGAGTGCGAGTGAGAGAATAAGAAAGAGGGGAATGAGAGAGAGGTGAGTGCGAGAGTGAGAAAAAAAGGGAGAGTTGACGACGGCGTTCGTTCGACGGAGAAGTCGACAACGTTCGGAGTGAGGGGAGATTCACCGGAGAGACATAGAGTGAGATTGAGAATGTATGAGAGATTGAGAGATTAGGCTTGAGTAAGATAAACTTGAATAAATTAAAAGAGGGGAACTAGACCTGGTGAAATTTTCGTAATGCTGGAAACGATTTGCGTTGCTTAACAAGGCAAGCCCGACGCTAATCGTCGGATCCAAAAGCTTATTGCCCTCCTAATTTGCGTTGATGGGGATGCATAACCGACGTAAATGGTTCTCCTGTCATGTGCTCTAATAATTTGCGTCGAAGGTGCCCCTACAATCAACGCTCATTGCAAATAATTTGCGTCGGGTTCCGATTCTAACCGACGTAAATGATCTGCGCCTGAGTAACAGTAACTGCATCGGTTTTTTACTTTGTTCGATGCAAAATAACATTTTATCTACTAGTGGATATTAGAGATTTAATAAGAAGTCGAGGGAGAACAGTTATGATGCCTTAGGCAACAACTTTATAAAACTGTTGTCATAGTTATCATTAGCAACGCTTTTCTTAGGCAACGATTTTTTAACTTTTGCCAACAGGTTTTATTATATCTAAGGCGACGTGTAATAAGTTTTTGTAACAATTATTTAGGATTTCAAGCAACATTTTTACTATCTAGGCTAACATTTTTATTATCTATAGCAACACTATCAACAGTTTATGACAACGTTTATTGCTCTAATATTGCAACACTTTTGTAGTCTATGGCAACATTTCTTGATAAAGCTATTGCGATACTTTTACATGAGTCTATAGCAACGTTTCTTGCTACACTATTGCGACATTTTTATGTGAGTATAGCAACGTTTCTTGATACAACACACTTTAATGTGATCTCATAGCAACAGTTTCATACGCGTTTATTTAGTAGCTCATTAAAATGAATATATCATATCAAAATATCCAACTACTACAAAAAAGAAAACACTTATTTTAAATTAAGTTTTACTTAGTATTAAAATAAAATATCCATAACAATCATTCTAATAACAGAACCATTTTTACAATATAAATACATCAATTTAGAAAACTATTGAATCTCTGAAAAGAAATAGTAGTTCAAGCAATCTAGAACCTATCTAGTATTTAATTTATTTGTCCAAAATCAGTTCAAAAGCACTTCAATATATGCCCTTCTTGCCATCCTTTTATCTACCAATCTCCTTCTATCTACCATCCTGTAAACAGAAAAATAATAGTCAATATAATAGGAAAATTATTGCATGTAATTAATATGAAATAATATGATCTATCCTACAAAGCAACAGCTGAAAACCACACAACACAGCTGCACAGGAAGAACGCAACAACAACGAGAAGCCACCCTTGCGAAAACAGAACAGCTACTAGCATATCAGAATATGCTAACTAGAATCAAAACAGCTACAAACAACTCCAGCACAATCCACAAACAACTCAAGCAATTGAATCAAGAGTTTCAGGTCCAAGTGAACCAGCAATTGAATCAAGAGTTTCCCATAATTTCTCTTGTGACTTTACTTGCTTGGAGGATTTATGCAACTATTTCTCCTACTAATTAATATTGCTAATAATGACAAAATTCTCTATTTCCCCTGCCACTTACTGGTAATTTCAACTGGTGATTTCTTTGAAGCATTCTTTTTAATTCTACACGTTTTAGAAATTACTCATTAGTATCACCAGTAAATTTCTATATATAACCCCTTACTCATATATTGATCCACCTTCTTAACCCAAAACAAAAATAGAACATTATGAGACAATCATTACATACTTAAAAAACTATAGTAGATTATAAACAAAATTCACTACATATTTGAAAACTTACCTAGTAAACGATGTCACTCGATAATCCCGATCCTCGTCATAATAAGTTGTATCCAAATATAAAGTGAGATACTGAATAAGTAAAATATATGAAGAAGGAAAAAAAAAGAATTACCTCTTAGTTATCTTCCACAGCTTTGTGTAGCTGGGATCACCGGTTTGGTGTGCTGCAGAGGTCGATGCTTCAATGGCAGCAATACAAGTATGTCACTATGCCCTATGCCCCCTTTCGTAAACTTGATCTGTTTCACTATCACACATAATTTGAAGGGTCCAACCGAAATCAACTAGATTATAAATGGGCCTTAACACCTCATCTTGTTTCGACAAAATGAAATTGGTAGTATTAAAAGATCTGGAAGAATGTCCTAAAAAAATACTACCTGATAAACATAAACTTGTGCAGACATCTTCACTTACCTAAATTCGTGTTATGTTCAGGACCTATCCCCAAAGAACCATAGCACATTATAATAGCTGCATAAATAAACAACACAATTTAGAATAATGATACAGACATAGGTGCAGGCGAGGCAGATGTTTTCCCTGTTGGCCGAGGATTATTAAAACCATCAAAAGATACAAAAAAAGGTGGACACTATGAGGCTGTCAAAGCACCTGCAGCACTTGCTAGTACAGGTAACCTGAAGCATACACAATATGCAATATCTACAGCTGAAGATCAATGTGAACACAAAAACCACCCCATTGATATTTGCATGTAATTTTATTCATCTATACCAAGTAACATATACTTCATATTAGGCTTTCATAATAAGAAATTATCTCAATTGCTCATTACCCATACGTCCTCAAACCAAGAATGTACTGCATCTTTTCACAATTGTAAAGTGGGGAATGTAAGGAATTATCCTGCAACCATAAGCCTTGGAAGTGTAAATCTACGAGTGAAACCTAAGAAGTGTAAAATGAACGATAATGCATGAGCATCTCATAAGGTCTACAACAATCACAAGCCTTGGAACATTTTAATAAAAAATATATATAAAGTATCTAGTAAAATATATAGTTTAGCATATCAAATACCATTCACAGGGCTGGGGGCATATGGCCACTAATTTTGAGCACAAAGGCAGAGGAGCTTTTTTACTTAGCAAAAATGAAGGATTCTACACTAAACATTTCACTCACACACAAGTAGTCCATGATTGATCATAACCCAGACAATATACTTTTGTAGGGTAAAGTAGACAAAGATAAAGTGATAATAGAACTGGTAAGTACCTGCCATTTTGCGGTGCATAAATGAGAAAACTGTTTAGACCTTTCAAAGAAGTTCATCTAAATCATTTGACGATAATTTGTCCCTCTTCTGTTCAACCCAGATACAATAAGCTAAAACCAAACTGATGAGTGATGATGACACCGTTAGTTACAAAATATCATCTCAAAGAAGTCAAGATGTAGCCTATAAGATTCAAATCTCAAGAAACATTCTCAATCATAAGCAAGTTTTCTGGTAAAGTTGTGTAGGGCTTTCTAAAATGGCATGTAATCAATTTCTTAACTAAATTGTTGGTTGTCTTTTATTTGATAGATGATCAAAATCATACCAAAAAATAGCATGTAAATATTAATAAATAAGAAATAAATTACCAGCCATTAATCCAACTGAGTAAAAACCTTGCAACATCCCTGATAGCAAACATAATGATTTACATTATAATTTGGTACATTATGATTTACCAATAGAACCCATGGCAGTCATTCACATTTCGTTAAACATAATGTAGCTAGAGCTTTCTCAAACAAAGATCACGTAAAACATACCGGGGACAAAAAACAACCACCACAAAGTAAAGCCAATCAACTTCCATAAATCACCTGTAACAACCATTACTTGACACCTTACAAGATGTGACAGATAAGGATACCAGAATAACACTACAGTCTACAGGTTCACTCTGATAATCTTAATATTTCCTCTTACAATTGCCTTATTTACTCACAGAAAGCAGTAGAACTAAAATTCTTCATAGCCATCCAAAGAAAATAAGTTAATCATGTGACACTAGTATGACTTTACTAATATAGAGTTTTTTACTGGACATCTAATTCTAATAACCATGGTGCAGAGCTTTTCAAGAAGCAGCAAGCCAACAACAAACTATGAGTCACTCCAATAAAAGAAAAACTCATTAATATGAGATATAGAAGAAGAAAACCACCTTGCTTTAAATCACAACTCACAAGACACCCATCAGAACAGTAGATATAATTCCAGTGCTACATCCTTAGATGGTATGATGAATCTCTAAAACAAAATTTAACTCATATATAATTCAGCAAACTCAAATTGAAAATCAAACAAACACACAAATAAAATCATCAATTCCAACTCCACTGAAAAATATTATACTTACCATTTCCTCTGATCCTTTTTTTTTCCTTTTCTACAAACAAAAGCAATGGGGACTTTTGAGCTTGAATTTACACAAACAATCACGAGCAGATCGGAAATAAACAGCAAAAAGCTGATCGAGTTAATCTCTCTCTCTTACCTCAATGCATAATTCAAACACGGCAGAATTTACGTAAAACAATCACGAGCATATCAATCGATCAATCAATCAAAAATACAAAAAAAAAACAACGCATAATTCAAACATTAAGCAACATTTAATCTCTCTCTTACCTCAAAGTAAGGAGGATGAGTAGAATTCCACTTCTTCGCCAAAGATTTCTTCGCATTTCCTCTGGCTTCTTCAACGCCGTAATTCTCTTCTGCCGGAAAATCCTCCGACGCCGGAGCGTAAGCAACCTCTTGCTCCGTTGGTTCAAGAACCGGTTCCTCGCTTGCCGCCATTGTAGCGTAAATCGAAGCTCTTCTCTTTGCTAGGGTTTCAAATTCGTGGATTTTATGGAGGAGAGAAAGAAGGAATGTATCAATAAGAAGAGAAGAGAGAGAGGATCGGTATTATCGAGTGACAACCAAAGAAGATAAAGCAACAAAGTGAGGAGCGAGAACGCAAAAAGGAGGGAGTAATATTTGCGTAAATTTCACAAGAGGGTTCATTTAATGCGTTCTCACTTTCTTAAAAAACAATTTCACCCTCTTTGATCTCCCCCGGCCTCACAAAGAAGGCAATCTTAAGTTTTTTGCCCTCTTTATACTTTATTGCTATTAAGGAGGGCTTCTTTTCTATTAATTTAGGATGGCAATATATAATTGTCTTATTTGATCTTTTAAAATAAGACAAATGTTATGTTGCCGTATTTGATTGCCCTCGTTATTAATAATTCTTGTAGTGCCATTGGAATCAACAAATACACGCATGAATAAAAATTAATCAAATTCCCCAATCAACTAAATTCCCCAATTAATCGAATTTCTAATTAAGAACCCTAATTTAGCCCTCAAAACCACACAAAAAAAATCAATTATAATCGGTTAATAACTTAAACAAAGAAAATTGTGAAATTTAAGACCAAATTTGAAAAGATACCTACCAACTCACATTGTTCTTCTCAACAATTCATAACTCGGATTTCACCAATTTCGTATCTCCAATTTAGAGCCTCAATAGCCAAGTTAGAAACGTCAATCTACAAACGTCTGCTGCTTCAAGAAACGATGATGAAAGATCAAAGACAACAACGAGGAGGACAAAAGAGAACTAGAATGCAGAGGCAGGAAGAAAGTGTCTCAAGAAAGGGTTTTGGGTGAACAAAATTGTGAAAAAAAGTGGGAAAGGAAAACCAAAAAAAAGCGCTCTATTGAATTTTTTTTAATAAACCTATTTCTTTTTAACTTGTTTTAGATGCTTGACAAAAAAAACCGTTGCAACATCTCATCAAAATATTAAAAACTAAAAACTCGTTGAAATAAAATAGTCATAATATATAATCGTTGCAATAGTTTTTCTATAGCAACGTTTTTCCAAAGTCAAAGTCTACTCAAATTGATAATTGTTTAACTGTTGCAATAGCTATGATATAGCAACGCCAGTAAAACTGTTGCATAAAAGAGCGTTGCTATAGCCCTATTTTCTAGTAGTGTTATGAATTGTTAATGTATGTTCTTTGGAATTGTAATTGCAATTGGAAGTTTAGGTAGAAAGAAACTTTGTAAGTTGTTACTTTATAATTGTTTGGAATTGCTTTAGTTATATTAGTTTAATATTCAATTGAAAATTTCTCTTTTTAAGCATATTTTGTGGGAAAGGTTTTATGCATACATTACATCTTACTATATAAGTTAGGCAATCTTTACTTTCCTTATTACACATAATTGTAGATCGAGAAGAAATTGAATATTTCAAAATAAGCATTTTTTGATAAGTGAATGGCGTAAAAGTAATTTTACATGAGCGACACTATAACTCCCTTGGTTTTTTTATATTATATATTTATTTTTTTTAAATATTATATATATATATATATATATATATATATATATATATATATATATATATATATATATATATATATATATATATATATATATTTTACATGAAAACTCCAACTCAAATTAAGTAAGATCACCAACTACAAAGTTCATAATATCATAATGGACTTCTTCTAACCAAACCAACAACTCCTCTACCTCTAAGCTCTTTCGAGCTAATTCATGAGCTACTTTATTCCCCTCTCTTTTCACATGAGCAAAGGAAACATGATTACAGAGATCAACAAGAGAATAGATATCCCTTAGAATCATTCCAAAGGTTGTGTTTAAATTCTTCATGCGCTTAAGAGCTTCAAACACTTGCATATTGTCCACCTCCACGCCGAAGTCACGAAAACCCGCCTCCATAGCCACTCGAATTCCTTGCCTAGTAGCCATAACTTCAGCCTCCCTCTAATGAGCAAAGAACCCACCCACATGTCACACATGGCCGTAAGAACCTCTCCAATGTCGTCCCCGAGCACGCCTCCAAAACCCACCTTGCTTCTTGCATGAACAACAACATCTCGTGTTCAACTTTAACTTCCCTTCTAGAGGAAGACATCACTTATCACAAAGTCGCCACTTCTGGGGACCATCACACTCTTTATCTCCGAGGCTTTCTTATACCCCCCATAACTCCCCTAGCTTTCTCAATCCTCCAATTCACATATTTCCCCTTCTTATTAAACAACCAATCATTCCTTCCCAACCAAATAGTCCAACACAAGGACCAAAACATATCCCACCATTCCATACTTGTGCAGAGTTTTACCTTTTCATACACCTAATCCCTTGTTGTATCATCATTCTCAAAAGTGAGAGATACCATAAATTCCTCGACTCTTGACAAGAGAGTAGCAAATGTTCCACACTTTCCACCCCATTGGCACACCGAGGACAAATAGCATATACTTCCACAATTCTTTTAGCTAGATTAGCACCTACATGCAATGCATTATCTATGGCTCGCCAAGCAAAGTTGCGATCGTTGGAGGCACACAAGCTCCCCACACTTTCTTCCATACTCTACTCTCATCCCCTTCGTAAGGCGACGGTGCGCCCCTCTTTTTTGCTTCACCGCAACATAATAAGCACTCTTGATCGAGAATAAACCTTCCTTTGTGAACCGCCAAGACCACACATCTTCACTGGGCATGGAAGGAAGAATTAAGCTTTTACACTTTTCAGATTCCCAATAAGTAAACATCTCCCCCACCATATTGGCATTCCATCTCCCCGCCGATATTAACTCACTCACATAATACGACCTTACCCCACCTCGCTACAAAAGGGCACAAGCACCCCTCCGTTATACTCTACCAAAGAACCAAGGATCTAGCCACACTCATGTGGTTTTCCAGCCCCCCAATCATACGTCTCACCCCCGCTTTTAGAACATCTCGTGATCGGAGGATAGACCTCCAAGTGAAGCTTGTAGTGCGGGTAACTTTTGCTTCCAAAAATGATGAGTTGGGAAAATATTTACCCTTCAACACCTTTGAGATAGAGGATGATTCATTGGTGAGTATTCTCCAACCTTGTTTAGCAAGTAAGGCTTTATTGAAAGCAAAGAAGATCCCGCATCCCCATTCCACCCTCCTTTCTTAGCCTTCTAAAGATTCTCCCATGAAACCCAAGGAAATTTTCTTTCCGTTCTTTTTACCCCAAAAGAAATTTTTTGCACATTCTTTCAATTTCTCCAATGATGATGTATGGCAACTTAAAAACATTGCATTGTATACATAGGATCTAGGGATACCTTGAGCAACCGACTTGATAAGAATTTCTCGACCCGCTTGTGATAAATATTTCTCCTTCCACCCTTTTAGCTTCTTCCACACGCGATCTTGAATTACTTGAAAAACCTCTTTTTTAGAGCTTCCAATGTAAGTTGGAAGCCTAAATATCGGTCATGATCTTCCACCGCCTTAAAATTCAACTTATTTATAAGCATATTTTTCTTCTCAACATCAATATTTCGGCTGAAAGATACTACGGATTTTTCCATATTCAAATTATGTCCGTAAGCCGCCTCATAGGTAGAAAGAATATCTATCACACTCTCTACTTCGTCCTCTCGTAGCCCCGCACAAGCAGTAAGCTATCATCCACAAACAATAAATGAGATATCGACTCACCTTTTTTCCTATCTTTATTCCATGTATGAGCTTATTTCTCTCGCATTTTTTAGAAGAGCAGAAAGACCTTCAAAGACACAAAAATAAACAAAAAAAAGGGGATAAAGGGTCACCTTCCCTTAAACCGCGGCTTGGGATAAATCTTCGAGACGGATGACCATTCACTAAAATAGCAAAAGAAGCAAAGAGTAATACACTTCATGACCCTATCAATATACTTTGGTGGAAAGGCCATCTTCTTCATCATACTCCTCAAAAAAGTCTACTCAACTCGTCATATGCTTTGCTCATATCCAATTTAAGAGTCATATCACCTTTCACCCCTTCTTCTTTTTCTTAAATAATGAAAGCATTCATGCGCTACAAACACATTATCCGTGATCAATCTCCTCGACACAAACCCACTATGAGCTTCATTTATGAGAAAACGGAGAACATTTTTCATCCTATTAGCAAGAGTCTTAGTAATCACCTTATAGAGCACATTATACAAACTAATTGGACGAAAATCTTTTGGAGTTTCACAATTTTTTTTTTAGGAATAAGCACAATATTAGTATGATTTATGTCCTCTACACTCCCCCCATTATTTAGAAAATCAAAGACATAAGATATAACATCCCATCCCACAATCTTCCAAAATTCTCGGAAAAAAAGAGCGTACATACCATTCGGGCTAGGAGCCTTCGATGGGTGCATTTGAAATAGTGCTTCTCTAACTTCTTCGCCTGTGAAATTTGCAGCCAACATCTCAATCATTTCATGCGTGAGCACAACCTCCACCTTATCTATGACTGGTTGCACATCAACAACATCACACGAATGAAAAAGATCATCAAAGAAGTTCACAAAAACTTTCGCAATATCATCTTCTTCCTCATATAAATTTCCAGCTTCATCGTTTAGATGAGTAATACTATTGCATTCCCTTCGTTGATTTGCTTTGGCATGAAAAAAACTTTGTATTCTTATCCCCCCTCTAGCCAAACTTTGCGACTCCTTTGCCTCCAATAAACCTCTTCTCTTTCCTCTAATTCATCCATTCTAGTATCTATTGCTTTCATCATCTCCACCACTTCAAATGTTTGCTCCTCTTGTATCAAATCATCCATTTTATTTCGACACTCTCTCAATTCTTTAACCATACTCCCAAACTTCTCCTTTCCTCACCTACTAAGCTGAGCTGTAGTGGCTCCTATATTCCTTCGCACCCCCACCCGAGCTCTATCTACGATGCTTTTACCACCTCCCCCACAACTGTCCTCCCTAAGCCATACTTCTTCAAATCTGAAAATTTTCCTATACTTCATTTCCGTTGTAGCCTGTCTCACATCAGCTACATTAAGAAGAATGGGAGGATGATCGATTTGATTTTCGTTTCGTTAGGTGAGTCACAAACTACCCCGGGAAGGGGTCTTTCCATGACTTACTCGCACAAAACCTATCCAACCTCTCTTGGATGTTTCTATCCCCATGCTGCCCATTACTCCACGTAAACTTATACCCAACAAAGCCCAAATCTTCAATGCCTCCTAACTCTACTGCTTCCCTAAAATTTATGCTCTCTCCCGACTCAAAGGCATTCCCCCAGCTTTTCATCCGATGTCAACATTAAGTTAAAATCCCCCCCTCACACACCCGGGGTAGTTAATTTTCCCGACTAAGTCTTTTAGTCAAATTCCCCCGTTTTTTGTTTATTCACCTCTTCCGGGAAGCCATAAACACCAGTGAACCTCCATCTCGCCACTCCCTCCTTATTAATATTTGCATCAATATGGTTAAGTGAAAAAGATTAAATATTCACTTTAATTGAGCCCCCACAGCATTGTGATAAGTGCATATTCTAACATCATTTAGTTGCATATTAGGGTGCATTTTCATGTAGCATTAGAACATTTACATTGCATTTATGCATATTTATGTCCCTTTTTATAAGCTATGATGCTTTCACGGGTTGTTTGGTCTTTTGATGTAATCTCAGGTACTTTGGACTCCTATTTGAGGATATGATGATTAAGGCACTTGGATGACCTTCAAAACGATATATCATGTACCCAAAACGGATTGGAAGTGAAGAAGATACACACGACTTTGTGTACTTGTGCGAAATATGACACCTCTGCACCATTTTACCCATAACTTTTGACACAAGAATGATAATAAGATAATTACAACTGGGTTGGAATCTAGACTTCAAGAGCTTTCCAACGATATATTACATGTGCAAAACAAAGCTCTGGATCAAAAGTTATAGCTGTTCAAAGTTGAGATGAAGCCACTGCCTCGCCCGCACGCCCGTGCGAATTTATGCTCGACCGTGCAACCTGCAATCAAAAGCCACAAATGGTACTGCCTTGCTCGCACGACCGAGCGAGATTTCGCTCGACCGTGCACGACCCTGCACGGCCATGCGAGTAGTTGCTTGCCCGTGCAACCTGCTGTAATGTCGTATCTTCCGCGTGACCTAACTTATGTCGATTTATATTAATCTTAGCTTATAAATAGGACTTTAAACATTATTTTGATCAGCTTAGATATTATATCATCATTATTAGTTTATACCTAGGGTTTTTAGAGAGAAAAACTTGTAGATCTTCATAGTTCTTCAAGACTCCACCTTTCTTCCATTAATTCAAGTATCTCTTTTCTTCTTCTCTTCTCCTTGTTTTCTATTATAATGTTTTATTATTCTTCTATATATTTATTTATTTCAATTATGCTTTCATAGTTTTATAATCTATGGTTAAGTTGAACCCTAGTATGATTTAATTCATGATTATTTCTTTACATTCTCAAATTAATTGCTTAATTGTTCTTGCTTAATTGATTGTGCATACATATTCCAATACTAGATTTGGGATAACTAGTATTATTATGATTCCATTGTCTTGATCACAACGGGAGTTGGGTTTTGACGGATTTGAATATTTCAATTAAGGACATGAAGTTCTCCACGGGAGTAGGTAGAATGGATTGTTAGGAAGTTAGAGTGCCGCGTTTAATGTCTTTAATTTGCATGATTCCACGTGAGTAGGCTTGAGTGCATATTAGGGAAGCCATATATACTCGGGAGAGGTTTATGGTATTTTATAGGGTGTACATTTCCTTGTGATCATTTAATCAATTAGTTTGGGGTAGGAAGTATTATTGTATTAATTCATGCTAGTGGGGATACTTAACTCTAGAGTCTTTTATTTTGATATTGATTAGTATAGTTTATTCCACCATCATTGATATCAATCTCCTTTAGTCTTACCATTGTTTAAGAACTAATCATATAACAACTTTCTCTCTGTAGGATCGACCCTGACTTACCCTACTACATAGTTAGAAGGATTATTTAGGTTATTTATTTTTGTTAGGTGCGCGACACGCCTATCACATTGCCACACTCCCTTTCCTCTTTCTCCTATCCCCTTCACAACTCACTGCCACCATACTTTTACCATTTAGCTTGCTCTTTACCCCTTCTATTTCTTGAGCTTTAAGTTTGTTTCAGACAAGAACACAATATGAGGAGTTTCTAAAGTAATCAATCTTTTAAGCGCATTATTTACCCGAGGACTCCCCAAACCTCGACAATTCCAACATAAGATTTTAGTCATTGAGAACTAAGAGCCCTTTGGTGGGGCCAACCACTCTCATTTCAGCAATCTCCGCATTTAACTTCCCCTTCTTGAGCTTTCGAACAAAGCTTTTTGCCACTCGGGTTCATGTTCACCCTTCATCGAGGACCCCGACTATATTAAATAGCCCCATGAGCTCTTTTCCTCACACCAGATGCACTTGTAAGTCTTCTCTCGACGCCACCGGACGACTAATCCTCAACCATTTCTTTCCCGACACCACACTTCCCATCGGTCATCCTTTCCTACATCTCGTGTCACCAAAGAGGAATCACTAGTTTTTCCCCCTCCTCCTCCCTCTCTTCAATCATGACTTTGGATGATCATTGCTCTATGGTGCCTAGTTGCCTTTCGATTGTTATAGCTTCAATTTTCTCCACGACCTCCTCCACTTCTCTTTATTCATGTCCTCCCTGTCCATTTCGGGAAAACAGACGTTTTGCGCCGCTAACCTTCTCACTCCACCGCTCTCTTCTCCCCTCACTCTTCACCTTCCATGGCTGAGGCTCTTAAATGGTTCCCGAACTTCTTTTCTGGAGAATGATCTCCTTTGTTCTCCTCGCAATCCCTATCCCCATGTCCTATTCGGTCACATATGTAGCGTAATATAGGTGATTTTTCATATTTAATCGGAACCATCATTGACTCTCCCCCTCGCAATTTCAACTTAACCAAGTTTCGTGATGGTTTTCGCACATCAACCACCACATTAATCCCTTATTGATTGTTCAATCTCCATCACATGCGATTTATCGATCTTCACAAAGGCTCCCACTTTATTTGCTAGGGTTTTTATATTGTCCTCATTACACCTTCCCTTTAAAGGGCAGATTATTAAGTCTAATCCTCATCCGCAATGAATGTAACCGGAGTTCGGATGGCTTTCCATCCTCTTGAATTTCGCTTAAACATAAAGCATGTCTCGTAATGCCAAGGTTGGCCCTCCAAAATCCTAGATTTATCGCGCCAATGGAAAAACCGAAAAGAAAAAAGATTCTCATCAATTCTCCTCACCTCCATCTCGTGCTTTGCTGCCAAATTTTCTTCAAAGTCTCCATTAGAGCATTGGAATTTACTCCCCTACTCGCCCGTAGCTTTCCAACTATCATAAAAAGGAGGCCTTAGCCTCATCCTCCTCATTTTCGTCAAGTAACCATTCGACCTCATCATCTCCTCGTTCCATTATCCCCTAAAACATTCTCCCCGTATCTCAATCTCCTTCGTTGGACCGAAGGAGACGAAGACGCCATTAACACGATGATAGAAAACTCAAGCAAAGCTTGAGATTCCACCTACAACAACGACAAAATCCTAGAGCGAAATCTAGACCTCAACCCTCCAAAGGAAACCCTGACGACCCGTTTGGTAGTCGTTAATAAATGGCAGTAATGAGAATGTGATTCAAGAATGTTACAAAGGAAAACACCCTTAAAACTTCCATGGGGAGACAATTTCAATCCCTAAGTTTGCTTTTTTCTCCACGTGAATCAATCTCACTCCTAAGCTTGTGCTTCTTTTCTCCAGTTGAAAGAATTTTCATTACCACCTACACACAGATTGGATGGAATGAAAATTTAAAAAGTTAAAAATAATGACTTTTGTGATAAATTGCAAGACTACTACTGAATCGAACAATGATATTCTTCACAAATTTACATACGAATTCATTCGCATTACCACAATTTATAACAAACTACCGGACGGCCGAGATAGACTTAACATTTTTAATTAAGAGCTATAAATTAGCCTCAAGTGTATAGATTTAGCTAGTTTTTTCCCCTTGGCTTATAGTTAGTATAATAGAGATTAAGATAATTTTCCCTCCCTCATGTCAAAACAAAAAATTCCCTCCCTCCATTTTTAATAAATTCAAAAAAACATTTTTAAAGTGTTTTTTTTATGTTCAATTGAATTTCTCTTTTTCTTCAATTTCTCTCTCTTACATTACACCCCTTTTTACTTAGCAGTCAGTTTCAGGAGATGAGAGTTCAACTACAGCTCTTCTCCATTTATCAATTAGGGGTTAGGGTTTTAGCAAAAATATGGACACTCCCGAATCTAAATCAACTCCTGCTAACAACACCAAAATCAAATTAATCAATCCTACTTCATCAGATTCTTCCGCTTTTCAAGTACCAATCTCTTTCACTCTATTTCTATGTTATGCTCTTTTGTTTTTTGCCCTAATAATTTCGGTTGAATTTTGGGAAATTTGTTGAGTTTTAAGTTCGTTTCAAGTAATCAGACGCTAGATCTTTTAGTTTCATGACATTTAATCACTGCCCATTTCGTGTAATTTCTGTTTTCATCTGTTAATCTACTTGAGTTTTCCAGTTAATTGGGGTAATTACTTGTTTGTGTTCAAAATATTTGGATGAGATTGAGGGGTTTTGTTACGATTGTGGATAGGATACGAATTGGGAATTTTTGTGTGAGGTTTGAGGTTGTTTCTTATTGGTTGGAAATGTAGCAGATTGATTTCCCAACTTCATCATTTTAATGTTTTACACAATTGGACTATGATTTTTGATGAGATTTATTAGTGTGTATGGTTTATTGATTCTTCGTGGCGGAAGTGGTGGGATTGTGTTTTTAGTATACTGCTCACTGTGATGGGATTGATGTCATGAGAACTCTGGGAGGACAGGTTTCCTGCACCCATTAGTCCATCCTTCACGTGGAAATGAACGGGGTAGGAAATTAGCATGCATTGCTCTCGCTTAGGTGTGCAGTTTTGTAAAAATGGTGCTGAGGCTATACCTTTACCTACATTGGGTTAGAAATTGTGTTTTGGATAGGGTTTGTGCACTTTGCTTTGAGAGTTTGAGTTATGGTTGGTATTTCCTTCACTGGAGTCTGAACTGATGAATTAGAAGAGAACCAATTTGCTTCCTACCATCAACAAATTAGTTTAGCTATAGAGCAATCAAGAGCCAATTCCCCCACATTGAAGTATTATTTTGACATGATTTTTCTTTTTGGTTCATTTTAATTTCTAGCTCACTACACCGAGATCAGTCGGAGTTATTTGATACCTAGGATGCTCATGAGCTATTATTTATGAAGATAGATTTTTTTTAACCTACAGTTATGATTAGTACAATGGAACTGCATTTACTGGAGTTTGGACCAATGAATTATAAGAGAACCAATTTGCTCCTATCAACAAATCAGTTTAGCTGTAAAGGAAATCAAGAGCCAATTCCTCTACATTGAAGTATTACTTCGACTTGATTTTCCTTTCTGATTCATTCTAATTTATTGTTCACTACACCAAGATCAGCGGAAGTTATTTGATACCTAGGATGCTCGTGGAGCTTGTATATATGAAGATAGATTATATTTTATATACCTACAACTATGTGGCTGTCCCTTTGGAATATGGAAGTGCAAGGTTGTGAAAAATCTGGTTTTAAATCAAAATCCTCTTAGTCATTCTAGAAGATAGAAGAGCCAAATCACCCACATTGAAGTTTGATCCTTGACTTATATTGGGTTCATTGTAAGCACAAACATCAATGGAAGGCATCTGAGATTTAAGATGTGTCTGATAGTTCATGGAAACAAGAGATCCAGAGAAAAGTTCATCCACCTGGCTTATATATAATCTCTTGTGTAATGTTTTATATCCATGCTTCTAAATTTAGCTTCTTCTCCTTGCACTTCTGTGGCCGTATATAAAGATAGCACCTGAATACTGAATTATTGGTATGTCGATTATTTGCGTAAACCAGTGGATACTTTGCAAAGAAGATAAGTGGAGGTTATCTTACTGCTGACTTACATTAATTTGTTCATTTGGGACTGTTTATTTTCTCAGGACTCACCTGTATTCAATTACATAAGCAACCTGTCTCCCATACAGCCTGTCAAGGCTGGGCCTGTTGCTCAAGGATTCCCTGAGCTAGCTTCACCTCCACTTGTATTTACATCACCACGCATAACTTCACTGCATAGTTTCGGTAACAGGTAGGATCATATTTTGTGCTTTTTTTTTTTTGTAGTGTATATTTTTTGCCTCAGAAAGTAAGTGAGATTTTAATTGCATTCAGGAAGATAAGATCGTCTGGTTCTAATTCAGAATTTTCTCAAGACCATGACAATTGTCAGAGAAACGAGAGGGACCTGGGTCATTTAATGAAAGTAGTTCCTGAATTTCGTAGTCCACTGGTTCCTAGTGATCAAAAGACCTGTAATACCGAAAAGTTAGTATCTGTTGCACATTGCAGCCCGCCTGGTTGCTTTGATGATTACTTAGGCGATCCCGGGCAATCTGCAAATTATACACATAAAATGCAATCTGACAATGCTCCTCCATCTGCTAAAGGTGGTTGTTTGAAGAAAATAGGTGTTGTTGATGGCAGAGAGATGTGGGTCAGTTTGGTTCTGCATCGCAAGGGTAAAGGGAGTGCACAACCAAAGTCAAGAATCAGTGTTAAGTTGGTTAAAAATGAATCACGGCATTTGACATCATCGCCTGAATGTTCAGGTGCCTTTACCCAGGTTGTTAACAGATCATATATGTCAAAGTGAGATTCTTTCAGGAGGTGACTATTTTTTTCGCTTGCTTCTTTGTTAGTGAATGTATGCTGATGTAATGAGAGAATAGCATTGTACCGCTTTATATAGTTAACAGTTACTAATGCCAAGTTGTATTGCAGAGGAAAAGTGGCCTAAGGAATAGTTGAAAAACCTCTGACTGCCTCATTTAATGCCAATTCTAGATGATTTGATTTGAAGTGAACTCATTCTCCAAGTTGTGTATGTTTTTGGTGTCTCTGCCTGCTTTGTAAAAATAGCTTTCAAAATTTACTTGCTAGTGTCCTTAGATTGTAGCTATAATACTGCTCCCTTTAAAGCCTGGGATGAATTTCCATATTATCGCAAGGTGGTTGTTATTTTACGGTGTCCATGTTCATGTTATGTTGCTGCAGTTCCATGATGCGTGTTGTATATGGTTAAAAGATGCCTACAATATTCTAATTATTTCTCGCTCTTACTTACTGGGGATCACACTAGCGTTATATGTTGCAGTACTTCAAATGTATCATTACTTAACCTACAGGGCGTTTGTTTAGAGCAATAAAGGAGGAGGGATAGTGATAATGGGGAAGAGTTAGAAGAAATGTTATGTTTGTTTAGGGGGATGAGGATTAGAAGGGGGATAAGGATAAAGCCCCCCCTTATCCCACTAAATTTGTACCTAGGAGGGGGTGGTATAAGGGAAGAAGGATAAGAAAAAGAAGAAAAATACAATATTACTTTAGTGAAATGGAAGAAAGGAATGGTGAAGAGGAGATTTAGTAAGGGTATTTTGGTTAATCTGCCGCTTATCCTAATCTTATTCCCAACTTATACGAAAGTAGGGAAAACTTATTTTCACCTTATCCCATCCTTATGCCACCCTCTTATCCTTCCCCAATCCCTATCCTCATGCCAAACGCCCGCTAGTGTTTAAATGTTGATCACATAAGAAATGCTGTATTCTGCAGTCAAGTTTTATTTTGTAGGTTAAGCGCCAGCAAGATTAAGCTATTGACTAAATCTCTCCTTCCTTTTACTAAGATAAACTAGTAATCAGGGAAGCCGATAAACCAGATTTCGTCATGTGAAAGAGTAAGATTTCAATTTTCTGGGCTGCAAGAGAGAGTGAGCACACTAATAATCTTACTATGATTCAAACTCAAGCCTTTCAAGGAATTGGATTTCCTTTTCATACTAAATACACTTAAATCTTACTTTTTTCCCCTTTCTTCCCGGCTCTTTTTTGCTGAATCATCCCCTTTTAATCTCAAGTTGATGCTTCCTGTCTGTTAGAGTTTAATACAGGCTGAATTTTATGTTGGGGGTATTGCTCCCTAATCACGGAGTTTAAAACAAATAAACATTCCCCAAAGAAAAAAAGGATAACCCCTTTCTTATACACGCTGGGTCCTTTTTTTCTTTGGGGGGGAGGGGAGGGTGAAGAGCAGAGGAATGCTAAGCTAAGGTGTGTACGGTTGAGGAACTTGATTGGATGTCATTTGCAGTGTTATATGTTCAACAATTTTACTATGAATTTGAGTGTTTTTCTGTTAGTCATCTAATTATATGATCACAATCATATGGTTGTCGTTGCACCATGTTGAGTTTTCTTCCATGCCACCTAGTCAGTTTACATATCATATTCTTTTCCTTTATACCACTTAATCCATTTCAATGTAGTGCTAGTCATCTTGAACGTGGTACCTCTCAGGCGTTGCCTTTTTTGGATGAGAGTCAAAGGAAAAATTCTGCTGACCAATTTGGTTTCTCGAATCCCATCAAGCTAATGCTCAGATTGAAGAATCTACTAACATGTCTTATGGAAAATCAGGGAATAGGCATATGATCAACCTCTCCAAACCTGTAACTGACAACATGTGTGTCTCCAGTTACTGGGAACTATCCTGTTGTCATTTCCAAGTCTTTAGGTATAGGGTTGCATTTGAACAGTGTAGTTTACCCCGGATCAACAGATAGTGCAATTGGTAGTCAGCAATCATCTATGGTGAGTGTGGAAGATAATAACTCACCACAGATCACTAATAACCAATCAGATGGAAAGATTAATGCCTCCAATATAGTTGGGATAAATTCAGCTAGCTGTGAAGAGATAGATCAACATCAGGCTCACTTAGTACCTACTTTTGATACCACCCTAGCTTCAGATTTAGATGAACAATTTAACACTGCCATTGACACTAAGCTTGATCCTTCTTCTACAATTACACAGTGACAAGAGAAAATCAAGTTCAGACCTCACTGAAAATAACGAACCTGAGCTTCGCAAGCTTAAAGAAGACAAGGCAAGCATCAAAGCTGTCTTACTTACTTGTCAGTAGTAATTAAATCCTTTTACTTGCACACTTACGTTGATCTTTCAGGAAAATGGCCTCAACCTCTACTGACGATGACACCAACAAGCGCATGTGCGGCAAAAAGACCAAATGTTTAAAACTGTGGAGGTGTACTTACCTTTCTGTCTACCAACCTGGTTTACGTGGATCAACCCTATACTCATTTGTCTGCCTGTCTGTTTCCCAATGATTCTATTGCAGTTATTGTGATTGTTTTGCTGCTGGATTTTACTGTGGTGAATCTTGTGCTTGCCAAGGGTGCTTTAATCGACCAGAATATGAAGATACAGTTCTAGAGACAAGACAGCAAATTGAGTCCAGAAATCCGCCGCATTCGCTCCAAAAGTTATGCAGACAGTCACAGCTTCTCCTACCACCGGCAAGGTATCACCCCTTACTTATGTCCTACACTCGCATTTCATGAATATTATATGGAAGAGTCATAACATTATCTATCAACTCCGGCAGGTTGCCGAGAAGTTGTCAACTCCATCCTCAGCAAGGCATAAAAGAGGATGCAATTGCAAAAATCCATGTGTCTCAAAAATATTGCGAGTGCTATCAGGTTTTCCCATCTTTGGATTTCTCTATTGGTTTTATAATGATTCCTCTTCTTCTTTTTTTCATAGTTAGTGCTACATGTCTATATCTTTTATCAACCAATTTTGCACTAATCATCATGTAAATAGGCTAATGTTGGATGCTCCGAGGGATGTCGTTGAGAAGGATGTAAAAATATATATGGTGTCAGAGAAGGTAAATTAATGATGGAGTTGCTTCTCTCTGTACAAGTGTGTGTGTCTGTGTCTGTGTCTATACATGTGTATATATATAGTTTAGGATCAAATGAGAAGTTTCTAAAATGAGAAGGATTTTCTCTGTATATTTTTTTGAACTAAATGTGCATATTTTTTGATACAGATGTGCAAGTGCAACTATTTTATCATGTGCATTTTTTAAAACTGAATGTGCATCTCTTTTTCAGGAGTATATACCTACAATTCGAAAATGTAGAAACATGCACATTTAGTACAAAATATATGCACATTTAGTTCAAAATATATGCACATCAATCCTTCTCATCATAAGATCCTTCTCACTGGATCCCTTGCCACTCTCTCTCTCTCTCTCTCTATCTATGTGTGTGTGTGTGTGTGTGTGTGTGTGTGTACATATATTTTCTCCAATCTGTGACTGCTTCATACTGTCACATAAATAGTAAATATATGCTAGTGAATGATGGAAACAATTAAGACAAGGTGACCAGTCTTTGAGTCTTGTCTATGCATGTTGTTTTTCCTTTGTGTCTCTTTAATACAGTGCTAACTGCTTAGAGTCACTGTTCATTATAGAGAATTTATGAGCTTTTGCCCTATATTTGAGCAAGATACCATGCTAGTTAGACAAGTCCTCTTTACTTTTGACTTAAATTTTCACTTAGTTTTTGATGAATATGGGTAAATGTTTTGATGAGTTTAGATACTACTCCATGTCTGCATCCACACTTGACTGCTGTGATTTTTTTCTTTTCTAGTCTTGGACAACCTAGTCTTGACACCTTAAGTTCTAGAAATTGGTCATTGCCAAAATAATCTAGAAGACCCTTGTTGAAGTTATGTATATGATTTTTCAATTAACATAGTATAGATCAAAATAAAATCTATGGCCAATTCTGTAGGAATACTTAGAAATTTTATTGTCTTGCAAGTCCTTTTGGCTTTGCAACTTTTTGGCATTTAATACTCTGTTGGTCTGAACTCGTAATTACCGTTATACATACCTTCTTCCTGAAAACAAATATTTACATTTAACACAAAATAGCATATTCTATGATTCCTTTCTCCCTTTAAAAGTTCACTTTCTCTTGAGCTACCTGGTCCTTATCTTGAATCAAAAAATGAAGTAGAGTTGTAATTTGATTTGGATGAAACTTGTATGTATATAAGTGGATACATGGATGTACATTTCCAAGTTAATAGCTCAAGAATAGGCGCGTTGGAATCAGAACAGCGAGCCAATGGTCTCCATATCCGTACCTCACATCACCGATAACTCAGTATCTCTAATGTTTTAAATGACATTGCCACCTAGGGTGGGTGGGGGGATTATGATGTATTTCAGAGACTTTTGTTTGCCTATCTATTTTGTTGGAAATCAAGCCAGCACACCCTAGACTCAGATGATGCAAAGATGATTGAGGAGCAGTTTCATAAGTAAACAATCCTAGTAATTTTATATCTCAGATTGCCCATTGCTTCAGTCTTAAAGCACCACTCATATGTTATACTTCATTGGAAAACTGGGTTACTAAGACTAAGTAGTGTAGTCGCTGTAGAGAGTTACTTTCCTCCTCAATGTTGATTTCGGAGTTGGATTGCTTATTATTTTCTGTCTTAGAGCCGAGAGGGAGCATCATCACTTGTCTGGTCTTTTGCTTCATCTGAATGTAATAAGAACGCGTATGCCAAGATGGTCGAGGAAGCAAAAGAGAGCGATTCTGGCTTGGTCACTTGGCAAGCCTTCTAGGAGGTGGAGCACAGCTTTTTGTAGATGCTATGATAGTATTAAGCCATATTAAATGAAAGAGGAAACTAGTCTCTGCTAGCTGCCATCAAGAAATGCTCGTCTCACAATAATTGACCTGTTACATGAAAACAAACCAGTCTTGATAATATTGGGGTAATGCATTTTTCATGTTAAGAGTTGCTTTATATATATGTCTTTAGAGGTAATTGTAGTTTCTTAGGAAATCATTGCCTACATCTTTGATTCAGAGGTATTACATTTTAAAATTTCTAATCGGGTGATTGAGAATAAGCCCTAGACTGAGATACTGGCTGAGATCTTTGAATGGCACAAGAATGAATACACTTAAGTCATAGGATAAGAAATTTCATATCAACCAATGTTTACCTAATTGGAAAGAGGAAAGGATCTGATCCTGTTATTTTTACTTCTCAAATTTAAGAGATTAATGTACGGGATTCTGATGAATATATGTAGAATGGTTCAATGGGAACAAGGCTTTGAAGTTGGAAGGAAACGCTTTGTCTGGCGTATTGTTTCTAAGAAGGTTGTGAACAGAGAATGAACCAGTTGATTAGTAGAACCAGGCATTCCATCTCTCAAGGTCTAAATTAGGATTCACACATTGTCGCCTGAGATCATAAAATAATGAAGAGTTGGGGATCTCTGTGAACACCGCCTTCATCTTATCACTTAGGTATGTAGCCACTGCAATGCAGACAAACTGGCAAAGAGTTGCATCCACCTGGTTTACTTCCCGGGTGTAAGTAAGCTGTTATCTGAAATTTACGTCACACGAGCTGTTTGTGCTGCTAGTGTTTTCACTATTTAAGTAGTTAATTTGATAAAAGAAGCGTTGCTACTGTAGGCTGCCTCTAGACCTGACGGTGTTTATTGATGTCTCTTCTGTGTCTCTAGAGAGTGTTTTGTGAAGAGTAGAGTTTGCGGCTACTTTCTGATTGTGCTTGGTAAAAAGTGCAGCTTGGGGATAACCTGCTCTTTATCAATGCAAATAGGAGGGCCTTTTTGTTTTATCAGTATTGAAAGAATTTGATTAGAAATACATTTACAAAAGAAGAGCTATTGACAAAAAGCTCAAGCCCTCGACGCGGTTGAAAAGCAGAAAGTTACAACGCTAAAATAAACTCCGAACCTTAATATTCTATGCTAAAGGGACGAGCATATTGAAAAGTAGGAAAGTATGCACTCTTATCCATTTCTGCTCTCCATCTAAGTGCTTATAGCTAACTCTTCTAATTGCTAATATACTAAACTGAATTACAGACTGCTATATGCTAAATCCCCTAATATGATCTTTTTTTTGCTTATTGCCAAACAAGGCCTTCACCTTTGTGCCATATGTTATGTTTGGTCAATTGTATTCTTTGTTCTTCTAACTGCCCCTGAATAAGCTTATCTTAAAAAGCTTCTTGTTTCTAAAAGAGATGGTCAAACAAATGTTGTATTTTTAGTTTATTTTGGTGCATCCTGATCTGGCGTACATAAGTCGCGTAGTTGTAAAGGACATTATAGGGTTGTTGATCTGATTGCATGGATTAAGAGGTTGAATTAATGTTGCTTATTAACTCTTCTCCATATTCATCCTGAAGCTGTCTTTTCCACAGATTATAGTATCGCCAGAGAAATTATAGCTCAAGAGAGCGTCTGTTGAAATGTCAGGAAGGGACAATCATAGTCAATGGTAATGTTGTCAGCAGTCGAGTGCACAGCTCCCCCAGCATGACACCTATTACACCAGCACTTCAGTGCTCAGAGTAAGATTGTGTAACTAATACACCTAGGTCCTGTGGTCCTTCATCTTTTCTAAGTTTTATTTTCACTAATTTTATGGTTTGCATCTTCTGAGTACAGGCTAAAAAATCTCCTCCCAAATCTCGGCCACCCTTCAGGAGATTTTTGCAGTCTCCAGATCTTCGCCATGATATGTTGTCAACTGAAGATAACTTGGCTTCTCCCGAGAAATTTACAGAACCAAAGTGTGCTTTTAGAAACAAGTAAATGCCTTGATGAAGGTGCCCTAAAATAGAGAAAAGGTTCCGAGAACACAGATGACAGAATAGTGCCGCAGGTGACGGTGTCCATATATGCAGCCTGTTCCTCTCAATCATCAAATACCGATGCAAATAGAAACTTGAGAAATATTTCACAGCCTGAATCCTTTTACTTCAAAAGTGATCCTCCGCCACCAAGTAGTTCCCCTTCGATGGCTAAGTTCACCCATTACCCAATTACGCAGTTGGTCACTTCTGAACTCAATGATCTTGGTACAGGCAGCAAGCACTGTGATATGTTTGAAGATGATACCCCTGAGATATTGAAGCACTCATCTAACTCCCTGTTAAGTCTGTGAAAGTTAGCTCCCCAAATAAGGAAGCGCATCTCTCCCCCACATAATTTTACATGAATTTTTTCAGAATCCTTGAAAAGTAGCCGCAAATTTGTACTGCGTATGTGCCTTCATTTCCACCGC